>OY744615.1:32094983-32177483 GCA_963556255.1 Allolobophora icterica | reverse complement strand
CAAAATATGTATATGCTCGCTTCGTTGGTGGAGTGGATCCATAACCTCTCGGCCGGGCCCTGAACTATCTAGCTATCGTTGGCTCATTATTATATCCAGGAATAGTAGGCTGAGAGAAGTAGAGATACAGAGACAGTTAGGAACAGCGGGAGGTGAAACAGAGAGGAATAACACAGTGAGAGAAAGAAACTTAGACGGAGGTAAAGATAGAAAGACATGTATAGAGACGCCGAGATACACAGAGAGATTCAGAATGTGAGTAAGGAATAGATGGAGAAGGAAAGAGGAGAAATGTGGGGACGCAAACCTTGTGGAGAGAAAGAGAGATAGAGAAAGAGACAGACAGACAGACAGACAGAGAGACAGAGAGACAGAGGAACGGAGGCAGAGAGGGCTAGGACAAACAGAGGGGGAGCAAAAGAGATCGAGATAGCGTTTCATTTTGCGGCCTTGGGATCCATTAGATGGTCCTAATGAACTCGGTGGTATATATAATGCATAAGTATATTATGCATATATAGCAAAAAACAATGTTTATGTGATAAAGGGAGGATACAGGAAAGGAGAGACTGATGTAGGGATGGAAAGAGAGAGAAAGAGAGAGCGACAGAGAGTAAGGAACGGGCAGAAAGGAGAGGTAGACTGACAAGAGGCATATGGTCGAATATTTTTCACTCCGTTGTCTATAGAGTTTGATTACGTTTTATACAATTTAATTGATTAAATTCCTCTTTAAATTTGCATTACTTCAAGCGAGTCACCTTATCAGTGACCCCTGAACCTCAGTTCTCCCTAATAGCTGGTGTTCCTTCAGTATTCCTTGCTTTAGTTCAGCCATTTTGCGCATTCGCTGTGGTTTCAGTAGTAAGAATACCAGACCATGCATTACTCACCATACCCTGCCTTTGCTTACCTCAGTCTGTATCCAAAATTTGGTGCTGGGCTCACGCTGAAGGTGCGATTCCGCGCGGGTGCTGAAAAGGCATAAATCGACTAACGACTCTAGAGGTCTAAGGAGCAGCGTATACTATAGTAACCTCAGAGTAGGAGTCATGGAAGCCATTTTGAACATTTAATACAAAGTGTTGCACATTTTGGCTACCTGTTAGCGCTGATTTTAAGTAGCGCTTTCAAAATTTCGTGATTACGACTACAATTACGAAGGGGTCGGACGTGATGCAGCTACGACTCACAACTATGATGCTCTTCAAGGTCTTTTACCTACCCCGATGGGGTGAAAGGTTATGTCTACCTAGGAAAATTCCTATTTAGAATTGAACCTTGGATAACTGGCTTCTAAAGTCAGCTCGTTGCATCTATACTGTAGCTTGATTAAGATCGACATTTTTATCCTCGGTTTAATTTTGCGAATTTGTCCATTGTCCCGATCAACAAATCCCAACGCGATGTATAGAACTTTAATTTGTCAGTTAGTTAATTCTTCTTCTTTTGGTTCTATATAGGCCAGGCAGATTCAACGTCAGACGTCGCCACTAATATTTCACTAAATAAGTTAATTAGATGTAAATGTAACTATGATAGTAATTAATAATTATTAAGTTATTTAAGTTAGTTAATTAATTAATTCTTAGTCAGCAATATCTTATAAATGTGTGGGAGACTTAATTGAGATACCAAATCATTTAGTATACGCTTGTGAATTCTATGGCATTTTAATGAGAAAGGAAATTTGTTTCTTATGAATTACGATTGCGTTTCTATGTACTAGGGTTTCACTAGCGGAAATTGATTTACGCCTTGTAGATTATCACAACGGCGCTGTATAATTCTCCATACGATCTAGATGAGATTGCATTATTGCATTCTCTTACATTACACATGTAAGCTGAACTAAATTAAAGCCTAATTTGTATTTTATATAAAAATTTTATTTGTAATTTGCGAAAACTAGATAGAAATTCTTATTAACGAGAATATAATTATATTTTGCTGCAGTGTAGACCTTTGCATATAATTATAATAACAAATAATTATATTCTGCATGTACGATAATCGCGTACTGCGCTAGTTTCTCTGCATGAGTAAGGCGGTTAGCACTGCTACTGTATTCCAAAGATATGCAACTCGGGTTATGACGGTCCGCACACGGACACTTAAAATGGCGTGATATCCAATGAAAGAACAGCGGTGATGATGAAGGTTCTCACCAATAAATTTATTGAAATTGAGTAGGATCAAGGCCGTGTAGCCTACATATGGGTATTGAACACAATCAACACATACGCTTTTATTCTTTTTCATTTAGGTAGCGCCATTTGTCCACTAACAGTGACAAGAATTACTTGATCAATACATGATTTACATCAAGATGTGGAAGGTACCCAATGGTTCTCAGTAAATTGCCGCTTTCAAATTAACTACACTGGCTGGATATCGAGCAGGAGATTCACCCGAATATCTATCTGTCTTATACAATTTGCAAGATATCTACAAGTAGACACGTGTCTTATGTACATGTATCTATATGTATCTATGTGTCCATGTATCTACAACTAGAAGTGTTTGGTCCGACTGTATGTATGTGAGGGTGAACGCTGGTGCTATCTGGCGAAAAAATATGCGAAAGATAAATGGCTAGGTAGTTTTTAAAAGGCGGTATGCTAGGTAAAAGCAGGGTGAGAATTGTCGGGGGTTGGAAGTTAATCCCCTAGTCTTTCTTAGTTAAGTCTTCATTGCGCACCCCACGGAGTCGTTTCCAAGCCCCAGTTGTGCTAGTGTGATTATATTGTGCATGTAGGCCTATTTTAGCATTTTCTTTCACAATTCACTTTTTGGGTTACTAATAAAGTAATGCCCTGGTTTATTGTGAGATTTGTGACCGTGTGAAGTGCATATTAATAAATTTGGTGATGTCATAGCTTTAAGGAATTTAAGCTTTCTGTTGCATTTTTCAATTTTCTCAGTTTGCAAAATACGGATAAAATATTCAGCTCCACATGAATCAAAGTCTAACTCCCTCCCAGTCTTTTTTCTACAATTCTCACACTGGGTACAGGTCTCAAACTTCTTAACATTTTGTGTTGTTGCTTTCGTCCATGGCCAATAACTGACGGGATCTATCGAATATTTCATCCTAAAGGCTCTCAGATGGTCTGCGCAGGCAAAGCTATAGCTACAGCTTACTTGTCTGTGTTTATTCCTTATCTCTCATCTAGTCAAAGTAGTGTGCTCTCGATAAATCAAATACTGCAATGATGATCAATAACGTAGGCTCTACCAATCGGAAAATCTCGCATTCTGGCGAATGTTTCTTCAGGACGTGTTGGGCTTTCGGGAATTCTCGGTGGCGGGAGTTCTACCCGAAACGTCAATTCTTTAATATCGTATACATGTCATATGTCATTCACGCCTGTATAATACTCATATATTTCACTCTGAGGTGGGTTACACCGTAGTCTCTCTCGACTATAGGCTTTCGACTTGACTTCTGTAATTATTATGACTTCACTTCAAACCGACACCGCTAATAAAATTGTTCGGAATGTTTTGTAAGCTCCAACAGCAGCCCAGCTGGCCGAGGAAGCTGATGATAACCTTTCTCGGGCTATCAGCCAAGACGCAGGTCATGTACTTCAGGGTCTGTTCCCCCTCCGTAATAGTACCTACTGCCTTCGCACCAGGGTACATAACTTTACATTACCCCTCAAGGACGACTGCAACTTCATCCCTCGATCTTTCAATAAGAATGCCTACTGACTCCGGTGATCTGGGGTGGACTCTCCTAGAATGATCTAATTTGTTGATTGTCTGTTCCAAGTTGCGTTTGTGTCGACTTACGTGTTACGAATAAACGAATATTGATTAATTGATTGATTGATGAATTGATTGATTGATTGATTGATTGATTGATTGATTGATTGATTGATTGATTCGTGCTACAGCAACGCTGTAGAAGTTACTCGATGCAATACATTGGGCTACTGTATACATGAACAGAGGTTATACATTCTACATTAATGTATATTTATCTGCTGATATTTGGGTGTAATGGATCCGGGCTGATTGGCGATGCATTGTGATGCTATTGCTGCTGTTGCTGCTGCTGCTGCTGCTGCGGGTGTTGTTGATATTGTTAGTGCTTCAGCTGTTGCTGCATGGTGCATCGCATGTAAACATAGCATCAAATGCGAATTATTCCGATGGATGGATTGATTTACAAAAAAAAACATCATATCTTCAGACGGCCAAGAATTAGACGATTGACTTCATCATCAAACCATCATTGTACATAGGCCACATCTTGCAATCGGTGCATATGGACGACCTCGTTTAGCTAAGAATATAAAATGTACGGGTTACAAGTAGTCTATAGATGATGCTTTCGAGAGGTGGTGCAGCGTCTTTCACATGTGCTGATTAGACGCTATGCTATGTGTTCAGATACTCGCATACATAAATACATACACACATCCATGCATACATACATACATGCATTGGCGAGTATTTGTGTCCTTCTATACACTGTGTTTGTATCTATAAGCTTAGAAGCATGTACCGGGTATATTATTTATAATTATATCAGATCTATTATACAAGATGAAGATGTTATAAAGAGACGTGTATATATATATATATGTATATATATGCTACTGAAAAAGGCAACATAATTATAGGATCCTCTGTTCTACAGAAGCAATGCAATTTGATTTTGTTTCGCATTGCACACATTGACACTGTGTACATTACATAGGACGCCGTGCACTTAGGATGACTCATAGACCCGTATACACGATCCACACCCACGCCACCTTGGATCAGATATACATATGTATAGCTGAATGTATAGCCAGCATCAGCAGAAGGAAGAGCATCCGAGAAGCGGATTCTCTGGCGATGCGCTGGAACTATCCAGTTACCCAGGTAATGGTCTACGATTAAGAGATCAAGTAGCAGATGCAGTAAAGCTTTCGTAACATAATATATGCATAATTATGTTCACAAACACTAATTATATATATGTATATATGTATATATATATAGTTATATGTGCGTGTGTCACGGCATAATATGCAAGATTAACTTATATAATATGTGCAATAGGGGCATATATATGGTGCTTCTACGTTGAACTGTTTTGACTAGTATTCCTTAATGTGTTATTGTTGATCAAATGGCTTGACTCTCTGATGATGACCTGTATCATCTTCATAAGTATCTTATGCATATATCTGGACCAAATTTCGACAAAATTAATTGTAGGCCCTTTATACAGGCACATACTGAAGATGAAGGCGATGCTTATGTTACGACGTTAATGTGATAAAGACGATGATGAATGATAGTTGAAGAGCATTGGTTGAATCCTCTCTGTATTTTACATCTACAATTAAATGTATGATGCGGTTATTTCAGATTTCATCTTTTCATCGCGTTTCATCTTGCGCTGTCCGAAACATCTTTCAGTTTTAAAAGGAAACCAGTCAAAAATACTGAACTTGGAACGAGTTCAAGTAACCTGAACTTTTGATTGGTACTTTCTAGTGATGATGATATATGTTGTGATGGTGGTTGTGGGTGAGGTTGTGGCTGTGGTGATGATTATAGTGATTGTGGAGCTGATAAAGATGGTGATGATAGCAATTCTTTTGAAGCCATTTAAGCCGACTTTTACTTCACGTTCACCAGATGGCCACACACGCTTAACAGGAGCTGAAAGTGGGTGTGTATTCGCCTATACAGCGCTGACTCCAGCCAAAGCACAGAATTCTTGAACGGACGAATAGACCCTGCAGCGGCCTATCTATCTACCGTCACACAGCACCAGAACTGGGTCAAGAGGACCAGAAATTGCGCTCGACTGAACATTCAATGCTTTAAGCCGAGCACGTGCCAGAAGTCTTTAATATGGTCCGGACATTTCCCATTTTCCACACTCCAAAGCCGCAACGATAGTAATTGATAAAATCAGAGTGAGAATTGTCGGGGGAGGGGGTTGGGAGTTCAATCCCCTAGTCTTTCTTAGGACCCCATAGTAAAGTCTTCATTGCACACCCAAACTCCACATGAATCAAGGTCTAACCCCCCAGTCTTTTTCTACAATTCTCATACTGGATAAAATTAATATGCAACTGCAAGTTGCCGAGCGACAGACAGACGCACAGACAGATCTATAAGATCACATTTGGCCATAAAGCTTTCTCGATATGGAATATTAGTTTTCGCCAACATCTGAGAGAACAATGAGTGTCGCTAATAAGAGCTATCTAATTAATTTATATATATATATATATATATATATATATATATATATATATATATATATATATATATATATACATATATATATTGCTTAGTCTTGCATCTCTTTCTATAGATGTAAGTGAATGTGTATTAGCCTTCAGTATTTTTGCCTCATATAGGCCCTACTATTATGTATCGGCAGCTCTATAATCTCACACTTCGCCACAAAGCTTTCTCGATATGGTGGTCCTTGTAATTAGTTTTCGCCAACTTCTGAGTGAACAATGAACGACGCTGATAAGAGCTATCTAATTAATTTTTAACGGTGCTTCACTGATCAGCCGGCCTTGATCTGTTGGGAGCCTTATTGCGAGACGCAGTTACAATGTTGAGCGTAGCCAATTGAAGAAGTCATCAGCGTAAGTAACTTTGTATTGTGACGATGGGTTCCAGTCACCACTACTTTTAAAAGTACATGGTGGTGACACTCACCACCACCTTTGACCCTCTGCTGAAATTTTTTCCGATGCATGATAGCGTTATTTTGGTTTGAAGCAAGTTGAAGCAACGACAATTAACGCAGTGTATTCTTTCACAATTAATTATCGCAATGCTGATAGATTAGCTTACTTACTTACTTACTTACTTACTTACTTACCGTTTTATGTTGCGTAAACTAGTGACGTCATCCACCTTGTTGTGGTTAACCGAGGGCGATAGGAGGGATTAGTAACCATCTGTTTGGTGGGGCAAAGTTACGCCTGTTGATGCAGTTAAGTAATTAGTTAATTAGTTAACTACTACTACTACTACTACTACTACTACTACTACTACTACTACTACTACTACTACTACTACTACTACTACTACTACTACTACTACTACTACTACTACTACTACTACTACTACTACTACTACTAGTAGTGTAGTAGTCTACTACTATATGCGCTGTATCCTCAAATCAAACATACAGCCAGATGATTTGAACCCAAACACCTTTTGAACGTATACACACACGGGTATTTTTGTGTTCTAATAATAAATCGTAATCTATCTAAGCACACAGTTGAGTTCTGTACTTTGTATTAAACATTTTTGCTCTGTGTATAGGACTGTAGGTCTAATGTAGGTCAAGGTCTGCGTAGCCTCAGTTCTGGAAACCCCCTCTGATGTGACGTAGCGCTCGTGAATAGGCTGGATGGTGTCCTGCGCTTGGCCTTCGAGTGGCGCTTTAGAAGTTTGGAGATTACGATTACGATTACACGTTCACATATATGCTGATTAAGTATACCCAGCTGACAGTTGTCATGGACTGAGGCTGAACTTAAATAGTAACATTGGTAACTATCATATTAAACGCTCATTTGTGTTGTAATTGTAATAGTATTCTCGAGATTTTTGCAGCACCCAAAAAGCGAAGTCGCGGGAGCCACCTGAATCGCAGACACTCACAATATCACGCTTCTCTGCTTCATTAAGGCTGTAGACTATTGAAATATGCAGGTCCATAGATGATGTCGCATCAGCATAAACAATTGGACTTATCAGAAACACGCATTTCCTAAAATTTCGAGTTTTCAGTCAACTGGAACTCCAACGTCGTTTGAACTTTGGCAGAGGATAAATGTGGAGCTAACGAAAAGTGACAGACAAACATTTCGTCATTTCTCAGCCTGTGCTTAAACCACAGTCGATTTCGTGATATATTTAGGCTGGTGTTACGTTTTTGCTTCACGTAAGATAAACATATTGGGGGGCGTAGAGTAATGGATAACACACTGGCGGGAGGTTTATGAGGTACCCCACTTTTTGGACTGGGGTACCGTACCCCCACTTTTTAAATAATGCCAATCAATATTTTATTCATGTGCCTTCCCAGAGATCGCAGTCTCCGGGTTGCTTCGTGTATGTAGACAGTGAGGAGTATGTACCACAAATGTACGAAAGTATATAATTAAATCCAATAGAATTCCACTATTGGATTTAATTATATTTAAATTGGAATTATCTTTACTATATTAGCTGGCACCGTATTTTTGTTCGGTTTCGGCTGTTGACAATTAGCTGGCCAGAGATTGCGCCCGAATGTCGCTAATTTCAGTCGAGTGCCGACTGACTGGAGCAAATTCCTGACCGGGAGAGAGGACAGACTCAGACAAGCAGAGAGACGTGGAGAAATACTATGACAGGTGTAGATCACCGACTTTTCTTGTTAAAGGCTGACACATAGGTAGGCCGACGGGCAATGTCGGATGAGTAAGTAGACCACCACGTGAACGGGAGATTGACAGTATTTTTCCAGAAGACTCATGTCTCATGACAATGTCAATTATCATGAGCAGCTACGACTTCGGAGCACTTTGAATCAAGAGATAAATTTCTCACTGCATATTAATTAAAAACTATGCCAGATGGCAGCTTAAAGTAGACAGAATGATTAATTATTCAATTTTAGTATGTTTCTAAATAGTAATAACTCACTGCGTATGATTAGTTTGCGTCTCAAAAACTCAGAAATTTCGAAATGACAAATAGAAAAGTTGAAAATTTCGTATGATTGTTATTGCAGTTGCAACCACATAAATTTACTCCAAACCCATTAATCCTCTTCTGCATCTTGTCCATCTGATATTGGTTGTGTGTTGTGACGCTTAATAATAACGACAATTTATATGGCGCCATTTTGGCTGTGTGTTGTCAATATCTTTTCTTGTGGACCGTTCTATGACTAGCATCCTGGCAAAGAGTGCGCCTCAGAGCATAGGTCTCTGGAAGAGGCGCTATATAAATTTCCAGAATGATTGAATGAATGAATGAATGAATGAATGAAAGAGTGAGGATGTTGCTTTCAATGTCAGTACTTCACAGCCACCTTTCAGTCTGATTTCCATTGCAGATGAACTCCACGACAGCAGTTTGACCTTTGTCATCTTGGTCCATAGATTGCCATGCCACTCAGACGTTCTTCAAAGACGATCCTACGATAAGCCATTAGACCACCTTGCTCAGGATACTGTTTTTGACATTGTCGGGGACAGTCTCTTTTGATAACAGTTTGTAGGTCGCGCTCCTTACTCGTAGCATGAAAGATGTTGTACTTCAGTTTTATTATGGCACAGTCCTCTCTGCGAACTGTATATACCCTGAGAGAGGCAATGGTACGCTTGTTGTCCTAAAGTTTGTTGGATACAGCTGCAAGGCGCTCCATCTCTGCAGCAAAGCGTGCCACATCAGGAGCAGTGAGATAGAATTTTAGCAGGGTGTTTGGGTGCGACGTTATTCCCACGATTTCTCCTTGACCTTTGGTATTTTTGTTGAGATGCTCCTTTGCATGGTCAACACCAATGCGAGTGAAGGGAACTTCATTGCTTTTGTTGACAAGTTGACAATTAAGTCCACATTCAAGAACTCTTGCCATGTGGATGGATCGGTATTTTCAAGCTCGTATTCAGGTATTCCTGGGCATAGTCTAGTCGGTTGTACACAAAAAAAATAAACACACAACTTCTCCAGTGATCTCATATACAGAAACCAGTTGCCATCTCGTGTGGCACGCTGAAACTGGAGCAATACCATGACTTGATTTATGTATTGTATATGCACGCCCACTGGTACATTGGATCCTTGTCATGCGTGGCATCGTACTGTTGCAGCTGCTTCACCGGATTTAGGGACTCCAGCTTCATCACAAATTCTTGGTGTGCTGTGTGTACATCCTAGTTTTCCCTACATCCATCAGCCATACTCTTTGCTGCTGACTGCATGGAGTCATGTATGGCAGGGTGATCTTCCAGGAATGTAGTCAGCCATAGGTCGAACAGTGCTTGCAGTGTCATTTGGTGAGCTTGAAGAGCTCTGTTGTAATGGTTGCTGTTGATTATCTGTAACACCACGACGCTGCTGCACATATCGGCTTCTTGCCATGCCTCCTGAAGACCACCCCATTCAATCGTTCTGCCCAAGCATCGCAATGCACACAGCACCAGTTACAAATCCGTATATGGACCCACACTCACACTGTCGGCTTTGATATCACTCCTCACCTCTGAGGCCCCTCACAATCTCAGTCTCAGAATCAATAACTGTCCTTGGTTAAATATATCCGACCCGGCTAGCTGAAGAAAGCTCCCTTCGTTATATAATACTAGCTGGTGAACCCGGCGCTGCCCGGGTTTCGGAGGTTTTGGGCCGGGACACCATGGTAGCGGTCAAAACGAGGGACGTGAAACTGCTTAACCCGGCGTTTTGGGTGTTTCAATCCCTCTAGCGAATAAGCAACAAAACACTGCTTAACCCGGCGTTGCCCGGGTTTAGTTTAGTGAAAGTTTCAATCCCTCTAGCGAATCCGTACTGTAGCTGCTTAACCCGGCGGCGCCATCTGGCGAGTGAAAATAGGTTGAGTGTAAGTTTTTTACCAGCTAAAAATGCATTGCCCGAGTAGGTTTTGGCCCGGAAGACCATGGTAGCGGTGAAAACGGGGGACGTGAAGCCTCACACTGGGTGTGTCATGCCCACCCCGACACAGTAGTGAAGGTTTCGAGTGAAAAGCTCGAAAACTGTAGAAATGCATCCCGGTCAAACGCTGTGACAGACAGATTCTTCTCTTTATTTATATAGATAAGCATTTATCCTCTGACTAGTCGTTAGATTGTTAAGCGCCCTTGTAACGGCATGTGCTGTGTTACGGCGCTGTAGAAATTGTCGTGTTCATCATCATCATCATCATCATCATCATCATCATCATCATCATCATCATCATCATCATCATCATCATCATCATCATCATCATCATCATCATCATCATCATCATCATCATCATCATCATCATCATCATCATCATCATCATCATCATCATCATCATCATCATCATCATGAAGACGTCGTTGATTTTGACTTATGCACGTCGTGTTCCGATTTTGTTGTTAGGGGAAAATGGATAAATTTGTTCTAAAACAAAACGAGTATATGGCATTATAGAAGATAAAATTGCCGTTATGAAGGTAAGTTGCGTTTCATAAGCATTTACTGGCAGGGTAAGATGTCCAAATGGTCTCCATGCGAAAAGCGAAGTGGAGCAGAAATAGGTACCCCATTCTTTAGACTAAAGTCACGTACCTGAGAAGAGCAGTACCTGGCATAGGTTATAGGTCATAGGTCATAAGCTATAGGTCATAGGCTATAGGCCTACGTGCGTATGATAGAAACTTGGTTCGGTCAGTCAGTTTCCTGTTTAGTAGTAGCTTCCAGTGTTTAACGAGATCTTATGGCTGACGTCGCCCTCCTCCTTTCTCCAGGCTTGGAACTGGCACAACCAGGATACAGGCAGCGGCGCAGTTTTGCCTGTTTAGTTCAGATTGAATAAAGTAGACCAACGACAAGAACTTGTTAATCCGCTTATAAATAGGCCAGGCTGTTCCTATCAGAATACCCTGGATGCATGGTTTAATCAGAGTCAGGTCGGAACTGTGCGATGAATTCTCGTCAATCTGGAATTAGATCCGGTGACAAGCCACAAAAATCTCATCAGCGGTAGGACACTGTAATTAAAGTCAGTCGTCAGACAATTATTCGCCCCGCCAATAAGCCCAAGCGAAGATTTAGAAGATCAGCGCGTCTGTTACGGCAAAGTATACCTGCGCTGTATACAAACAATGAAACATGCATCACGCGCGTGTTCTGGTTACACATAGTTACATGCTAGTCTGATTACATGTTTTGTGGCTTAACTGATTCCTGTGGATGGGGAATAAAATATGCTTAAATTAATTAGCACTCACGGTTGGAATGTGTTATGGACGATATGCGAATGGGTGTGCGCTGATTACTTGCGCAGTTCATATACTGCTGCGTTCATCATGAAAAATCGCTACATGTATAGTCCTACTAATCAGTCAGTTGTTGTGTATTAGGTTTATTTCTGTACATGTACAGTGCATCTGGATATCTATGTAGCACCTTTAGAACATGTCATACAGTGTTAGATCATACACATAACGGCGGTGGACCCAACAGCGTACCGTTTAAGGGCCTAGTAGTTGACAGAGTTTAACAATACCTATCGGATGCCTGGGCCTCTACCTTACCTTTCCCGCAATTTTAAGCTAAGTAGCAGGGTCATCTATGTGTGTGTATGTATGTATGTATGTATGTATGTATGTATGTATGTATGTATGTATGTATGTATGTATGTATGTATGTATGTATGTATGTATGTATGTATGTATGTATGTATGTATGTATGAATGTATGTATGTATGTATGTATGTATGTATGTATGTATGTATGTGCTTATATGTATGCATGCATGCAAATTGTATGTATGTATGATTTGTGCGTAAAATGTCTATTTATGTGCGTGTGTGTGCATATATGCATGCATATCTATGTATGTGTGTATGTATAAATGTGAGTATGTATGCATGTATGCACGTATGCATATAGGCATGTATGTTTGTAGATATGCATGTGTGTATGTATCATATATTGTTGCCATGTATTGTTACAAAAGATCAGTTTTAAACAATAAGATGATGTATTCAGAATGATGTTTTATGCTTATTTGCATTGCATTATAATACAAACTGGATTTCAAAATCTATCACCTTGTCACCTTGTGCTGTCAGCTCGTGGAGCTCTAGCGATCGTCCTGGTGAACACACTCCATTGTTTCCTATTCGATGACAAGTCCCTTAATTCCGCCAAATTCATGCCAGTTACATCTTGTATCTCATCCATCCATCTCCTCCTTGGGCGACCCCGTCTTCTCCTCCCCTCACCGCACGCCAGCATCATTTCCTTCTCCAGACCATCAGATCGCATAACATGTCCAAAGAACCTTAGCTTCATTCTTGTCGCAGTTTGTTTTAACGACTCTTCATTCTCAACTCCAATCTCCTCTCGTATTGATTCGTTCGTTCTTTTCTCAGTCCAAGATATTCTCAGCATCTTCCTCCATATCCACATTTCACAAGCGTTAACCTTATTTTCCATGTTCTTTGTCATTGTCCACGTCTCGCAACCGTACAGTACCGTAGGAAAGATTAGTGCTCTCACGAGCCTTTTTTTGTTTCTATGCTCACATGTTTGTCTTTCCATATCTTTTCCAGTCCGGTCATTGCAGCTTTCCCTATAGCAATCCTTCGTTTTATTTCTGGATCACACTTTCCCTCCTTTCCAACATCTATAGTGTTGTTAAATTGTCGTTTGAAAATATTTATTATAGCTGATTTTAAAGTCTAATTTATTCATTATGCAACCTTCTTGCCCCGTGTCGACCCACCAAATTCCAAAAAATTCTGATCCGACCCGACCCATGTGCACCCCGTGAGCCTTCCGACCCATAAACAAATGTGATCTAGAAAACGTACTGGCGATGAATTGAATCTTTTAATTAGTCGATAGCGAAGATGGTCAAATTCTAGAACACAATCAGAATTTCGACCTGTATACACACAGGTCGATATTCTAGTTGTTTCTACTGATTGGCTATGAACCACGCACGGATGTACCTATTGTTAGTTTTCGCAGCCCTTATTATACAACATGTAGTGTGATGTAATGTAGGCTAGTGCAATGTTACGTAAATGTAAATCTCCGACATTCCTCAATGCCCCCACAAAAGCCGCGTTATGGAGACCAGCTAAAAACCAGCACATTTAAATCCGTCATGTTTAAACCCGTGTCGTACGGTTTTAAAAGTTTATAGGGCCTATTATTCTCTTGAGGACACATTTCCTTAACTTTAAATTTGTATCCACAATTTCAACACGCGTTAGCGCGCACAACGTTTTGAACCTGATGTTACCAATTTACGATATTCGAGATCCTTTTAATTGTTTTACAGTAGGACGCTGCCAGACCTGGATGTGACTCCCTGTCCCTGACACTCTCAACCGACACTTTCAGGGCTGTTCGGGTGTTAATCCTAACTTCACCGTCGTCCATGAAAACTACGCACTGAAATTGGATCATTTCACCATCTTGTTGAATCGGACAGTGGATGCTTGTAATGGCAATCGTAATCATAAAGTCAAAATTTCTAAGGTGCTACTTTAAAGCTAAGCGCAGGGCACCATCTTATTCACTAGCGCTACGTCGAGTCAGAGGGGTTGTCCAGTAATGCCAAGTGAAGATCCTAGATCAGCGATAGGGTTGTGATTCACCAGGGAATGTTAAGAACTCTTTAATATGCCTACTGACCAGGACTGGAATCGGACCGATTTCCAGTTGCGCATGATGTGGAAAACTGACGTCCTGACAGTATCATCTTATTGTATTATCATCTTGTCATCTTATCAACTTATCAGGATCACGAATCCTGCAGAGGAACTTAGTGGTTTCGCATAACGATTACGATTACGTAGCTGATCTGCTGTTGACTCCAGTTGACGCTCTGTGCCTATTTTTTTATATATCGGTTTTGGCTGTTGTTTCTGCCTCAGTGGCGGAGCAAAGGTTTCAATTGTAGCGATGGTGGCAGAAAACAAGTACAATGCCTTTCATAGTTAGATGATATTTTTGTAGCCTCTAACAGAACAGGCTGTGACATTGAAACATATGCCTGTTGAAACGAATCAATTTCTAATAACAATATTGCCAAGTCCTTGGTGTGGAACTTCGGCCTAGAAGCCAACGCTGAGGTTTGATGTGTATGGATGCAATTGCACCCGACCAATGTCTCCTATTCTCTCCTCTCATTGTTACCCTGCAATTAGTGCGGCGTGCACCATCCACGCTTTTCCGGCTGTCATTATGAGACGCTATAGGCGGTCATCAAAACAACGCGGCGCTCTTACCAGACTAAGCCACGTGCTGGCCACGTGATCCGCCCGCACCAAGGTGAAGGCCGACTGAAGCCGACGTTATATAGTCGGGCAACGAACGCGCGAATTCAGAGATATCGCGGATGACAGTAGAACACAGACAGGTTGGTGCAAGAAAACTCTCTATAGATACGAACGGTCAAGGCACTGACCTGCCCGGCTTGCGTCGTTCAGGCTCGTGTCTTAAGCTTCGTAGGCTACATGCGGGCCTAGATCTATCTATATATAGGGTAGGTGTTTTTCTAAGCAGCGCGGTTTCCTCGGGTAAGTACGCTAGAAGCTTAATGCACAATGCACTAATCTATATGCTGCGAATACGGTCTTCGTGAGCGGCGTAAATGTCTGATATGAATGTCCTGCTGAACAAATAGTACAATGGTTTGTGAAAATATACAGGCAACAATATCTGTACGTTTGGATGTGTACATAGATAAGATACACAGAGACGAAGTGATCAGAGGTCGCAGCTGAATCTCATATGGCTCTCTGTTCCCACTGGAGTCAGCTTATCTTAATTTTTGGGACCAGAGGCGGCGATCTTGTTTGACAGGTGGGGACACTATTGAACTGGGTCAACATTTATTCTGTGAACGCGAAAAATGCGGTAAAAAAGCAAGGGGCAGGCTCTTTGTAGCGGCATGTAGATATATCTTTTCATCAAATTGTATAATCACATGCAAACTAATTCAAATCTAAAGTTACATGTAATTGATTTTTATTAGTTAACTGATCTACAAAAATGAAAGGGATTCTGTTCGATATGGATAGAAATCTGATTTAAAAAACATATTCGATCCAGTGCTCTTTGCCCTTCGCTTTTTGAACAGCTAAAAAATCGCAAGCATAGAACAGACGAAAACACGTGCGCATAGACAACTGTTTAGGCTACTTCAAGTAGCCTATTTAACGGGTCGAGACAATACGATTAGGCCTACTAGCGGCGAGTGACTTGTTTTGCAACCGAACAGACAACAATGCTATGTCGTAGATGCAGATGATGCGTCATTAGGTTGCATCAAGTGGTTCCATTTCAGTACTTCTTTGTGTTGCTATCATGAGCGGCCGCATGCAGAGGGGAGCAATTACTCCCCTGGGTTTTGTTCGTATTTAAAATATATATAAAATATTTTGATTATTATGATTATTACAACAGTCCCAACACGATTTTCAATGCGGAAAAACACAGATAGAGCTGAAAACGGTATGCTACTCGCAGAACGCTAACTATAGGCCACGTATCATGTCAAATGCTTCCAAAGCTCTGGCGGCTGTTAGGAAAACGCGCCAGACCACTTAATCGCGGGTGCGAGCGCCGAGGGTCGAGCGATCGATTGCTCTCGGCACCTTCGTTAGTCCCCGTGTCAACAATTTAAAACTTTGCTCCCCTTGAAGAAATTTCTGCGGACGCTCATGGTTGCAATAATACAGCGCAATACTATAGGTCGTTAATCGTGTGTCGACGCAACTTTGTCCAGAGACTCTGACCATCAAGGCCATCTGTTAACTGAAGATGGGAATTGTTTGGTTAGGCTCCACGTGTGTGCGTGAGTCCATCGTTGATTAATGTTCTAGTTTCCAATTGTTTTGCTAAATGATAAACTTAAGTCCTTAATCTTATTTAACATCATGCATTTAACATCTGTTGAATATGTACTACAACCAGCTTTGCGCAATAACTCCTTCTCTGATCTCCTTTCGCAAACGTTTGAAGATTTATCTTTTTGCCAACAAACAGCGCTTTTGCGGTGAATTCGTAAATTACAACGATATAAAAACCTGATTAATAATAAAAAATATTTAAACTGCCATTTCATATATGCTACAAACGTATTTAATGCAAGTTTATAGCTAGCGATCTATGTACGTACAAGCTTATTGGACATGCCTGTAAAGCAGATTTTGTTTAAATCTGTTTACAATTATGAATAGCATAGGCCTATATAAAAGATATCCTATAATTTGCATGCATGTTTAGTAAAATGCGCAAGTAAGCTTACGTTTATTATCTATATATTCGAAGGTGATCGTTGCAGGCGATCCTCTTATAATTATAAAGCAGATGATAGAGTACGTTCTTCAAGAGTAGGCATCAGTCACAAAAGGACTTGATCTTGTTTCTCGGTGTGCAATATTCTCCACTTATGATTTCACGAGTCGCAGCCATACGTATACGCAGAGCCAGTTCATTAATAGCTGTGTACACTGGCTAACCCTAGCCCAATTGTTCTCGAAAATCGATAGACGTGAGTGGTGTAGATAAACTTTGATTGCCTAGAATATTATTAACTGACCTACTTGTATGGCAAGAGAAAATTCTACATATAATTTTAAGAGGCTTGGGCGTGCAGCCTGAATAAGAGACAGATTTCTACATGTATTAGACGAAACTGTGCATAGTAAGGACGTCATGACGTTGGCTGAATCTCGTGCCTATGCATTGCCTATACTTTGTCTATGCATCGCCTTATATCGCCTACATATCGCCTATAGGGCCTACATCGTCTATGCATCGCCTGTACATTGCCTATACGTCGCATATAGGGCCTACATTGCCTATGCATTGCCTATACATTGCGTGATGTCGCCTCTCGGCTCTATAAGCGCCAAGTTTGAATCTCGGCTTGCTTTACGAAACAAGCAAATCCATAAAAAATTCTTGTCGAGCTAAGCTGTAGAGGCAAGAACTGCTTGTTGTCTGTGGTTGTTGTTGATGTCGTAGATATTGTACCACTATCTGTACTTACTTGTTTACTTACCTCATGGTGGGCTGATCTATACCTTTAACGAACGATGTCGTACATACTTGATTGTCCATGCATCTATTTTTTGCACAATACAAAATGATCTGCTAACACCGTTTGAGTTAGCGTAGCTATAGCATCCCGATTAATTTCTTTTGTAAATGGCGCTTTACTAAGTTTAATTATAATTGCAGTAGCGAGTGATTTGTCTTATTTAAGTAAGTATGTAAACCTGTAGGAGACATGCGCTTGTATAGATGAGCTTTGACACATTTCAAACGAACGGCAGAATCTTGAAAACCTTCAAGAAACTTGATCTTCAGCTGACTCAACTTATGGGCTGAAGCTATCTGCATGTGCACGATGAAGGAGTGCTTGTAATTGTAATTGTAAGTTCAAATTTATATAGCACCACTTAACAGAGACTCGTCAGAGGCGCTCCTGTGTTTGGCACGAACTGTTGTCCACGTATTATATGGATGGATGGATGGATGGATGGATGGATGGGTGGGTGGGTGGGTGAGTGGGTGGGTGGGTGGGTGGGTGGGTGGGTGGGTGGGTGGGTGGGTGGGTGGGTGGGTGGGTGGGTGGGTGGGTGGGTGGGTGGGTGGGTGGGTGGGTGGGTGGGTGGGTGGGTTTGGGGGGATGGGTGGGTGGGTGGGTGGGTGGGTGGGTGGGTGGGTGGGTGGGTGGGTGGGTGGGTGGGTGGATTGATGGATGGATGGATGGATGGATGGATGGATGGATGGATGGATGGATGGATGGATGGATGGATGGATGGATGGATGGATGGATGGATGGATGGATGGATGGATGGATGGATGGATGGCACATGTGGTAATTGTGGACAAGAGGAACACACCAAGTAATGATCTGAATCCCTAGAGGGAAAAGGAGACCGCAAAATAATTGGCCAGATATCATCAGAGACGACTTGACGTGTTTCAGTGTGCCATGGAACAAGGCCGGAAGACTAACAATTGACAGACAGACTGGATCAGCTGCGTCTCCATAATAATTATGTGTACCAGCATGGGAAGGACTATGTAAGCTAAGTAATATATTATATGCATTTACTGTCCTATCATAGATAGCCTATCGCTTATAACCCTGTATCAAGAGAATCTGTTTATCGGTTATAACGTATGCGATATGCCCATGAACTACAAACTAGTCATCACATGAGCATTTCTGGATGAATATTATGTAACGACGTGCAACTGGATATTGTTCCTGACCACTTTGTCCTTAGCCTAATCGATAGTTCTGGACCCATTTATCGGTTTATATTACTCTGTTTAACACTTGGCCATCTTCTTGATAATTTATCGGGTTTTGTATCTTTATGCGATATTTAGACAGAGGTCGACTTGGAGACTATACCTGTGCCACGAATACGTCATGGGAAAAGAACTGGAGCTCTCCGAAGCTCATCAGAAGATACTTACAGAGGTACTAACGTTACATACAGTATCATAACAGCAAAAATTATTTTTTTAAACAGGACTGTTGTATTGTACTGTATCTAGAAATGTATAAACCGCCTGTCGCAGAATAACTATTCATAGGCGCTTTCAGCACAGAAGCCCCGAGGAAACAGAAATGCCTTTAGGAAACGCGAGACGGTTAGCGGCGCACGTAGGCCTACTTAGCCGTACAGTTCTGGCTGGCACGAATTATGCGGTACGAACAGATTAGCAGAATTGCTCTTGATTTAGTGTCTGCGCCAGCTTTGCAGTCACATGTGGAAAGAGTTTTTCAGATTTTTGAGATTTCAGTACTCGGAAAAGAAATGTGGCTGGTGTTAATTTAGAGCGAAGAGTATTTTTAAACTAAACAGTGGAGTGCTTCAAACTGCAGCTCAGTAGCATGAAAACATGAATCTAATAAGACTTGTTGTTGTTGCTAATAAAAATGAATGTCATTAATAAAAAATGAAATTTAATTTCTTCTGTGGAATGTGTACAAAACTATATTAAAACTAGAAAGTTTTGAAAACTGAAACTAAAACTGAAAAGATTTGAATACTAAAACAAAACTGGAAGTTTAAAAAAAACTAAAACAGTAACTGAAACTGAAAAGTTAACTGAAATATAAATAACACTGAAGCAATTTGTTTTAAAAACAAGGTGCCCAATTTTATAATTATATGGAAGAAAGAGGATGAGTAGCAGGAGTTTTTCACCAGGCCTGATATAGCAGGTCCAATTTAAGATAGCCTAGCAAACGCTAAGCACTCACTAAATATGATTAGCTAACGACAAAGAGTAGATAGCGGATAGGTTTTATAGCAAGAAATGTGCGATAAATACTTATATATATATATATCAAATCAAATCAAATCAAATCAAACATCTTTATTGCAGCCAAGCAATGAGTGAACATAAACAATTACTTAAACGCAAACCCAGAATAATCATTACTGGCCACAAAAGGTGGCCCTAAAGGGATTAATTAATCCCGCTAAGTAGGACCACCTAAAGTGGACCAATCACTCTAACTACATGACTGTCATTGCGAAAGTAGTCTCAACAGGTCTATTTATGCATAAAATATAGGGCGTGTCCCCTATTGTTGAGTGGAGACCACGGTAACAACAATGTAATTGTATCTTAACTAAACTTAACTAATCTTAACTAGAAACCTAATATGATGGCCACTAGGATTGGATATATATATATATATATATATATATATATATATATATATATATATATATATATATATATATATATATAACGGAAGCTGTCGCAATGTGACCTCAGTGACAGCAGCAGCACAGTGTGATATAAATATGTAGTGATGAATTGCCGCATCCATCAGAGCAAGGATGTTGAGCTCTAAAGTATAAGTGCTCGGCATTCTACACGCATGACAATAATATTGTCTGTATCTGAACTGTCAGTTTGAACTGAACTAACTGCTCATGTATAATTATAGGCTCTTTCCCAGGTTTTACCTACAAGCGTAAACGCTTGACTTGTCCCTATTTTTGAGTCACTAATTGTACTGGTAATTTTTTAATTATTTCCACAGTTCAGCACGTCCTTTTTCGGTGCTTGCTATCTGTGTATACCAGCAGTAAAACTATGATTATAATTGTACACTGTATGAAATGTGTTTATGTACCTAAGTTCAAAGCAAGAATTTCAGACGTGATCAAACCAGAACATGATGACTATCACGTGCTCAAATGGCTCAAAGGTGAAAACACAAAAAGACGAATATAGTCGTTCAATTATTGCTTCCTTCATTTAAACTTTTTATGCTTTTAATTTTTTAGCGTATTTCACGCGTTCTTTTCAAGTTCTTTTCAATCTTTCGATTACTATTTTTCTGAGCGTCTATAAGAATAGCAGATTCGGTTAAATATACTTGGAGATATAGATCTGCTGAAATAATGTAGTCTTGTGGTAAAGAGACCCACATCATATTTCTTAATATTTGGCATCAAAGGAACCAAGAGACCTCATAATTTTCGAATGAAAATGTCAGCCAGTAGTTGTGACAACTTTACTAAGAATTTGGGACTGCGCGATGGTTTTGTGGTTAGTGTTCTGGATTGCCAATTTACAGGTCAGTGCAAATTCCCGCACTTGTTTCTAATGTTTGGCTCTATCCTCTCCCGTTAGCGTACTCAGCTATAGTCAGTACAGCGACCGTACATGTATACTGTGCGAAGATCAGAAAGCGAGGAAGAGGACTGGCCACACGCCCTCATATGCCGAAGCTTAGAAAGATGAAGTCTCTTACACTTTATGCTCATGGCGGTCTCGGTGCTAGCTAAAGAGACTGCTTCTTATTCTTCTTTCTCTTCTTTCACCTTCTTTTCCTTCTTCTTCATCCTTCCTCCTCTTTCTTAATTCTTCTCCTTCTTCCTCCTCCTTCTCTACCTTCTTCCTTATCTTCATCCTTTTTCTCTTTTCTTCATCTTCTGCTCATTCTTCTTCTTCGTACTCCTCCTTAGTCTTTCTTTCTTCTTCTTCTTTTTGCTAAGCATTCTTGTTGAACTAAATAAACCAATGTCTCTCGCCTTATTCGTCCTCTAAGCGGACCATCTTTTCTGTAACGCGAACCCTATCATTTACAAACAGAATTCTGCTCCGGTCTTAACCAAACGATTGCAAGAGTAGCAAGACAGACTATACGGATGCGTCTCTTTGTTCGTTTAGACGTGCAATTATATAATGGATGACAATTTTCTTTAATTTTAGCTCGTTGCTTCAACATTACGAAAGCAGAACAAATGTTCAGAGAAGTAAGTTTTGGACATTGCATTCAAATTTTTCTAAGTTCGCCTGTTCAGCTTGATATAAAATGAAGGTTAGATAAAGTAGGGTAAGATTAGCAAGAGTAAGGTAAAGCAAAATAAAGCAAGGCAAGACAGCACAAGAAGTCTAGTAAAGATGAGGCAAGACAGGTTATGGCCACATAACTAAGTAAATTGTCATATATACATATTTTTTCAGCTGTAGTCTTTCGGAACGTTGTCCGGGTCTTGCAGGTATCTTTCAGCCACAGGGCAAGGACGACAACAGTGATCTAACAGTCTCACAAGCTTTCCTCACGCAAGGCATGGCCTTAAGCATTTGTGCTGATTTCATATCACGCTCCGAGATATGAACAGGGTGCGAAATGCAAGAGAGGGGGCAGGAACTTCCCCTCACTGGTGCGGACTATACCCCATGCTGTATTTTTTACCCATGGGTGATCAGTGCATAAATGTAATTTTATAATATTTCGACGACAGTATATTACACAGCGGCGCCTTTTACTCCATGACATTCAATGCCGTAAATGTGATACACACTAACTACTGGAATTGATTTATAGAATTTTATTCTTGTATTTAGAGTTTGGCTTTCAAAGAAAAGATGCAAGTAGACTCGCTTGTGGATGGCTCTTACACTCCGCCAAAGGTTATATTATCCTATCTAAATCCTAGTTTACTGAATTTAGTTTCCTCGCATGCAAGGTATCTTAAACTGTTGTCCCAATTCAATGCTTTCGCTACAATACTATGCAAGTAGCGACTCTTTAGAAAAAATTCCCAGGTTGAATAAAATTGTCGATTGAATTTTATGTAAAAAATATTAAATTGAATATATAATTACTTTATACATTTTGAAGTGTTGTTAGTGGGCTACACAACTTAAAAGTTAATGTGGGTTAGAAAGCCTCGATAAACAAAAAGCAGTAGAGAGACGGACACACAGACATACATAGAGAACAGAGGGAAGGTGATTTTAAGTAAAGTAATAAAAAAGTAAAGTCTCCATACCCATGTGGACCTCACTCGGTCGTTGAGCAGGTAATGGACAAAGCTGAAGGTTCTGGACACGAGATAAGTGCACTGCAGGACTTGCGTGTACTTCCCGACGTTAAGGCTGTACTAACAGTCGCAGAGTGTTGTGCGTTACAGCGTTCACTGTAACGTGTTACTGCAATTAGTTAATATTGTGCGGTAACTTTTGGGGGTAAACTATAGTTGATTTCTAGGAAAAGTAACGCATAGCAGTAACTGATTAATTTTATGAGACAACGGTGATCCAAAAATTTCGTTACGTCTACTTTGTGCTACTTTTAAATCAACCTATGTTCGTGTCGTCTAGGTCGGTTATGGCCCTATAAATATTGTTAACGGTGTTCTATCATAAGCCTGAAAATTATTTGGTTCATAGGTGTTTCTGTGACCCGGACATTTCCTTTGTGCTCATACCTCGAAAGCCTTTTCCTCTTATTTGTTATTTTCAAAGTCTAATTTATTGCGCTGAGGGAGCTGATTGTTCAAATTAACATTCCCACAAACAGTAAACAAAAATACTTAGTAACTTATCAAAGTAACGGTAATCATCTACTAGTTACGTTTTTCTGAAGCAACTATTTGTAAGTAACTATAGTTACCTTTTTCCAGCAACTACTACTTTTTAAAAGTAGGCCTAACTATCCAACACTGTAGTCGCAGCGCTACACTCTTCGTTGTTAGTCTTAAGCTCTGGGAAATCAGTTTCATTCAGAATCATGTGAGAAAATAGTTCACTACCTTTTATGTGTTTTACGAGTGATTGTTTCCTCTGGAAAACGTTGTTAAAAGTGTCCGCTTGCTTCATATTTTGCGAATGGTTAGGTTCTTGAGGAATATTTTCCGGGCGGAATGTGTGGACACGATAAAGATGGTTCGCCACTTTGTGTGGAACTCTTTGGACATTACGACATGAAAGGACTGATGCTGTCGACGCGAAGATCTGAACTTGAAAAGTTGAAGCTCTACTTCTGTGAAATGGCTTTAGTGGAGTGCCAAAAGCAAAGCGAAAAGGTATTTTATTACTGCCCTTTTAAAATTTATTTTATTTGAGGATATTTTTGTGATAGGCCTCTATAGGCCTACGTGCAAAATGAAATGGTATGCATGTTTTACAGGTTAAAAGAAGACGTCTAAATCAGTGAAGGTCGTGTTCAAACAATGCCACTCTACTAGGATAATGGTTAACTCATTAGTTAAAGTGCACGAAATTTTAGTGCGAATTTTCAAGTACTTAATTATGATGACGCCGTAGTGTAGCGGTATGTTCTATGCCTCGTAACCTGAGGGTCGCAGGTTCGAATCTACCTCAGCCACTGCGTAGCGACCTTGGACAAGTTGCTGACCCATAGTTGTACAACACTCGTGAATAGGCTGGTACCCGGCGCTTGGCCTTCGAGTGGCGCTGTAGAAGTTTGGAGATTACGATTACAAATTAGCATATAGACCTAACTAAGTAGGCCCTAGGCCCCTATCGTCCATGAAACTATCTGAGAGAGATCCAACTTTTGCATTTAATTATTTCTTACGTTACAACGCTACGTCAATGCTAGAAAAGCTTTTAGAAAGTTATTTGATGAAAGTGCTATTTCGTATTAACTCGGTATATTATGATATTTAGCTTGGAAAAAGAGTTGACGGCATTACCGTCCTATTTGATATGGAAGGCGTTGGCACCAATATGCTGTGGAGACCAGGTATGTGCACGTTTATTTGAAAACATAGGCCTCCGTTTCTTAATGAATTTAATTAGAGGATTTCTCTATGATGCTTTGCTCTGTCAATTGCTATCCTTAATTTAAACTAAGCCTACTTACTATACGCGCGAAATGTATTTAAATCTGAATTACGAGAGAACAAGACAGAGCTCATATTATGCGTAATGGGACAAGTAAAGTTTTCAAATATCTCTAAGAATTTCTCCACTATGTACTAAACAGGGCCTATGTGTGGCCAGTGTGGCCCGGTGGCCGATTGGTTAGAGCGCTTGATCTGTAACGCAGAGAGTAGGAGTTCGATCCTCGCCGTCGGCAATTACTCTATAGGGACCTTGAGCAAGTCCTTGCAAAGTTTGCACACAATCGATGCGCCGTCGGTGTTCTTGCCTATGTGCCCTTTTGAACTTTGGAAGGAGGGCAATATCAAATGCAGTTGTAATGTTTCGTACATTGTGTGGTAAAGCTTCAACGGTTGACCTTTTCAAATGACATTTTCTGTCTCAAAAAAGATGCAGTAGGCTCAACAGGTGAGGGAAGCTGAATGTATACCAGGTCCCTCTTTGACAACTGTTTGCGTGCGTGTATTTCAGGTCTGGAGATGTACCTTCATTTGGTCAAGGTTCTCGAAGACAACTATCCGGAAATGGCCAAACGATTGATTGTAGTTAATGGTAAAGTATCCAACTCAATGTACTACTCTGTCTTTGCTCATCTGCATTGTTGTGACGTTTGTCCATTAGTGTCAATCGTTCATACTCAGTAGTATGGCGCGCCATGTTAAACATATGGTTAACAAATGCTTTCGACAATTGAGGCTTATTAAGAATTCGATCTCGCTGCCTTTAATTCGAGGCAGCAAAAACCACTGTCGTGTGCTTTGTTGTCACCCAGGTTGACAGGTGCAATAGCCTATTGACATATGCACCCTGGCACCTGCTGGCTTGTCTGGAATCGGTCCTGAATGCGAAGCATGCCTGGTGTGCAACCGTAGAAAGGTCGACCATGTAACACCATTGTGACGTGCTGCATTGGCTCCCGGTCGGGTACCGTATTGAGCATGAACTGGCTATGCTGGTGTACAGGTCTTTGCATGGTACGGCCTCTGAGTACCTCAGTGCATACTGTGTTGGTGTGTCGCCATCTCGAACAGGCCCTTCCTTGAGGTCGGAGGATAGAGGAGACCTGCGCGTACGAAAGTCAAAAACTTGCTTCGGGGACCGTGCCTTCTCAGTCGCCGGACCTAGGTGCTGAAATAGCATTCCAGCCTCACTACATTCATCGACTACAGTCTGTGGACGTCTTCATGACGAGACTCAAGGCCCATTACTTTAATATTGCTTATCCTGACTAGTCGTTAGGTTGTTAAGCGCCCTTATAACGGTATGTGCTGTGTTACGGATCTGTAGAAATTGTCGCATTCATCATCATCATCATCATCATCATCATCATCATCATCATCATCATCATCATCATCATCATCATCATCATCATCATCATCATCATCATCATCATCATCAATGAGCAGTAACATGAGAATATATGCGATAAAGCTAAACTGAGATTCAAATCTTGCTCAGCCTGTCAATTTTTTTTGCATCTGTCATTGTTCGAATAAACTGCTTCTAATATCCTGATCAAGAACAGGATAAGAAGCATTAAGAACCCCATCGTGTGGTGATCATTCGCTGTCGGTGCAATTCTTAGGTGCTACAATTGTCTGTCAAAGTGTCAATGAGCTACTTATAAGTTCTACAGAATTCGATAACGTTCAGTTGTGTCTATTGCAGCTCCCTCCATTTTTCCAATCTTATACCGACTGTGTCGACCCCTGGTTAGCGAAGACATGAAGAAGAAAATCGTCGTGCTTGGCTGTAAGAAATGTTACACGTTTTCCTCAATTTTTGAATACGAATATCGTTATTGGGAAGCTATATCTTTATATTTATACTTCGGATTTAGATACCTGAAAGTAACATTTGATAAGTTCTTTATATCGCTTCGTTGTCAAAGACCTGTTTATAGTCTACGCCTCTTTCTGGAAAATCCTAGTTGTATAGGCCGCGTTCATGGAGGCTATCTTCAATTCAAAGATCGATAGTTAATCATGTACTACTACGTAATCAAGTGTCGGAGCTCAGAGTTCGGACGTAATTAGACAGTTTTTAAGGTGCCATTGTCACGTGATCTACTTGGCCTCTAGGCAATGTCATTCGTTTTCTTGAACCACAGATTTCTTCTACTATTATAATGACGTAAGACCACTGCCAATTTTGATTCCACTTTTTAAAGAGAAATTTTCACATAAGCACACATATGAATAAACTGTATTCGGTCGCAAATTTCTGATAATAATGATAATGATACAGAAAATTGGGTCCGGTGTGATTGTGAGTCAAATGCAAAGTCAAGCAGATAAACAGTCATGACAACTATAATAGATGGTATCTGGAGTTAGTGCATCGAGGAACAGCATGTAGATCTATTTTAACTGGTTAATTCGTAGACAAAAACGTTCCTGTTATGACGGACAGTCTATGTACTGCAACTAGACACTGTCTGAAATTCTAACGGTGTTCAGATTTATTCTCTGGCGAGAAGTTATTAATCGCATAATCAGTTGATTGAAGAGTGGTGAAATATCTGTGGATAATTCTCCAGTTTGGCAGATTTGAAATGCTACTACCAACATAACCTAGAGAAGTTAGACTACTGGCAGCGATAATTTTGAATATGCACGCTCCGGAATGTATATTTCGGGTGAAGGATGTTATCTGTATTTTAATCTGAATCACTCCGGATTATAAGAGTTCGCCACATACATAAATTTTGACAAGAATTAAGAATTAAGCGATGATCAAAGTCATTGTAAGAGTAGCCGCGTAGGTCTGTGGTTTCTTAAGCGATTAAATGTGTGTCCACTGTTTCAGCAAATTCTAAGACGGAACTTCTGAAGTTTGCCGATGCAGACCAGTTGCCTGCTTACCTTGGAGGAACACTGACAGACCCGGATGGAAATCCAAGATGTCCTTCAGTTGTATGTACTTCTGTAATCCTCAGTTTCAATATATTCACCAATGTTTTTACTATCTAAAGCCATCAACACCATCACAATTATCAATCTCTTTACAGTCACCCATCGTCTTATCACTGTGGATCCAAATAATTAAATACAGTTTAATCGTATATATATATATATATATATATATATATATATATATATATATATATATATATATATATATATATATATATATATATATATATATATATATATATATATATATATATATATATACATATAAGTTTTGGTTTTTGGATGCTCCAAATAATGGTATTCAAGTGCTGAAATCCCAAAAAATTTCTCAGTATTCGGCATTTACAACAATGGGTGACGTGTTTTGCGATCATATTTATAACCATATTCCATATTCAGCATATATCTGTATATGTGCCATGGGCTCAGATTTCGGCTCCAACATAATTTCTTGTCACACAGTCGTATTCTACACCATTCCTAGACATATCGTTCGCGAGACCAGGAACAAATTGAAAGTTTGAACCAGGAATTAAGTTTATGCCGTATAATTTGACGCGCCTTAATTTACGTGGCAGGCTTCAACGTAATGTCGTGTACATTGTCTAAATTTCTTTAAGCCACACAGAAGCTGTGTAAGGTTTTCTTACCGACGTTTAGATTGTCTAATGCATAGGACAACATCGCTATAGTCTTTTTTCATCATCAGTCATCAACAGTTGAACTCCATTTGTGCGACAATTTAAGTTAACTGAAAGTTAGCATGAAACGGTGATGTTAAAGCGACTAATAAATACGTCTAAATGACTCTTCAATGTTCAATCGTAGCTCCAACTACATACCAAACCAGACACTTAGAAACTAGTTCTTTTGTCGTAACTGAATATATCTTTCCCGGCCAAGTGAAGTCGATCTATTATGCTTCTGGCTTCCTTAGATACGTCAGGGCGGAACGGTACCTAAGTCCTACTACCTGTCTGAGACATTGGATGACGAAACCATGGAAACAGCGGTCATTGCTAACGGAGACTCATTGAAGCTTGACTTTCAAGTGACAAAACAAGACTCAGTTCTCAGGTAAATAAACGGCAGATCCTATCAGAAGACGTTGTGGGGCGTGGTGGCTCAGTGGTAAGTTCGGCGCCTTGTGACCGGAGGGTTGCAGGTTCGAATCCCAGTCTAGCCGCTGCGTACGAACCTTGGGCAAGTCCTTCACTCGCAATTGCTCGTGGCGCTTCGGCGTGAAAATTCCGGCACAGTATCAAATGCTGTAGTCGGGAGCGCCTCTGAGTAGTAGCTGACTTCGAGAGGCGCTATAGAAATATCCGGAATAAATAAATAAAAATAAATAAATAAATAAAACATAACGAAGTGCTATTGTATTGGATCTTTACTATAATTATACACGTGTGTGTCTAGGAGACTCTCTTCCTATTGTGGCAGTTCAGTGGTGGGAAACGGTAAAAGGCATTACTTTATATTCGCCTTTGACACACGATTGCAAACCACGTTGAAGGGATTTACCGTTCTCAAATTCCTATTTTATCATATCGTCACTTCAGCCAAATCAGGGCCGTAGCCAGGATTTTGTTTCGGGGGGTGTTTTCTGTTTCGGGGGGTGTTTTCTCGTCCTTGAGCAAGCCGACATACAGCCGAGTCAACCGACCAAGGGGTTTGTAGTTAGTAAATGCATTATTTCATTTTTACAATATTTAATTTTGGGGGTGTTTAAACACCAAAACACCCCCTAGCTACGGCCTTGAGCCAAATGATCTGTTAGTTTAACGCTTGCTTTAGGCTAATTCATTTCCTATGTTAATGCATCCGTTGGACTAAAGCCATTGTTATTTTTAATGCATCCGTTATCGCAATGGTTCTCAAACGGTGGTATTCGTACCACCAGTGCTACGCCAGGTGTCGGTAAGTGGTACGAGAACAAATTAAAAAAAATGTATTGAGTTTATGCCCCGTCTTTATTTGATTAGCTATTGACTATTGAAGTCATTATTCTACGTCGACCATGCGCTTCTTTTTCTTTAGATGTTCTATGAGTTAATGCCCGTCTTTCTTTGATTAGCTATTCTATGTCCATCATCATCATGCGCTTCTTTTTCTTACAAGTTTACTTTTTCTTCTACGCTAATTGCAAGGGGACTTCGCGCTTGTCTGTTTTTTTTTATCTGACCTTTGCTGGTGGTACGCCAGCATTGGATTTTTAACCTGGCGGTACAATAAAAATAAAGTTTGAGAACCGCTGCGTTAGGGTAATGCAACTATTAAGCTAATAGGCCTACATCAGTCATGCAAAAGCAACTGCTGTTATATGCTAATGCATTTTGTGTGACGTAGACTTCTGTATTAACTGAAACCTTTGTATGCTGTTGTAGGTGGGAGTTTCGGACAGAGGGATATGACATTGGATTCGGAGTATCAGTCGTCTGCAAAAATGGCGACCGCAAGCAGATCATTCCAGTGAAGAAAGTGAACAGTCACGTGGTGACAGAAGATGACAGTCTCAGCTGCACACATCTCGGAACATGTAAGTGCAAGTGCTGTAGAAATTAAGGCGCCTTTTCGCAACACGAGTTTTGAAGAATCGATTCCTATTTATTTACTGCTCTCTGATTCACATAGCTGTGAAACTTTGTGCGCATGACACATTTTCGCAGCAACAATAATAATAATTATAATTATAATAATAGTAGTAATGGTAGTGGTAATAGTGGTAGTAGTAGTAGTAGTAGTAGTAGTAGTAGTAGTAGTAGTAGTAGTAGTAGTAGTAGTAGTAGTATTAGCAGTAGCAGTAGCAGTAGCAGTAGCAGTAGCAGTAGTAATAAAAGTAATAATAAGGAATTGATTCCTATTCCAATCGAATATATTGAGTTGACTGGCTATTGAGTTCATTCGCCAGGTGGAGGAGTCAGTCCAGAGACCAGGAAAACGGTGAAGGCTATTAGCAAAACCACGTATCACGTTCAACTATTTTATCTACATCTTGAATAGATTTCACTTGCGTCTGTGACTTAATTACAGTATAGCGGCGCTATGTGCGGATCGTGTGCTGGACTGTCTGCTTGCCTCATGAACTCTAATGTACTCGGCTGTAGGATGAGCAGGGTGGGAATTGTCAGAGGGTTGGGGGTTCAACCCCCTGATTTTTTAGGTCCCCCACTGTTAAGTCTTCATTGCACACCCCGGGGGTCGTTTCCAACCCCTCAGTTGTGCTAGTGTGATTTAGCATTATTTGACTCTGAGTTCCTGACAAAGAGAAGAGATTTCCAAGGTATATCATGTATGCATTTTTTAATTTCCTCAATAAAGGAATTGATTTTGATTCGAGTCTGACTTGCAAAACAACTAGCATTGAAATCTGCTGCTTTCAAATTTCGTTGAAATCAGTTTGCAAAATTCGGATAAAATGTTCAATCCCCCAGTTTTTTCTACAATTCCCACACTGAGGATGAGTACATCTACTGTACACTGTAGGTGGTAGATGAAGCTGTTAGGGAATGGTTTGACCACCCCTACCTATGTCGACGCTAGGAAATCATGTTTCAAGCACTTCAGATCCATGGCTGCTCCTCATACTGGCTTATAATTTGTTCTTCTTACACAGATACCGTTACATTCGATAACACATCCAGTTGGACGAAGTCGAAGAAGGTTTCCTATCGAGTGGAACTTCATTCTGTGGATGAACAGACGGAGAAGGAAGTGGAAAAGCTTTACGATACGACGCACTTTTAGCAGAAACTGATTTTACCTTTGCCAGATCTTAATCGTAAATGACATTTCAGGACTTTGTGCTCCAGACTTTCAAAAGACAGGATCAGAACCGCACGGATTGGTCTTCAACCTTAAAGATGAATGATAAACTTTGAAGAGGTCACGCCTCGAATCCATCCTCGACGCCAGTCAGTCATGCATGAATCGATGCTACACATGAGTCAGTCCTCCACATGAGTCAATCCTCCACGTCAGTCAATCCTCCACATGATTCAATCCTCCACATGAGTCAACCTTAACCCGAGTCACTCGGCACGAGCATTTAGCATAAGTGAGACCGATAGAAAGTACAAGTGCACTCCTGTTCTGAGGAAGGACTGAAGGTCTTGCATTCTATGGGTGATTTTTGTTCTTGTTTCGTGTTCTTTGTCTATTCTGTGTTTCACCCGGCGTCTCGAATTCTTGATGAAACTGTACAAAAGGCGTTTCTGTCCTTTTTATGACTTTATAATCAACAGTAATCTATTTGTAATTGTCGCATTATTATTATTATTATTATTATTATTATTATTATTAATAATAAGTTCAAAAAGCTCTGACCTCTAAAGACCACTGTACCAATGTCCCACAAATAATAAGCGGTATACCCGTGCTTTCTCTGGACCAATTGGTAAAGGGTTTTAAACGTGTGAACAGTTACCATTATTATTATTATTATTATTTCTTTATTGTTTCTTTATTATTATTATTATTATTAATTAATTAATAAAATTTGTAACGCGCGCATTTTCACATCGAAATGTGAATCTGAGGCGACGTGGGGAGACCTCTCGAGACAGACCTCTACCGCTGAGTCTGCTCCAAATTCACTCAACAGAGGCGCCTGCTCTCGCAACAACTTGGAAGGAGAGGATTGCCCGACGTCGTCAAAGCGTGACAGGTTCAACGGCCAGAGGAAGGTTTGCCTAGAGGTTGGCTCTTTATAATAGGGCCTGGCCTTCCGGCTAAGGCGATCGCGCCTTTTACAAACGGGTCACTTCCGTTTTGATCGTCCGGGATCACCGGAAGTGACGTCGTAAGGGTTTGAGGTGTGTTCCCAGGACGGCTGATCTAGCTGTAACCCTAAAGAGTTCACGGTCTGGATTCGAATCCAAGGCAGCGACAGTGTTTAATCTAGTGGCTTCATATACCGACATTTCTATTGTATTTAGTTTTTCTGATAACATTTCTAGTGACTGGGTCTGATGTTGTGATATATGTTCATTTGATGCTCTATGAACTTCTGTTGTTCTGTTCCTGTTTTAACCAAGTTTCATTCTGGCGCTGCATAAATCTCTGTTGCTCTTCCTTCTGGCGCTCCATAAATCTCTAGAGACGCTCTCGCATGTCTCGTCATCCCTAGAACTAGCGACAGGTTGCCTAGAAATCGGTCTCTCTCTCTCTCTCTCTCTCTCTCTCTCTCTGTCTCTGTCTCTGTCTCTGTCTCTGTCTGTCTCTGTCTCTCTGTCTCTCTGTCTCTCTCTGTGTCTCTCTGTCTGTCTCTGTCTGTCTCTGTCTGTCTGCCTGCCTGTCTGTCTGTCTGTCTGTCTGTCTCTCTCTGTGTCTCTCTCTGTCTCTCTCTCTCTCTCTCTCTCTCTGTCTGTCTGTCTGTCTGTCTGTCTGTCTGTCTGTCTGTCTGTCTGTCTCTCTCTCTCTCTCTCTCTCTCTCTCTCGCTCTCTCTCTGTCTCTCTCTCTCTCTCTCTCTGCTTACTTCTTCCGCTGAAGCAGCAAAAATTTATTTCTTTAGGTTCAGAAATAGGACTAGATGACTTTTCCATATTTTCCTTTGAAACAGTATGATTAGACAACTAAAGCAGTTTACAGATAATTAGTTCTAAAACACAGCATTCAAATAACAAAAGCACTTATCTTTGGTGAAAGAACAGGTTCGACTCACGTCGGACATGTATCACCCTCTCCTGGATCAGCATTACAAATTAAAAGCAGTCTAGCAGAATTAATTGTTGGTAACAATATAAATGTAGACAAACTATTCGCTTTCGGGTAAGATGGCACCAATGTTGAATGTGAATACGGGACGAAACAATGGAGTTTTCGGATTGAGTTTCACAAACCCTTACAGTGGTTGGTATGCCAGCTTCATGTATACGCCATCTAGTCCAGCATGCTGATGGAGCAACAAGCGGTATACCCGTGCTTTCTCTGGACCAATTGGTAAAGGGTTTTAAACGTGTGAACAGTTACCAGTAGTGTGCCTCAATAAAATTGAATCAGATTTTCCACCTGTAACTAAGACTGATCTAATTTAAGTAGTAGGTCCTGACCAGCAATTATTTGTGGGACATTGGTACAGTGGTCTTTAGAGGTCAGAGCTTTTTGAACTTATCTAAAAAAAAGACCATGGCACATTGAACCGCCAGAACCGCTCGGTGTTGTTGATATCTGCGAACAGAATGTTGCGATTGTATATTGGCAGTACTGTTGCAAACCGTCAGTAGATCTTTAAACGCTGACAATGTATGTATGTTTATACTCTGACGTGGTTTGCACTTAAGTTGGAGTCGTCTTGTAAACATAGGGCACGGCAAATAGCGCACAATAAGGTTATCGCGTTATTTTTGTGATAAACTTAAAGCCATCATAGATACAGCGATACAACGTAAAGCATATCTTGGTCAGCCTAAACATTTGTTACTAGCAATGTTAGGGCGTAACTGAAACGGTAAGGAAACTGGTGAGCTTAGAATACGTCGTATCCTGACAACTGGGAAAACTGTAGTGCCTGGAATTTGAAAATTTCTTCTTCCGGAAATAATGTTTGATGCCTCTGACTACACTGACACCATTCACTGGCAAATGTGCGTAACAGAACCACCACTAACATTAGAAGTAGGCCTACACGGTGCAATTTTGTAGCGAAGCACGCGGCACATAAGTTTGACTAATGATTCCCATGCCACCAACATACAGGCAGTGGAGCGTTGTGTTAAAGTAGTGACTGAGGCTTCAGCTGCAATCTACGGCATCAATCTAGGAACGGTTTCATAAGAACAAGATTGGAATCCAGGCGAATAATGCCAACTTTTAACACTAAATAAGAATATCATACAGCGTGACTACTTAATTGCATTAACGAAATAGTAACTGACTGCTATTATAGTTTAGACTCAACTCACTTTTATGGACATGATGATGGAATAATATACCTAACATCTTTTACAAGACTTGCATTCTACTAATCAGGAAAATTACACTGTAGAAGTAAATAGCTTGTTTTTCTTTAAATTATTGATTGCTTAACATGGTTAATCTTGTGCGTCTAATATCAACACATCAACGTCACTATTGGTGAAATTGAACCAGAATACTGCTGCCATCAATTAGCCACTACTCTGCACTACAAGATATAAAAACAAGACAAAACTTTTCTCCCATTCTAATCAATGCACCTTAATGAGCATCGCTGAAGACATAATCTGACTCGACTCAACTCTGTAACTTTCCATTCTGTGTTCTTCCTCGACGCACACTCGCACAGTGTTTACCCTAACTTGATTAATGCACCAGATTTTGACAAAACAGACGGTTCAACTGTTCAAGGTCCTTCACAGGCTAAAGAAATTATTATTATGATAACTGCATGTAAGTGACTAGATTAGATCATATGAAATTAAGGATTAAGACTGCAGCTGTGAAGGCGAGAAGATTATATAAATAGTATCATACAAAAGGATTTTGCTCATCCAGTCTCGCAAGCTGTCCACAGTGTTAACAAAAACAAATGTTTTTTACTGCAATTATAATTGATGGGAACTCTTTCCAGGTAGTCCTCTTCAAACACCATTTCCTATGCCAATTAACAATACGCCTGCGACACCGACAAAACTTTTTATGATGTTGTTTCTTTCAGTCGATCCATCAAACTGTCCACCTGAAGATTTACCTGACTTTTCATCCGACTTTCCATCTGACTTTGCATCTGACTTTGCGTTTGACTTGTCGTCTGACTTGTCTGACCTTTCGTCTGCCCGTGACCGTGCGCCTAATAATTAAAATAATAATATTTATTGATTAATCCAGACCGTAATGAGACACGACATTAACACCTTTATTGCATTTTGAGTTGACTTCCTTGTGGTAAGTTAACGAAAATAATAATAATTCTAGTCGGCTTTTCTCGCCCTTCGTCCTCAAGGAAACACCAACCGGAGACTCTTAAAATGTTGCAAACTGCCAACCATGGATAATTTTGTCCTACTTGAGAGTTAGAAGAAAAAAAAGAAGAGCAGTTCCATAAAATTAAGCTAGCCCTGAGGCAGCCACGGGTATGAAGTGTTAGCGACTTCATTTTCTTAGCCTCAGCATATGAGGGTGGGTGGCCAGTCCTCTCCCTGAGAGGGAGAGTTAACATGAGAGTTAACTGATGAAAATATCCCTCTTGGTCGAGTACACCAGTCAGCCTTCCGAATGCAGTGCTGTCTGGGATATTTTTTTAGCTTACTACAAAATTTTTAATACGAGTCTTTTAGACAGAATGCCTTGTTCCATCGACTTTCAAATTATGCATAAATTAACCTGCATATGTAAATAAGTTAATTACGTATCATAGATGCTTACACTACTTTTTTTAATTTACTGATATGAGTAAAACATAAATGTTTTTATTAGCTCGCTATGAAGTCAAATTTAAAGCAAGAAATGAGAATCATAAAACTGCAAGCAGATAAGTCAACGCGATTAAGGTTTTGTCGTAATAGGCCCCTACACCAAATCTTGAGAACTATATCACATTGCAGCGCGAAAACATTTCTGTAACGGAATTGACTGCCCTAGTGGGCATGTACCCTATTATTGCTGTAGGCCAGCGGTTCTTAAAGTGGTGGTCCGCGGACCGGCGCCGGTCCACGAAGCTCTGGTCACTGGTGACCGGTCCGTGAAATAGTCCTTAAAAAGTCATAATTTTCAACTTATTCGCGAAAATGTATAATAAACGGTTTCAGTTGGCAACAGTAACAACAATATAGTTGTTATAAAGAGTGACAATGTTATATGAAATCTAATTTTTAATATAACATGTCATACATGTAAGCTGATGTTGCAAAGCACCGGTCCGCGAAATGGCTGGTAAAGCAATCATCGGTCTGCAGCATCCGAAAGTTTAAGAAACACTGCTGTAGGCCACACCTCCCGCATACTACCCGCAAGACTACACGTACACTGAAGACACACTAGACATTCGCTCACTAGAGACTGGGCTGAACTAAGTGTTACTGTTATCACTATCTCCAGGGCTTTTTTTCAGCCGGAACGCGCCGGTACGGCGTTCCGGCACCTTTTCCAGCTCCTAAAAAATAATTTATTTATTTTAATAATTAAAACAATAATTTAGTTATTTTAATTTAATTTAAGTGTTTTTGAACTGTTTTCAGTGTTTATTGAGACCCCTGCCAACCCCCAATCCCGTTTTTCTCGTGATTTTAGCCCGCCCATAATTGTTGCGTTCCGGCACCTATTGTTCCGTTCCGGAACCTTTTTTCTAGAAAAAAAGCACTGACTATCTCTATTTGTGCGCAGTTGTCTTGTAGAATACAGTACACATAAGTTTAGTGCGTACTGCTGTAATTCCACCATTTGTAGATTGTAGACGTGGAAGATTTCTGATACCTTATTAATGTCCAATAAAACGTTATACAACTCCAGATACTTTGGGAATTTATGAACATTTGCAATAGCGTGTATGACTTACAGTCAGCGATATTTGGTGTGCATATTTTAGAGTAGTCTGGTTCATTTCTTGCAAATTTCTCTGGTAGCTTATGCATCATCAGTTTGAATGTGGTTTTACATTTGTAGATTGGAGTAGATGTGGAGTTCTGAGGCCCTGTCATGTTCAGTATGGAGATTGTCGTTGTGATATTCTCAGATGTTGATGTCTCCGTTGAACTGTGGAGTCCCTTTGAAGAATCATCCTTTGACCATTTCATATTGGCGACAACATAGGACTCATTGGCAGCGTATCTCACGGTACAGGTCAGCTGTAATACTTCCTCACATAGTAGCTTTGCATTTGGTTTTGCAACAAAATTGCACGATGGTTCCTCAGCTATGAAACACAATTTTAATTAAACAGATTCACTTTCAATTTTCAATTTAAAGGCGCGGCATCATTATATAGACAGATAATTAGATATAGACATACGTACATACATACATACATAGATATACACATGCATAAATACTTACATATATGCATACATACATAAGTGCCTGCATGCATGCATAGTCCTTACATGGCTTTAAAAGTTCGGACAAATGCAATTTCTCGACAACCGATAGAGATTTTTATACCTAAATCTCAGGATTTACAGGGACAGATTTTCAAACTATATCTTTGAAAAAGTATCTGTGAAAGTTTTCGTGCTTCAAAAATTACAGTTTAGATATTCTACTTCGTATTTTACGCAGAAAAAACTGTTCGTACGGCAGAAAACATTGTGGCAAAGAAGAGTTTTTCACTGATGAAAAAGCTGTTACCGGTACCTGAACCCGGTTACCTGGCGGTAAACCGTCAGAACGACTGCTGTTTGGCCTGCCTGCAAAATGCGCGATGTTGACGAAAGTCCCACGGTGGTTGAGAGAGCCAAGTGTGCCAAGCACGTCATGGTTTCTGCTGGCGTGTAGGCTAATACGGCGGTAAGGGAAAACTGCACTTCATCCAAACAAAGATGAATGACCACCTAAGGGGCCATCCATATATTACGTACGCATGGAGGGGAGAGGGTAACCGAAATTCATATGCTTGCGTACGCTTGCGAATGGGGGTGGGGCGGGTCTACTGATAATGTACGTACGCAAATTGACTGGCCTTCAAGTGAGCTAGCGTTGAGTCTTTCCAGCTATCCGGTTCTACCAGAGGAAGTAGGAATGTGGGAGAGGTGTCACTTGTATGCCACCTTACCTCTGAACGCTATTATTAAACTATCACACAACTCAGCAGTGAGTCCATGGATTACTTATTCTTCAATCTGGCCAAAAGTGCAGACAGTCGCTGCCTGGACCTGTGTAACTGACATATTCTGCAGCTGGTCTTGGGGTGCGTCAACTGTACGTACGCAGGTGGGGTGGGAAAAAGTACGCTTTCGAACAGGGAGGGGGAGGGGTCCAATTTTCCCGGATTTTTGTGTACGCAATATATGGATGGCCCCTAACTCTCCAGACCTTAATCTTCTTGATTATCAAGTCTGGGGAGCTATGTTTCAATGCCACAAGACACATCATCCCAAGCCGAAGAACAGTGAGCTGAAGAAAGTCCTGCAATCAATATGGGACCAGCTGCCGCAGGATCAACAAGGCCATAGCCTACTGAGCTTCACAAAAAGACAAAAAGCTTGACAATGTGTAGAAAGCTGGGGGTGAACCCTTCGAACATGCTTTGCGATTTACTGTTTAATAGATTTCTGAATTCGCAATGAAAGGTTATGTTTTTGGATATTGAAACTTACAAGTGTGTTTTTCTGCGCAATTTTAAAATACGGGAGTTGTGTGCACAACATCTTGGCCCGTCCGAAATCGGTTTAGTGTGGCCCAGAGTCGTCGAACTAACTTGAAGGTTGGAGGGCAGACTTAACGTGCCGAACCGTTATAAACTTATAGTAGGCCTATTCATAGTATAGTAAAACCGTTATAGTATTCGTAATGAACTTTCTCACCTTTTAAGTTAGCTTTCGTAAATTACTTAAAATGTGTTTTATTAATGTCTAGAAAGTTATCTGTCAAGTTAAAATAATTCTTTCCTCATTTATCTCAACACCATATAAATTCTACATTCCACATTCTACCTTCAACGTTGTTAATCACTGTCAGTTATAGGGGCCTAAGTCAGTTATTCATTCGATCAAGAATTTACTTCGAAGCCACCACTAAGTTACATCAATTAAACGTCCGTGCGTGCAGCTACCTAGTGAAGCCACCGGTAGTTCTTTTTGGAGCCACCAGATGGAGCCACCCATTGACTTTACTACAAAACAGCTAGAGCTGGCGACAACTGTTCCAGAACCAGTGCTACTATTAACCGTCTAAAGAATAGAGTTAGGTTCTACAAAGACACTCTGTGAAGGCTAAAATGTTTACCGGTAAGATATTACAGGTTCATACAACGCAGTACTTAAAATATAGACATACTTACTAATGACTGTGAGCTGAGCGCCGAAGATATATCCATGATCCCAGCAGGTGTATACTCCAGCTGTAGATGCGTTAGCTACTTTGACGAATAAATGAGCCTCTGATGTGTTAGGCTTGATGTCTATATTAAATTCAGCATATGATGAAACGTCGTCGAATGTAAAGTCTCTTTCGCTGCCTTCCACTGGAGTGAAAGTCCAGTTTATGCGTTTAGGATCCACATCGGAAGCACAGGTAAAGTTTTCGTCTGTTGTTCCAGATAACACGACTTTGTTCTCTATAAACGGATCAATTAGCATGCCAAATGCTCCTGAAAGAGAATAAATTAAGATGTTATTTCCCGTCCCTGCCGTAAGCCTTCAACAATTAAATAACGAAGTCTGACTGGCATAGGTATCTTTGTAATTTCCAAAAAATCTGGTACTTTAAACTGCTTTGGGTTTTTTTAGAGTTGACACTGTCAGTTCAAAGTGGCGATCGATTTATGCCTGAGGGGCATCGATCGGCAACAGGAAGCATTACATAAGATGTACATCTCTAATAGTTTCTAGCTCAATTGACATTAAGGGTTGGTAATCATCGCAACAGTGAAACAGAGCTACATTAGCATAAGCCAGGGCTGTATGCATCAACGACGTATACATAAACTGCTTATGCATGGTCGTCTACAAAGTTGCGGTTTTCGAAAAATGCTGTCGTAATCGTAATCGTAATCTCCGGATTTCTACAGCGCCAAAAAAGCGAAGTCGCGGGAACCAGCTTATTCTGTCTGTACAATCTCTCCGAAGAGAACCCTGAAGCCTGTATTCCGGTCTCGTGGACCTCAAGAATCTTGACCGCGTGACTCTTGTCAATGTATTAAGTGGAAACAACGATATTTTTTATCTAGATTGGCCTTCGGTGGATGTCTTATGCATTGCGATATCGAAGCGAAGTTTTCAGATTATATTAAATTTAACTATCATTTAAACTTTCGTGCGAGATTGAACTTTACCAACTGAGTGAAATTGAAATGAAAATATTGCCTTGCCTACTTTAGCAACATTTGCAACTTCTCAAAACATTATATGGGGATATCGTATACAGTTTTTACGCACTTGAACTTTTTCATGCTTACATTACATCATGGACATTAATATTTAACATTTTGAACATTAAATTATGCGCGTAGTAAATACGTGATTAGTAGCAAGTAATTATAAACATTTCAAAGTTTAAGAGAATTTACAAATTCAAATTGTTTTAAATTAGTCGCTTCTTTGTTTTCTTTATTTCGAGCTTTAAACTTGGAAATGGCTCACACCATTTTAAATCTAGGTCATTCTGTGACATATTTAGATTTTTACATAGAAGTAATAATATTAAGAATTTGATAAGTAACAAAAACGTGTCGTAAACGACCTTATGAAGTACAACAATGGAAATTGAACAAAAGCGTGAATTTATGCACCCTTTCCAGTTCTTCGATCTGCTGCGCGTCTCATTGGTCACATTCCTAAACGTGCCTCTGTCTCAGCCTATATGCGTGACACACTACACTGGCTTCCCATCTCGCAACGCATCAACTATAGCCTAGAATAGCTGCATTGATCTGGCGATGCCTTCTTGGCTGTGCCCAAGTCTACTTACGTGAGCTGTGTTGTCCTGTCTCTCATGTGGCTGGCCGCCGAGCCCTTCGCTCTTCTTCTTCGGGTGAGCTTTTGGTTCCTCGTTCTACCACCGCAACTACGCAGCGTCGTGCTTTCTCTGTGGTTGGCCCCTCCATCAGAAATCAACTCCCATTGCAGATACGCCAGTTGCCTAAGAATAGTTCGCTTGTTTTTTATAAGTTACTTAAGTCCAGTTTATATTGCCGTGGTTGGGCTGGGAGCGCTTCTGAGTAGGTAACTTGAGGGGGCGCTATATTAAATTTTAAAAATGAATGAATGAATATATTTTTACGCGTTTGTCCATTTTCTAAACTTTGGCTGATCATTCCTATTTCAAGATATATTTGGAGCTATCATATAATCCTGTAGAATCTCAGGACTACCACAGCGCCACTCAGGGGCGTCTATCCCCCCCCCAAGTCATTGGAGCAACGTCCCTTTTCCCCCTCTTCTTCCCCCTTCCCGTTCCTTCCCCCCTAAAATGGTGGCACACACACTGACAGATCTCCCCTCTATTTCTTGGATGGAGCATTTGCTCCAAGGTTTCTATGGTGTAGACGCCCCTGACGCCACTGTCAATACATCAGTCGGCGATCGCTAACGTGAGAGGACGTTGTGCAAGCGAAATTCCAGGGTGAGTCCGAAATCTTAGATAGGACTGAAGGGTGTTCGGTGCTGAAATAGTAGGACATGTCTATCTGGGTACAACATTATAATCTTACCCAAAGACAACCAGAAGCAGTACAGGAAAATGAATTCTTTCACCACGAAATCCATTTCTACTGAAAACAGAATGCTGACGACCGTTGTTCTAATTCTGCAAACTGCTTACGAAACGGTTGGAAGTGTGAATGGCCTTAAGCTTACTTGACGAACTCCCAACTATAGAAACCGGGGCTGAGTATTGTGACGTCACAAACCATCTTATTGCGTGTACAGTATGAGAAATCCATGATTACGCGTCTTAACACAATTAGCGCTACTAATACTGTAAGCATATGAATGCATCAACATTATGACGCGTTCCTCTCCAAAGCGTTGTCGTTTCCAAGGCTCTTTATTTATTATTTATTTATTACGAACATTTTTAACGGTCGCAAAGTCACACAGAAATTCGAATCTGAGGCGCGGTTAGTCAGTAGCCAGGTGAAGAGCAATTAGATATCCATATGTTTGAAAGCCAGTGAGAAGTAGTGAGTCTTGAGGCATTTCTTGAAAGAAGAAGAGGTCGAGCAACGGATAAACATTGGTAGTCGGCTCCATTCCCTGAGGCTGCAACACGAAATGCACGAGAGCCCATGGCAGTACTGCATCTAGGCTCAACCAAAAGACCCATAACTGATGACCGCAGACTGCGTGGCGGGATGAAAAGAGCGACTAGTGGTTGAAGGTAGGTAGGAGTGCACATTGTGAAGGTTTTATATGTCAAGTAGGCCAGTTTAAATCTAATTCTGAATTCTACAGGAAGCTAATGCAGCTGATGGAACAGAGTTAGTGAGTTTGAACGAGAAGGTTCACGCAACACCACGCGAACTAGAGAATTCTGGATGTGGTGAAGCCTGTTGACTTGACGATCTGACATGCCTGCAAACACAGAGTTGGCATAATTGAGGTGAGAGCAGACAAGAGAACAGGCTATGGTCTGAGACATGTCTTTGGCAAGAGCAGACCTTCACCAATCGTCTTGGTCTTCCGCTGTTCTCCAGGCTGTGTGTAGTCCGAAGCTCAATTGTCGAAGATCCGCCTCTGCTTTCCAGTACATCTTAATTGATTGATAATTGTGATTTTCTCCCTCATTTTCAGTCGTCTAATATGTTGCCCACAAAGTAAGCTGTTTTGATTAGTCCAAGCATGCCTGGGCATGAAAACGTGCAAATGATATGCTAGGGCTCACCTATGCCTGGGTATGCTTAGTAGGATGGCTGCGCTGCAGGATAGGCTATTACAGCATCTGGCAAACACTGTGACACGGATACTACGCATTACATTGATATCATTTGTATGTATGTTCATACACTAAAATGCATTATATGTTCTACAATCAACATGCCCACGATAATTGTGTTGTATTGTTTCTAGAAATTTATAAAGCGCCTCTCGCAGAATAACTATTCAGAGGCTCTTTCAGCACAGACACCCCGGGGAAACAGAAATGCTGAAGGGAACGCGAGACTGATGAGGAAAAGAAAGTCATTAGTTTGGCCCTGAGCACAAGGGGAATGTCATTCCAGATCGTGGGACCCACTACACTGACACAGCAAACGCCCGGTGCTGGGCCAAGGCAGTTTCAGCCCTGGAACGAAAAGATCAAGCCGAATTATAGAGCGCAATGAGCGAGAAGATGCAAATAGCGGCTTTCGCAGATAGTTCAAGAGATATTTCGGAGCAGTATGTACTCTGTTGAGATTTAAAGACAAGGAATAGAATCTTGTAACGGCTGCACGCAGCAATAGGGAGCCAGTGCAGGACATCAAGCATGTAAGTAGAGATATGGGCAAAGCGGGGGAGTCGAGCGATGAGCCTAACAGAAGCATTTAGAACAGAATGAAGTGGGGGGGAGACGCTGCTTAGGGAGAGCCATGAGTAGCGAGTTGCAGTAGTCCAAGCGTGAGCACACAAATGCGTGAACTATGGTCTGATGGCCCTGAGACGCCTCAGTTGAAAGAAGCAGGTGTAGGTTATGCGAATGTGTTAGTGGCAACATCGTCAAGAGAATTACAAAAAATTGTGAGTCGAGTCGAAAATGCAGCAAAAGAATACGGAATGTTGATCAACGCGACAAAAACGAAGGTAATGACGAGCATAGAAGAAATACTCGAGATAAAAGTGGACACCGGAAGACTGGAGCAAGTAAATTCCTTTGTGTACTTGGGGAGCAAAGTAACTGCAGAGGCGAACTGCAAGGACGATGTTAAATCAAGACTGGCCATATGAATGGCAGTCATGGTTAAACTGACGACAATTTGGAAAAACAAGTAAATACATAATGACACCAAATTACGGATGATGAAGGCATTGGCATGGCCAACAGCAACATACGGATGTGAGGCTTGGACGTTAAAGAAAGAAGGAGAGAAACGAATCCAAGCATTCGAGAACAAGTGCGTCAGAAAGTTGCTAAGAATTCCCTGCACAAAAAGGATGACCACCGAACAAATATACAAGCTGGCGAGGACCAAAAACGAACTGCTGAACCACGTCCGAACCCGCAAGCTAAGGTACTTTGGACACATCATGCGGCAGCCGAAGGACAACATCGAAGGCAGCCTGATGACGGGTCTTGTAGAAGGGATTCGCAACCGCGGCAGACCAAGAATATCCTGGATTGACAACATTATAAAATGGATTGGAGTATCTGGAACCAGACTAATGGCTGCAATACGAGATAGGAAATGCTGGACAATGTTGACCCATTCATGTAGCCTACCATCGCAAAGCGACGACGGCGACATGACATGACATGACATGTGAATGTAACGCCGTCAAGCGAATGTTTCGATATCAACTGGTTATTTAGTTCATTCGCCAGGTGGAAGAGTTAGTCCAAAAACCAGAAACGGTGAGAGCTAGAGACTATTTTTACACGATTAACAAAAACGAACTGAGTTATAAGCACAAAAGAATTAACTGTGCTGGAATTGTGTGGAGCACTACTCTTAGGTCTCAATGCCATGCAGTAGACTTCGCTTCGAAACCACGACTTGCAACTATTTTATCTCCATTTGGAATAGATTCTACTTAGGTCTTTGACTTAATGACAGCAGTGGAGCTATTATGTGGTTCGTGTGTAGGACACTCAAAGCAGAGGTTACGATTTCAGATCTGCACCAGCATCTTATGATGTAGATTCTTTTCTCAAATCAAATCAAATCATTTATTGAATCGAATACAAAGAGAAATCGATTACAATGAGAATACAAACAGAAATATTTTTCAGTCGACTATATATTTATAACATCGTGTATTATAAGAGTAAGTAACATAATGATATACTAAGTATAAGGTAGATTGTTTTTATTCTTAGGACTGATAATATCAATGTAGCTTGAAGTCACTAGGACTGCAAGAAATGTTTAGACATATTAGAAGACGATTCCCGAGGAGAAGGAGCTGTAATAGCTTATCAAGTCATCCCCGGTCATTAGTATTATGCATATAAAAATCGATCAGCTGGGAGTGACAGTCAGATGAAATCAATTATTATTAACATACAATCAGCTATGGTAAGAATGAAGTTAGTCATGTTTTTATGAAGCTAGTATTGGTCAATCAAAATTTTCTGTAAGCATTCTTAAAAACACTTAATGAGCCTGGTGGTATCCCAGTTTTCGATTTTTTTTACCTGATGGTACAATAAAAATAAAGTTGGAGAACCGCCGCGTTAGGGCAATGCAACTAACTATTAAGCTAATTATTACCTATTCCTAGACATGTCGTTCGCGAGACCAGACACTAGCTGAGAATTTGAACCAGGAATTAAGTTTATGCTGTGCGATTTGATAAAGATAACATGTAGTAGTAATAGTAATGATAACAATAAGGAATTGATTCCTTTTCCAATCGAATATAAATTGTTAATTATTACCTCAGATTCACATTTCGGTGTGACCTTGAGCGCGTTACAAATTTAATAAATAAATATATAAATAATAGCTAATACGTCAGTCATGCAAAAGCAACTGCTGTTAAAGGCTAATGAATTTTGTGTGACGTAGACTTCCGTATTAACTGAAGCCTTTGTATGCTTTGTAGGTGGAAGTTTCGGACGGAGGGATACGACATTGGATTCGGAGTATCAGTCGTCTGCGAAAATGGCGACCGAAAGCAGATCATTCCAGTCAAGAATGTGAACAGTCACGTGGTGATAGAAGATGACAGCATCAGCTGTACACATCTCGGAACATGTAAGTGCAACTGCTCTAGAAACTAAGCCGCCTTTTAGAAAAACGAGTTTTGAGGAATTCATTCCTATTTATTGACTGCGCTCGGATTCACAGAGCTGTGAAACTTTGTGCGCATTAAAAATGTTCGTAATAACAATAACAACTGCTGCAGCAGCAGCAACAACAATAATAATAATAATTATGATATTAGTATTAATAGCAGTGATAGTGGAAGTGGTAGTAGTAGTAGTAGTAGTAGTAGTAGTAGTAGTAGTTGTAGTAGTAGTAATAGTAGTAGTAGTAGTAGTAATAATAATAATAATAATAATAATAATAATAATAATAATTATAATAATAATAATAATAATAATAATAATAATAATAATAATAATAATGATAATGACAATGACAATGACAATGACAATAACAGTACTAACAGTAATAATAATAATAATAATAATAATAATAATAATAATAATAATAATAATAATAATAATAATAATAATAATAATAATAATAATAATAATAATAATAATAATAATAATAATAATAATAATAATAATAATAACAATAACAATAATAATAATAATAATAACAATAATAACAATAATAACAATAACAATAATAATAACAATAACAGTAACAATAATAATAATAAGGAATTGATTCCTTTTCCAATCGCATATAATTATGAAGTTGACTGGCTTTGAGTTCATTCGCCAGGTGGAAGAGTCAGTCCAGAGACCAGGTAAACGGTGAAGGCTATAATTAGCAAAACCACGTATCACGTTCAACTATTAATCTCCATTTTGAATAGATTTCACTTTGGTCTGTGACTTAATTACAGTATAGCGGCGCTAATCCGCGCTATGTATGGATCGTGTGCAGGACTGTCTGCTTGCCTCATGAACTCCAATGAACTCGACTGTAGAATGAGCAGGGTGGTAATTGTCAGAGGTTGGAGGTTCTACCCTTTAGTTTTTTTAGGACCCCCACTGTTAAGTCTTCATTGCACACCCGGGGGATCGTTTCCAACCCCCTCAGCTGTGCTAGTGTGATTGTTTGACTCTGAGTTTCTGACAAAGAGAAGAAGTTTCCATAGTGTATCATGTATGCATTTTTGAATTTCCTCAATAAAGGAATTGATTTTGATTCGAGTCTGACTTGCAAAGCTACTAGCGTTGAAATCTGCTGCTTTCAAATTTCGTTGAAATCAGTTTGCAAAATTCTGATAAAATGTTCAATTCCCCCAGTTTTTTCTAAAATTCTCACACTGAGGATGAGTACATCTACTGTACACTGTAGGCGGTAGATGAAGCTGTGAGGGAATGGACTGGCCACCCCTACCTATGTCGAGGCTAAGAAATCATGTTTCAAGCTCTTCAGATCCATGGCTGCTCCTCATATTGGCTTAAAATTTCTTCTTCTTACACAGATACCGTTACATTCGACAACACATCCAGTTGGACGAAGTCGAAGAAGGTTTCCTATCGAGTGGAACTTCATTATGTGGATGAAGTGACGGAGAAGGAAGTGGAAAAGCTTTACGATACGACGCACTTTTAGCAGAAATTGATTTGACCTTCACCAGATCTTAATCGTAAATAACATTTCAGGACTTTGTGCTCCAGACTTTCAAAAGACAGGATCAGGACCGCACGGATTGGTCTTCAACCTTAAAGATGAATGATAAACTTTGACGAGGTCACGCATCGAATCCATCCTCCACGCCAGTCAGTCATGTGTGAATCGATCCTCCACATGAGTCAATCCTCCACATTAGTCAATCCTCCATGAGTTAATCCTCCACATGAGTCCATCCTCCACATGAGTCAATCCTTCACATGAGTCAATCCTCCACGTCAGTCAACCCTCCACATGAGTCAATCCTCCACGTCAGTCAATCCTCCGCATGAGTCAATCCTCCACATGAGTCAATCCTCCACATGAGTCAATCCTCCACATGAGTCAATCCTCCACGTCAATCAACCCTCCACCTGAGTCACTCCGCACGAGCATGATTTAGCATAAATGAGACCGATAGAAAGGCCAAGTGCACTCCTGTTCTGAGGAAGGACTGAAGGCTTTGCATTCTGCGGGCAATTTTTTGTTCTTGTTTCGTGTTCTTTGTCCATTCTAGGTTTCACCTGGCGTCTCGAGTTCTTGATGAAACTGTACAAAAGGCGTTTCTGTCCTTTTTATGACTTTATAATTAACAGTAATCTATTTGTAATTGTCGCATTATTATTGTCATTATTATTATTATTATTATTATTATTAATTAATTAATTAATTAAATTTGTAGCGCGCGCATTTTCAGATCGAAATGTGAATCTGAGGCGACGTGGGAGGCCTCTCGAGACACACCTCTACCGCTGAATGTGCTCCAAATTCACTCAACAGAGGCGCCTGCTCTCGCAACAACTTGGAAGGAGAGGATCGCCCGACGTCGTCTAAGCGTGACAGGTTCAACGGCCAGAGAAGGTTTGCCTAGAGGTTGGCTCTTTATAATAGGGCTTGGCCTGCCGGCTAAGGCGTTCGCGCCTTTTCAAAACGGGTCCACTTCCGTTTTGGTCGTCCTGGATCACCGGAAGTGACGTCGTACGGGTTTGAGGTGTGTTCCTCTGATCTAGCTGTAACCGTAAAGGGTTCACGGTCTGGATTCGAATCAAAGACTGCGACAGTTTTTAATCTAATAGCTTCATATACCGACACTTCTATTTTATTTAGTTTTTCTAATAGCATTTCTAGGAACTGGGTCTGATGTTTTAATATGTTCATTTGATGCTCTATGAACATCTGGTGTCTGTTTCTGTTCTAACCATAGTTTCATTCTGGCGCTGCATAAATCTCTGTTGCTCTTCATTCTGGCGCTCCATAAGTCACTTGAGACGCTCTCACATCTCGTCATCCATAGAAATAGCAACAGACTGCCTAGAAATCTCTCTCTCTGTGTGTCTCTGTGTCTCTGTGTCTCTGTGTCTCTGCCTCTGTCTGTCTGTCTGTCTGTCTGTCTGTCTGTCTGTCTGTCTGTCTGTCTGTCTGTCTGTCTGTCTGTCTGTCTGTCTGTCTCTCTCTCTCTCTCTCTCTCTCTCTCTCTCTCTCTCTCTCTCTCTCTCTCTCTCTCTCTCTCTCTCTCTCTCTACCTCCCTCTCTACTGCTTCCGAATTTTAATTTCTTTAGGTTCAGAAATAGGACTAGATGACTTTTCCATATTTTACTTTGAAACAGTATATGATTAGACAACTAAAGCAGTTTACAGATAATTAGTTCTACAACACGGCATTCAAATAACAAAAGCTCTTATCTTTGGTGAAGGAACAGGTTCGACTTACGTCGGACATGTATCACCCACTCCTGGACTGGATCAGCCTTACAAATTAAAAGCAGTATAGTAGAATTAATTGTTGGTAACAATGTAGTAGAATTAATTGTTGGTAACAATATAGTAGAATTAATTGTTGGTAACAATATAAATGTAGAGAAACTATTCGCTTTCGGGTAAGATGGCACCAATGTTGAATGTGAATACGGGACGAAACAATGGAGTTGTCAGATTGAGTTTCACAAACCCTTACAGTGGTTGGTATGCCAGGTTCATGCATTCGACATCTAGTCCATCATGTTGACGGAGCAACAAGCGGTATATCCGTGCTTTCTCTGGACCAAATGGTAAAGGGTTATAAACGTGTGAACAGTTACCAGTAATTTGCTTCAGTACAACTGAATCGGATTTTCCGCCTGTAACTTAGACTGACATAATTTAAATAGTAAGTCCTGACCAGCAATTATTTGTTGGACAGTGGTCTTCAGAGGTCAGAGGTTTTTGAACTTATCTAAATAGACCCTGGCACATTAAACCGCTCGCTGTGGTTGACGACTGCGAACAGAATATTGCGATTGTATATTGACAGTTGCAAACCGCCAGCAGAACTTCAAACGCTTGACGATGTATGTATGCGTATAGGGGCCTACTCTGGCGTGGTTTGCGCTTTAGATGGAATCGTCGTGTAAACATAGGGCAAGGCGATATAGCTCACAATAAGGTTATCGCGTAATTTTTGTGATAAACCTAAAGCCAACATAGATCCTGCGATACAACGTAAAGTATTCTGGTCAGCCTAAACATTTGTTACTGGCAACGTTAGGGCGTAGGCTAACTGAAACGGTAAGGAAACCCGTGAGCTTAGAATGCGTTGTATCCTGACAACTGGGAAACTACAGTGTCTGGAATTCGAAAATTCCTTCTTCCGGAGATAAAGTTTGATGCCTCTGACTACACTCAACTCATTCACTGGCAAATGTGCGTAAAGAACCACCACCAGGATTAGAAGTAGGCCTATGTGATGAGGACATGATGCAATTTGTAGCGAAGCACGCGGCACATAAGTTTGACTTTCCAAGATTCCCATGCCACATACACAGGCAGTGGAGCGTTGTGTAAAAGTAGTGACTGAGGCTTCAGCTGCAGTGTGCGGCATCAAGTTAGGAATGGTTTCATAAGAACAAGGTTGGAATCCATGCGAATAATGCCAACTTTTAACACTAAATAAGAATTTCATACAGCGTGACTACTTAACTGCATTAACGGAATAGGAACTGATTGCTATTATAGTTTAGACTCAACTCACTTTTTCATAATTGCAATAAATGGACATAACGATGGAATAATATAACTAACCTCTTTTACAAGACTTGCATTCTACTTATCAGGAAAATTACACTGTAGAAGTGAATAGCTTGTTTTTCTTGATATTATTGATTGCTTAACATGGTTAAAGCTGTGCGTCTAATATCAAACATCAAGGTCACTGGGGCACCTCAAGGTCATGTGATAAATTGATGAAATTGCACCAGAATACTGCTGACATCAATTAGCCACTACTCTGCACTATAAGATATAAAAACAAGACAAAACTTTTCTCCCATTCTAATCAATGCACCTTAATGAGCATCGCTGAAAACATAATCCGACTCGACTCGACTCTTGTACCTTTCAATTCTATGTTCTTCCTCGACGCACAGCGCATATACCCTAACTAGATTAATTTTACAAAACATACGTTCCAACTGTTCATGGTCGGTCCTTCACATGCTAAAGAAATTATTATTATGATAACTGCATTCGATTAGATCATATTAAATTAAGGATTAAGACTGCAGCTGTGAAGGCGAGAAGATGATATAAATAGTATCATACAAAAGGATTTTGCTCATCCAGTCTCGCAAGCTGTCCACAGTGTTAACAAAAACAAATGTTCTTTTACTGTAATTATAATTGACGAGAACTCTTTCCAGGTAGTCCTCTTCAAATACCATTTCCTATGCCAATTAACAATACGCCTGCGACACCGACAACACTTTTTATGATGTTGCTTCTTTCAGTCCATCCAACGAACTGTCCAGCTGAAGATTTACCTGTGTTTTCATCTGACTTTCCATCTGACTTTGAACCTGACTTTGGCCGTGACTTTTCGTCTGACTTATCGTCTGACCTTTCGTCTTCAGCTGACAATTTGCCTAATAATTAAAATAATAATATTTATTAATTTAATCCAGACTGTAATGAGACACGACATTAACACCTTTATTCAGTGCTTTTTTCTGGAAAAAAGGTTCCGGAACGGAACAATAGGTTCCGGAAAGCAATAATTATGGGCGGGCTAAAATCTTGAGAAAAACGGGATTTGGGGTGGGAGTGGTCTCAATAAACACTGAAAACAGTTCAAAACACTGATATTAAAATAAAATAACTAAATTACTGTTTTCATTATTAAAATAAATAAATTATTTTTTACTACGTTCCGGCTGAAAAAAGCACTGCCTTTATTGCATTTTGAGTTGAGTTCCTTGTGGTAAGTTAACGAAAATAATAATAATTCTAGTCGGCTTTTCTCGCCCTTCGTCCTCAAGGAAACACCAACCGGAGACTTAAAATGTTGCAAACTGCCAACCATGGATAATTTTGTCCTACTTGAGAGTAAGGAGAAAAAGAAGAGAGCAGTTCCATAAGCTAGCCCTGAGGCACCCATGGGTATGAAGTGTTAGCAACTTCGTTTTCTTAGCCTCAGCATATGAGGGTGGGTGGTCAGTCCTCTCCCTGAGAGGGAGAGTTAACATGAGAGTTAGCATGATAGTTAACTGATGAAAATTTTCCTCTTGGTCGAGTACACAGTCTGCCGAATGCAGTGCTTCCTGAGAGATTTTTTAGCTTACTACACAATTTTTAATATGAGTCTTTCAGACAGAATGCCTTCTTCCATCGACTTTCAATTTCAAATTATGCATAAATTAATCTGCATATGTAAATAAGTTAATTACGTATCATAGATTTGTTTTGCATTGGCTTCCTATCCCGCAGCGTATTGCCTATCGGGTCTCTGCCCTAGTGTGGCGCTGCCTTGTGGGTGAGGCCCCTGTGTATTTGCGAGAGCATTGCCGCTCCACCCTGAACATCCAGCGCCGTGGTTCCCTGCGCTCTTCTAAGCAGGCTGAGCTTCTAGTTCCCCGCTCACGGACCGCCCTTAGGCAGCGCCGTGATTTTTCCATCGCTGGCCCTGCAATCTGGAATGGGCTCCCTGTAGCGCTTCGCTTGGTCCCAAGCACCCATTCCGCCACATTTTATTCAAATCTCAAGACCGTGCTCTTCAGCCGGGGTTGGGTCGGGAGTGCTTCTGAGTAGATAGCCTTGAAGAGGCGCTATATAAATTCTCCATATGAATGAATGAATGAATAGATGCTTATGATACTTTTTTAAATTTACTGATATGAGTAAAACATAAATGTTTTTATTAGCTCGCTATAAAGTCAACTTTAAAGCAAGAAATGTGAATCATAAAACTGCAATTGCAGATAAGTCAACACGATTAAGGTTTTGTCATAATACACCAAATCTTGAGAACTATATCACATTGCAGCGCGACAACATTTCTGTAACGGAATTGACTGCCCTAGCGGGCATGTAGGCTACCTATTGATTGCTATAGGCCACACTTCCCGCATACTACCCGTAAGACTATACGCACACTAAAGACACACTTGAGTCACTGGACAATCGCTCACTAGGGACTGGGCTGAACTAAGTGCTACTGTTATCACTATCTCTATTTATAGGCAGTAGTCTTGTAGAATACAGTACACATTAACAGTTTAGTGTATACTGCTATAATTCCACCATTTGTAGATTGTAGACGTGGAAGATTTCTGATACCTTATTAATGTCCAATAGAACGTTATACAACTCCAGATACTTCGGGAATTTATAAACATTTGCAATATCGTGTATGACTTACAAGCAGCGATATTTGGTGTGCATATTTTAGAGTAGTCTGGTTCATTTGTTGCAAAATTCTCTGGTAGCTTATTATGCCTCAGTTTGAATGTCGTTCTACATTTGTAGATTGGAGTAGATGTGGAGTTCTGAGGCCCTGTCATGTTCAGTATGGAGATTGTCGTTGTGATATTCTCAGATGTTGATGTCTCCGTTGAAATGTGGAGTCCCTTTGAAGAATCATCCTTTGACCATTTCATATTGGCGACAACATAGGACTCATTGGCAGCGTATCTCACGGTACAGGTCAGCTGTAATACTTCCGCACATAGAAGCTTTGCATTTGGTTTTGCAACAAAATTGCACGATGGTTCCTCAGCTATGAAACACAATTTTAATTAAACAGATTCACTTCAATTTTCTGTAGGAACTTTACAGGCGCGGCATCACATATACACTGTGTCCCGATGAAAAGTGGACCCCAAGAAAAAGTGTCATAACTCGGTCAAAACTTTCAGCATTTGCCTGAAATTTTAAAAACAACAACAATAGCCATATTGCCACTAAATCCTAACGCCGTTTGGAAATGTTGGGGAGTTTGTCAAGTTTGTGAACGTTTGAAACGCAGCCCTGAAAATGGGAAGTTTCCAACATACAAGAGCCATAAGGAAGTGAAGTTCAGCTACAGCTGGTGTTCAAAATGTCCTTTTTGTTCACGGACACACGACTGTAGACGTGGACGCCACTGTTTGATGGCCCGATCGATGATCACGTGGTCAAACAGCTGCCACTCCTCAATCAGACGCGCCTCCGGTGATCGACGTCACGAATGCGGGAACGATAAACGCACTCCTCCAGTACACTCCAGGTTTGGATTTCGCGTCTGATTGAAGAGTGGCAGCTGTTTGATCAAGTGATCATCGATCGGGCCATCAAACAGTGGCGTCCACGTCTACAGTCGTGTGTCCGTGAACAAAAAGGACATTTTGAACACCAGCTGTAGCTGAACTTCACTTCCTTATGGCTCTTGTATGTTGGAAATTTCCCATTTTCAGGGCTGCGTCTCAAACGTTCACAAACTTGACAAACTCGGCAACATTTCCAAACGGCGTTAGGATTTAGTGGCAATATGGCTATTGTTGTTGTTTTTAAAATTTCAGGCAAATGCTAAAAGTTTTGACCGAGTTATGACACTTTTTCTTGGGGTCCACTTTTCATCGGGACACAGTGTAGATAGGTATAGACATACGTACATACATACATACATACATAAATACATATACACATGTATAAATACTTACACATATGCATACATACATAAGTGCATGGATGCATACATAGGCCCTACATTTACATGCAGGATGGCTTTAAAAGTTCGGTTCCACCGGACAAATGCAATTTCTCGACAACCGATAGAGATATTTAGGCCCCTACACCTAAATCTCAGGATTTACACGGAAAAGATTTTCAAACAATCTTTGAAAAAGCATCTGGAAAAGTTTCATTGCTTCAAAAATTCCAGTTTAGATATTCTATTTCGTATTTTACGCAGAAAAAACTGTTCGTACGGCAGAAAACATTGTGGCAAAGAAGATTTTTTCACTGATGAAAAAGCTTTTACCTGAACCATGTTACCCGGCGTGTAATCACGAGCACGATTGCGTCTGGTCTGCCGGCAAAATGCGCGATGTAGACGAAAGTCCCCTGGTGGTTGAGAGAGCCAAGTGTGCGAAGCCCGTCATGGTTTCTGCTGGCGTGTAATACGGCGGTAAGGGTTAACTGCACTTCATCCAGACAGAGATGAATGGCCACCTAACTCGCCAGACCTTATTAATCTTCTTGATTATCACGTCTGGGGAGCTATGTTTCAATGTCACAAGACACATCATCATAAGCCGAAGACAGTGAGCTGAAGAAAGTCCCGCAGTCAATATGGAACCAGCTGCCGCAGGATCAACAAGGCCATAGCCTACTGAGCTTCACAAAAAGACTTCGAGCTTGTGTGAAAGCTGGGGTGAACACTTCGAACATGCTTTGAGATTAACTGTTTAATAGATTTCTGAATTCGCAATGAAAGGTGATGTTATTTGACATTGAAAATTACAAGTGTTTTTTCTGCGTAATTTTAAAATACGGAATAGAATATTTAAGCATCTATAATTTTCGAAGCAATGAAACGTTCCAATTTTAAATTTTCAGAGATTGTTGAAAAATCTCTCCTGTAAATTCTAAAAGTTTGGTAAAAAAAAGTCTCTATCGGTTGTCGAGAAATTACATTTTGTCTGGTGAGATATTCTTTTTAGCCGCCCTGTACATAAATATCGAAAGACAGTTAGGCCTACTTCAACAGGAGATCATGGAAGTCGATCTTCTGAAGTTCCCAAGACTGGTTCTATTTACAACGAATCGAGGTTATTTTTCTTGCAGTTCATAATAATGTGTAGGCCTAACTCAATAAGTGAAGACATGTTACGCTGATAAGTCAGCAAGTTTAAAGTTCGCATTTTTATCGGAATTTTACACGGCATAACGTCGCTGCGTAATTGTGTTGTTAACTTGTTTATGCTTGGCTGGTGTGTTTCAACATAACATAACACAACAAGGGTTTTAAGTAGTTCAGAAGACGTGTAGTCTGTGTTAGCCTGTAATGCTTAATAGCCTATCACTCCTACCTCAGTTACAAAAGTTGTGATCGCATCCACTGAGACATTTACTAGATCCAAACCATTCCATAAATCCACCACTTTTGCACTGAAGAATTTCTTTCCTAATGTCCCTTTAAACCCTTTTGGTTTCTTAATTAAATAACACTAAGTAACAATTTTTCTTCCTCGGTAGTAAGTGTTATTCCTACTAGCTTATGCCTCAAACGTATAGAAAATTTTTTATTATTATTTATTATTTGTAGTAAAGTTATTTGGAAAAATCTCTACTGTTATTCAATTCGAAGTTTTGTTTTTGTGGCCAGGATAATCATATCTTGAAATTTACCTATTTCCAATGAAAAACGGCCAACGTTGCGTCTCTTCGTTCTCATATGAATCAAAACTAACATGTAGGCCTAGTTACACTAAAGTTATACAAAAATGACCACAAAAGGTTTAGAAGTGAGTAGCAGGCCCGGCTCAAGACATTTGGCGGCCCTGGGCAAATCGGCGGCCCTAGGCAAATCGGCGGCCCTAGGCACAAAAAGTTAATGGCCTTTTTTTAGGAATTCGTCTCGTTTTACGAATAATAATTTTTTACGAATAATAATTTTTTACCACTAATAATTAAATCATTTTTGAAAATTGGCGGCCCTAAAAATCGGCGGCCCTGGGCGGCTGCCCAGTTTCCCAAACGGACGAACCGGGCCTGGTGAGTAGTTTTTAGATTTGGGATTATGTAGTAGACTACTGTAAATCACTTCCACGAGTAATCAGCCCCCTCTCTGGTCTCTCTGGCAAACGGATTTGATTCTCAGTTTTATATCCCTCGAAAGCCCATCTGGCTTGACGAAGCGCTCGTGAATAAGCTGGTGCACTGCTCTTAGCTTTCAAGTTGCGATTTATAATTCAGAGTTTACGATTACATTTGCGCGTCACGTTCTGCACTGCCACACAGCTGTTAAACGATCCCGTGACCTGTTCCCCTCCTCAGAAGTTGTGTGAACAACATCTTGGTCCGTCCGAAATCGGTTTAGTGCAGACCGGAGTCGTCAAACTAACTTGAAGCCTGGAGGGCAGACAGATGACTTAACGAGCTGAACCGTTTTAAACACTAGTGTTCGTAATGAACGTTCTGACTTTTCAAGTTAGGTTTTGTAAATTACTTAAAATGCGTTTTATTAATGTCTAGAAAGTTATCTGTCAAGTTAAAAGAATTCTTTCCTCATATTTCTCAACACGATATAAATTCTACACATCCTACATTCTACCTTCAACGTTGTTAATCACTGTCAGACTGTGTCAGTCATAAGTCAGTTATTCATTTGATCAGAAATTTACTTCGAAGCCACCACTAAGTTACATCAATTAAACGTCCGTGCGTGCAGCTACCTAGTGAAGCCACATGTAGTCCTTTTTGGAGCCACCAGATGGTGCCACCCATTGACTTTACTACAAAACAGCGAGAGCAGCTCTCGACAACTGCAGCTGGCGACAACTGTTCCAGAACCAGTGCTACTATTAACCGTCTAAAGAATAGAGTAAGGTTCTACAAAGACACTCTGTGAAGGCGAAAATGTCTACCGGTAAGATATTACAGGTTTATACAACGCAGGACTTAAAATATAGACATACTTACTAATGACTGTGAGCTGAGCGCCGAAGATATATCCATGATCCCAGCAGGTGTATACTCCAGCTGTAGATGCGTTAGCTACTTTGACGAATAAATGAGCCTCTGATGTGTTAGGCTTGATGTCTATATTAAATTCAGCATATGATGAAACGTCGTCGAATGTAAAGTCTCTTTCGCTGCCTTCCACTGGAGTGAAAGTCCAGTTTATGCGTTTAGGATCAACATCGGAAGCACAGGTAAAGTTTTCGTCTGTTGTTCCAGATAACACGACTTTGTTCTCTATAAACGGATCAATTAGCATGCCAAATGCTCCTGAAAGAGAATAGATTAAGATGTTATTTCCCGTCCCTGCCGTAAGCCTTCAACGATTAAATAACGAAGTCTAACTGGCATAGGTAGCCTATCCTTGTAATTTCCAAAAATTCTGGTACTTTAAGACTGCTTTGGGTTTTTTCAGTTCAAAGTGGCGATCGATTTATGCTTGAGAGGCATCGATCGGCAACAGGAAGCAGGACATAAGATGGACAGTTGTACACCTCTGATATTTTCTAGCTCAATTGACGTTAAGGGTTGGTAATAATCGCAGCAGTGAAACAGAGCTACATTAGCATAAGCCAGGGCTGTATGCATCAACGAAGTATACATAAACTGTTTATGCGTGGTCGTCTACAAAGTTGCGGTTTTCGAAAAATGCTGTCTGGACGATCTCTCTGAAGTGAACCCTGAAGCCTGTATTCCGGTCTCGTGGACCTCAAGAATCTTGACCGCGTGACTCTTGTCAATGTATTAAGTGGAAACAACGATATTTTTTATCTAGATTGGCCTTCGGTGGATGTCTTATGCATTGCGATATCGAAGCGAAGTTTTCAGATTATATTAAATTTAACTATCATTTAAACTTTCGTGCGAGATTGAACTTTACCAACTGAGTGAAATTGAAATGAAAATATTGCCTTGCCTACTTTAGCAACATTTGCAACTTCTCAAAGCATTATATGGGGATATCGTATACAGTTTTTACGCACTTGAACTTTTTCATGCTTACATTACATCATGGACATTAATATTTAACATTTTGAACATTAAATTATGCGCGTAGTAAATACGTGATTAGTAGCAAGTAATTATAAACATTTCAAACTTTAAGAGAATTTATAAATTCAAATTGTTTTAAATTAGTCGCTCTTCTGTTTTCTTTATTTCAAGCTTTAAACTTGGAAATGGCTCACACCATTTTAAATCTAGATCATTCTGTGACATATTTAGATTTTTACACAGAAGTAATAATTTTAAGAATTTGATAAGTAACAAAAACGTGTCGTAAACCTCTGCAATCGCTCGCTTATAAACTACAGCATAGGAAATTTAACTAAAGCGTGAATTTATGCACTCTTTCCAGTTAATATATTTTTACGCGTTTGTCCATTTTCCAAACTTCAGCTAATCATTCCTATTTCAATATATATTTGGAGCTATCATCTATTCCTATTCAATCTAAGGACTTCTATAGCGCCACTGTCAAGACATCAGTCGGTGATCGCTAATGTAAGAGGACGTTGTGCAAGCCAAATTCCAGGGTGAGTCCGAAATCTTAAATATCTTAGATGGGACTCGAGGGTGTTCGATGCTGAAATAGTAGGATTGTCTATCTAGGAACAACATTATAATCTTACCTAAAGACAACCAGAAGCAGTACAGGAAAATGAATTCTTTCACCACGAAATCCATTTCTACTGAAAACAGAATGCTGACGACCGTTGACTAATTCTGCAAACTGCTTACGAAAAGTCAGAAATGTGAGTGACCTTAAGCTTACTTGACGAACTCCCAACTATAGAAACCGGGGCTGAGTATTGTGACGTCACAAACCATCGTATTGCGTGTACAGTATGAGAAATCCATGATTACGCGTCTTAACACAATTAGCGCTACTAATAGGCCTACACTGTAAGCATATGAATGCATCAACATTATGACGCGTTCCTTTCCATAGCGTTGCCGTTTTCAAGACTCTTTATTTATTATTTTATTAATTACGAACATTTTTAACGCGCGCAAAGTTACACAGAAATGCGAATCTGAGGCGCGGTAAGTAATTCGCCAGGTAAAGAGCAATTAGCCTAGATATCCATACGTTTGAAAGCCAGCGAGAAGTAGCGAGTTTTGAGGCGTTTCTTGAAAGAAGAAGAGGTCGAGCAACGGATAAACATTGGTAGTTGGTTCCATTCCTTAAGGGTTGCAACACGAAATGCACGAGAGCTCATGGCTGTGCTACATCTGGGCTCAACCAAAAGACCCATAGCCGAAGACCGCAGACTGCGTGGCAGGATGTAAGAAGAGAGTAGTAGTTGAATGTAGGTAGGAGTGCACTTTGTGAGGGTTTATATGTCAAATAGGCCAGTTTAAATCAAATTCTGAATTCTACAGGAAGCCAATATACAGCAGATGGAGCAGAGAGTTTGAACGAGAAGATGCACGCAACACTATACCGAGCTATAGAATTCTATAGATGTGTTGAAGCCTGTTGACTTGAAGATCTGACATGCCTGCAAACACAGAGTTGGCACAATCGAGGCGAGAGCAGACAAGAGAACAGGCTATGGTCTGAAACATGTCTTTGGTAAGAGCAGACCTTTACCACGTCTTGGTCTTCGGCTCTTCTCCCGGCTGTGTGTAGTCCGATGCTCAGTGGGTAAAGATCCGTTTCTGCTTTCCAGTGCATCTCAAATGACCGTAGTGGTGGTGGTTGTAATAGCAGCAGCAGTAGAAGCAGCAGCAGTAGCAATAGTAGTGGTGGTGGTGGTGGTGGTGGTGGTGGTGGTGGTGGTGGTGGTGGTGGTGGTGGTGGTGGTGGTGGTGGTGGTGGTGGTGGTGGTGGTGGTGGTGGTGGTGGTGGTGGTGGTGGTGGTGGTGGTGGTGGTGGTGGTGGTGGTGGTGGTGGTGGTGGTGGTGGTGGTGGTGGTGGTGGTGGTAGTAGTAGTAGTAGTAGTAGTAGTGTACCTCTCTGTGCCTAATTATACAAACTCTTGCTTGTCGTTTCATTTCGATAGAGTAGCTCGTCATGCACAGAATTTGCTTGATGATTATTTTATGTTTAATGTCTGAAAATACGTTTTGGAGTTATTTATTAGACATACTTCGGATTCTTGTACTTGCACAGTTTTAATCTCATGATACATTCGACGACGCAGATTTTGGTTCCTAAACAATTTTTAGTGTATCTCGTTGATTCTGGGCTGCTGATCACACGAAATCTCCTAATTTTGCCATCACGTACCGTTTTTGGAATCGCCTATTTATGTGATTTCCTCCCACATTTTCAGTCTTCTAATATGTTGCCAATAAAGTAAGCTGTTTTGATTAGTCCAAGCATGACTGGGATGAAAACGCGCAATTGATATGCAAGTGCTCAGCTATGCCTGGATAGTCTGAACTCCGCATGTGCTCTGGGGTCTCCTCTGGCCTCTTTCTTACTAATCTTAAAACTGTACTATTCGAGCGTGCTGGTGTCGGGAGCGCCTCTGAGTAGTTTCCCTGAAGAGGTGCTATATAAAACCTCGAATGAATGATGAATACTTAGTAGGTTGCCCTATTCTGCAGGATGGGCTATTAAAGCACCTGGCACACACAGTGACACAGCTACGAAAACTTCTATCCTTTGAATCCCCCAAGAAGATGTGATATATTTCTTTACGAAGGTTAACAACCTCTGTTTCTGCAATGACATTGTTCACGGCTTTGGGTTGTGAGCAGGCATCTTTTTTATAGATTCATCAATGTTACGCCTGTTAAACTGTCTTGTTACACAATGACAATGCCCATCCTTTAAACCTATTTCACGTATACACGTCAAAGAAACCTACGAAAACACGGAACACATACAGTGCAACAACTACAACTGGTAACTGGAACATCTCAAAGACTTTTGTCTCCTCTTCATTTAAAAATCGGACTAGTGAGAAATTTCGTGAAAACGATGAACAAGAAAGTTGAAGGTTTTCGATTGCTGACAACGATACTTCCAAGACTACCTGACACCAATATTAATGAAGGCATTTTCATTTATCTACGAATCAGACACGACATGGATGGCAAAGGGTTTGACGATCTGTCAGTAAGGCCAGAGAAAATCGCATGGAAGGCTTTCAAATATGTTGTTGATAATTTCTTTTTGGCAACTACAGACCGGCTTGGTTTTGTTGCGCCATTGCTTGATGCCTTGGTCATTAGACACCGGAGCGATAGAAGCAGTGGCGTCACTAAGGGAGTGCCGGGGTGCGGGCCGCACCGGGTGACACCTTCAGAGGGGTGACACCAAAGTGACAAAATGACTGTCTTGAAATTTGTGTGCAGAGTTTCAACAGAAATTTATTATTTTAAATTAACAAGAATAGATTACAACAATTTTTTAAAGCCCAGCTTACATGTAAGCTTACTGTATAAGTATCAATTTACCTACGGCTGAAACTCTATGCTAATTTACTTTCTTGAATCTTCTAATGCGCTCCGCTAAGTGCCGTCATTATTACCCAATTACAAAACACTTCAAATCACGTTGTTTCGTAACTTTCGTCAGCACGTGCTACAAGCATGCGCTGTTTTTTCGTCGTTTTCGAGTGGTGTTTTATAGGCCTAATCACTGATCTCGTCCAATTTTCTGGTATTTAGCTGCATTGTTATGGTAATTAGTAATTTTAAATCTATTCCAATAACGTTTTTGATAATGAAGTGGGCTATTAATTGAAGTGATTGAAAAGCTCGCAGCTTTGAAAGCCAGGAAAAGAAAGTTCTGAATTAGGCGAGATGTTCACTAAGTGCTGAAGTGCTTGCGTATTGTTTCTGTATTTTTTTATTTTTTTATTTATGAGTATATTTCCATAAATTTATATGTTTAATTGCTAGCCTAATTGTAATTTATATTATTACTATAATACAATGTCTTAAGAAAACATAAGCCAACTTTCCAATTACTTTTCCTCATTATATAAAATTTGCATTCTTTAAACATTATTTTATAACTAGAGTATTTGCCCGTGATACGACGGGTTGAAAGAGAAAATGAATGGATTTCTAGGAAGAGAAAAGAATTTGTTAAAATGCTTGATTATAAGTGACATTGCTATTGAAATTCGAGCATCATTTAGCAAGTGACTTTGACGGTCAGGTTTCTTCATGAGTACTTTGATGTTGTCTCTGTTTCCTTAACACGGCATTGCAACACAAAGCTGGCCATGTGAAAATACGGGTTCGGTGAAAAAACGTCCCACATGGTCGAAGGTTTGTCCTTGCGACTATACTCGCTTTTATAATTCGGCCTTTCAGGCATGGTTAGCCGCGCTCGTGTGCAGCATCAGTAGGGAGCATCAGTTGGCAGCATCAGTAGTGCGGTCTGCGAACGGCCTCTCATCGGGCTTCACCCGATGCAGGCCTTAGGCAGCATCAGTGACATTCCGTACATTCAGTGCTGGGTAAAATACTCTGTAAATGTATTTCAAATAATAAATACAAATACATTTTCAAAAGTATTTGAAATACAAATACAAAATACATTGTTGTATTTTGTATTTGAATACAAACTAAATGCACCTTAGCCTTGATACGAAGTCAGAAATGTCTCATTAGTCTGCAAAAACACAATGTCAGGTTGGCAAAGTTTTCAAAGGAAAAGTCCTTGTTTTGCGTTACCAGCCACAGTTTCTCAAAAGTTGTATCAGACAGTCCAATGCGTTGTGGAATAATATCCGTCCACCACAGCTGAATAAATGTTAAACAGGTGTAGACGACGGAATGACCATGCTGTAGGCCTACCTAAATGAAAATGTCCTTTACTACTTGAAAGGTTGTAAGTGATTCAAGGTTTCGCGATGGGTATTCAAGATACTGCGTAACTTGCAGATTTGCCTGGCTACCAGATGAATCATTTGGATGGACGTTGTAGTTGTAAAAGTTGTCATGGTCTGCATTGTTCTCAGTGGCACAGTGGTTTCATAAGAAGTGTCAAGGAGGACCTTTCGGAATCTGTCTTACTGGGAATTAGGCATCCAACGTAGTTTGAAGAATGGATGGGTTACAGCAGCCAAGATATAGTGATCAACATTGGTAACTATACAAAGTTCACCAAAGATCGTAAGTAAGAAGACCACGGAGTTATTATTACCGAGACAATTTATGTTGCGTGAAATTATGAGAGTAAATAGGTAATAAATATTTCTAACGAAGTATTTGATATTTCAAATACATAATACTCTGAAAAGTATTTCAAACACAAATACAAACTACATCATTTTAAATGTCTTTGAAATACAATTACACAAATACTTGAATATATTTCAAATACTATTTCAAATACTTTGTATTTCAAATACTCCCCAGCATTGCGTACATTCCACAGAGTTTATAGTAGGCTACGACGGACACACAGATCTGGGAAACTATATAAGAGATGAGGCTTTAGGCCTGTATAAGCTGCATGCACCTTCATTACCCTCCATAGTTCAAACATTACATTAATATTCGCTAATTTGATTTTTAATTATGTAACTGCTGATCTGATGGTAACTGATTAAAATACAAAATTGTATGCATTTGTAATACAATTCTGCTAGTTGTTTATGTCACTAATATTACCATTACATTCAGTGATATACAGGAATTATGATCTACCGGTAACATTAGTATAAAAACATTACTAAGTATACTGTATGGTCTGTTAAGGTAATAAGGGAGGAGGTCCATGGGGGTGACACCATGACTGACCGCACCGGGTGACACCAACTCTAGTGACGCCACTGGATAGAAGTCACTATGTAATTATTAATAATAATATGAAGATTATATAGTCATAATCATTTGGCACAAACTGATGGAGTGGGATAAACTTGACTTCGAGAAATGCTTTGTACCTATAGTAGCCTTCTTTAAAATATTCAAGCCAAGCGACTGTTAAGCTTACCTTTTAAATGCTCGATTGGTGTCGCGTGAGGAGATCGACGACAACGACGAGATGTCATTATCATCATGATGTAATCGTCGTTGCCGGTCGAGATAGGACGATGACGGACGAAAGCCAGTCTCCACTGGGTCAACAATGAAGGCAGCGAGGCCGAGGTGTAATCGGACACCACACAGCCAAGGTGTAATAGGACACCTCGCGGCTATGATGTAACCAGACACCGCCCGCGCTGCAGGCGAGCGACGACCCGCGTCTCGAGGAGCAATCTGACACTAATTGACGATAGCTTGACGTGGGGAGGGGGCTGACCGATGCACGCTGAAGTTCCTACTTAACGGAAGGAAAAGGAGAACACGGGACTTGTACTGCTGTCGAACGCGACGTGTGAACATCGGTCGAGCGAGAAACATCGGGAGGAACGACCAGCGGGGCGGCAGAGTATAGTCCGTCAGATTCAGAGACTGACGCGAAAGAACGATCTGTAGTTAGGCTGTACGAAGCAACATTTGAGATAGTCCGATTTAATATCTAAACGCTTTAATACTACGTGGAAGCTCCCGTAGAGTTAGTGTATATATATTTGTTTCTTTAATTAAATTCATTTATTAATTAAACAAAGTTCGTCGTGAATCTTCTATAGAAAAGTTAGGCACGTTAAATAAAAGTGCAAGAAAAAGAACAAGCAATCGAGGGTCGACATCAACACACGGCAAACAATCGACTGGAAACCTCCGATTGCGACAATTGGAAAAGGATTTAAATTACAAGTATAATTATTTTAAGCAGATATTTACAATTGTAATTACATCGTAATCGTAATCTCCAAACTTCTAAAGCACCACTCGAAGGCAAATCGCAGACCGCTATTCACGACCGCTAGGTCAAATCAGAGGGGTTTTCCAGAGAGTAGTCCAAAAGAGGTCCGAGTCCGGTTTCCATTGGACCATATCAAGATCTTACAAAATAAAAAAAATTACAAGAATGTTCACCGATCACTGAATCCAACCACAGGAGATACAACAAAATTTCTCAACTTGCGTCATTTAGCAGACTAAGGACGGAAAGCTGAGTTGGCACCAGATTGAAAGGTCACACACCCAGGTACCAACATTGTTCAGCATTGCTATACCACTGCAACTGACAGCGTCGTATACCCCAGTGATGGAGGTCATTTTAAAGTAGACAGGAATTTAAAGATTAAATGAAAACATGCTCCCAGTGATGGAGGTCATTTTAAAGTAGACAGGAATTTAAAGATTAAATGAAAACATGCTCACAGTGCAGGAAGGCTTGCGTGACGTGCCAATGTAAGGTATAGGCCCGAAATAATTTGACGATTTATCACAAAGTGCCTTTAAAATTTTATAGTAGGCAGCTTCCTTAGTGTCCATACTCTGCCCCTACATTGAGCGCATCATATGCAGGTGTGGAATATGTGCTTCTACACCAGACCGGGATCTGTGGAGGGACTGATTTGCAAGAGCATCATTGCTTTGCGTGGGAAGTTTGCGTGCCTTTTCACAGTGTGATAAATGATATTTTAGTATTAAAATAAAAGGTATCTTCTTGTTGGAGATGACAGGAAAGAAGCTAATTTATTATCTAAGTCTTGAAACCGAAGAAATATTTAGTTGCTTGGTTAGTTAGTTTTACGACGCTGTGTCATAATAAAGATGATAGCGTCGCCACCTCCTTTCTCCAGGCATTCTACGTAGGTATATATATATATATATATATGATTCATCCATGTATGTATATATATCCCCATATTTGTTAATTCTATTGATTCTGATTGGCCAGACATTAATTCTGTTAGTGAACGAAAAGAAACGCAACTATAGGATTGACGTCATACTATGAGCGTATGATGAAAATGACGTCATAAAGATTTAGACCTACGTGCATAGTTTAATTTCTCTATAAACAGTGCAGCATTAATTCCTTGACGTTAGGATATACTTACTTATTTTTTGATCGCACTAGTAATTGTAAAGATTACGCAAATCGTTAAAATCTCTCAGCATTTAGTATCTAGCATTAGCCTGTCCTTATGTGCTGGATTTATGAAATCTTAAAAAACACAATGAGGACTATGCGAGTCTCTCAGAGTATCGATTAATAACAATTACAATATCCACTAAAACACGGTAATAAAAATAACGATGATGATGATGATTGTTGTAGTTACTTTTACAATATCTCAGTCCATTTTTACGCCCGACCTTCCACACATTCCACCTTTACGCAACGATGTCTTGCTTACAGTTCATAATTCATATCTATCCCTATATATCTGGTTCCATGTTTTTCTGGGTCCCTGCTTTATATATCACTGTATTACAATGATAATGATGATAATAAAAATAATAATAATGATAACAATACAAATAATTTTTTGCCTGAGGATGATGATGATGATGATGATGATGATGATGATGATGATGATGATGATGATGATGATGATGATGATGATGATGATGATGATGATGATGATGATGATGATGATGATGATGATGATGATGATGATGATGATGATGATGATGATGATGATGATGATGATGATGATGATGATGATGATGATGATGATGATGATGATGATGATGATGATGATGATGATGATGATGATGATGATGATGATGATGATGATGATTTAATTAATTTTAAAATTTTAATATAGCGCCCCCTCAGTTACCTACTCAGAAGAGCTCTCAGCCCAACCACGGCAATGTAAACTGGACTTAAGTAACTTGCAAAAAACAAGCGAACTATTCTTAGGCAACAGGCGTATCTGCAATGGGAGTTGATTCCAGATGGAGGGGCCGACTACAGAGAAAGCACGACGCTGTCATCATCATCATCATCATCATCATCATCATCATCATCATCATCATCATCATAATAATAATATTATTATTATTATTATTATTATTATTATTATTATTATTATTATTATTATTATTTTGCACTGGGGTACTTGATTCCAGATGGAGGGACTTAGAGATTAATTGTGTTCTCTTTCAGGAATGGCTATGTTTCGTCCAAGTCAGACTGGGTTGTCGCCATAGAACCACTGAAGGCCACAGCGTTGAACCGTTGGATGATTATCGAGATTCTTTAATGTAAGAAACTGGCCTCGTGCGGTTCCCCTGAGGAACAAGAGAGATGTCGCCCCAAATCTGCGATAAAATCTAGGCCCTTGGTGTTTATGGGGTCCAACGTTTCCAGCGCCAGCGGTACGAAATTGTGAGTGCTTAGGAGGGCCTGGTATTTGTGCAATTTCCTCCCTTCTGATATCTTGGTCGCCACGCCAGCGCGTGCAGCTGTTGAAGGAAGGTAGGATGGGGCCAGTGTGTCCACCACCATATTAGTCTTCTAAAGGCCTTTTCACAGGATGAGGGTGAGGCTGGTAGGTCTTTTGCTATCCATGCGAGTGAGGCCTGCGGGCTCCTTCACCGCCGTAAACCCCGTTCTGCGCAAAGCCCGGTAGATCAGATCGTTGTATTGTATTGTATTTTTTGTATTGTATTTAAGAATTTATAAAGCGCCTCTCGCAGTACAACCTAATCAGAGGCGCTCCCAGTGCACTGCGAGGAGCTCCGTGAGAAAAGAAAAGTCTTAATACAACGAGAAGTAGCAGAAATGCCCCCAGCTTGGATCTGAGAACGAGTCATGGAAGGAAGATCATTCCAGAGGGACGGGCCAACAGATGCGTAGGCACGGTGTTGAGCCATAGAAGTCCGGGTCCGAGGGACCAAGAGGTCATGTCGGTCTAAAGAACGGAGGCAGAGGCAGCCGAAAGAGGTCGACAGATGAGATCACAGAGATAACGAGGAGCTTGACCTTGGAATGCTCGAGAGGTGAGGAACAGGATTTTAAACTGGATACGTTGATGGAAGCGTGTCGGGCCATCCGTCCGAATCCCAGAGGGCACGCACGGCCATGGGATCCATTGCTGTAACCGCCGCGCCGCACGGGCAGGTGTGCGGCTCACAGATAGCTAAGTCTCAACCCGAATGCGATCCTCACTGGCTCGTAGCTCAGTCTCAAACCACTCGCGGTGATGGGCAGCGTGTGCAGCCAGTCCCCGGCATGCGACGCGGCACCGCTCTCCATCATGGTTATCGACTAGTGCTAGACTGCTAGTTCCAGGTCGGTATATATACGCATTTGAGTAGCGGTGCGTCCCACTTCGCCTGACTCCCAGACTGAAACTCATAGGGCAGCATATCATTATTATTATTTCTTGTCCCGAGGTAAACATGATCCCTCGGGCGTCACAAAATTTTATTATTATTTTTTTTTTTATCCCCGAGGTACATATAATCCCTCAGGAGTCAGATACTAAATATGTGAAAATTAATCTCTGGAGTGACCATCTTCATCGTGATCTGGAAGTGCAAAAGTGTTGCGGAAGGCGGCTGCGTTGAAGCGCTGGACTGTCACAGCTAAGCGTTGGAAGAGGAAGCTAGCTTCTCTTGGGTCTCCTGAGACCTGGCTCAGAAGACGTCCAAGGTCCTTGACGAATGCTAGTCCAGCAGCATTGATTGGGCCGAAGGTCTCAAAGGCTAGTGGCACGAAACAATAGCACTGCGACAGTTGCTTGTTATTATTATTATTATTATTATTATTATTATTATTATTATTATTATTATTATTATTATTATTATTATTATTATGGCCAACAAACTCATATGCAGACCAATTATGTTCACTGTTTGTAGTCACTGTATCTATAGGCCGTCATTCAGCTATGGCTGCACGGTCCCCTTATTGTTCCAATCCGAGGTGCCTAGAACAGTTAGGGAATTTCCCATTTGAAGGGCGACTGATGAACGCTGGAGCAGATGGCTGGTCTCATGCTGGTCAACTGTGGCTGCTTTTATTTTGCCTCCAAGTTCTTGAACAAAATCCAGTGACTCGGTGTGCCAGCTTCCGTGGGTTTCGATTGCGAAAGGAATTAAATGGTGCGACTGTGAGATGGCAGCATATTTGCATTCCTTATTATGGGCTGTTATTTCCGCAGCGGCACCTGAGTTTTGCGATGTTAAATGACCATATGATGCTGTGAATGTATCTGGCACCGTGACATCCAGCGCCAAGCAACGACCTTTGGACTAAGGTGCTATTGAGACCCCATCAGGCATTTTGCCGTTGGATCTGTACAGATCATTGGGCTCTTCGATGGGTGGTATTTTGGCTCTGATGAAAACCCGCCATATCACGACATTTATCATGCCATGTCGTTGTTGCCTTTGATGCAAGAGAATCCTTGATGACAATTGGGTTCTACTATAGCATAACATTTACATGTGTGTTTTTCACACAAAGCAGTGCCCAGCCTGATGGCGAATACTATTCTTAGTACCTCTCCTGGCATCGGTAATGCTGCTGTAGTTATGGGAAGTGCATGAAGCCAGTCTCCTGAGTGTGGCTATTGCACAGCTATACAACTGGCTTTAACAGCAGAATCACTACCTCTTCCTGTTAGGCCTTGAAGTGCACGAGAGATCAGTGCGCTGTCCCATTCTTTTTGTTCTGAGCCTTCTGCTCGATGGAAGGAAGTGCGTTCTACCTCGAAGACCACAAAATAGATGGTGTGACGACAAATGGTTCACGGACAAATGGTTCACGGACAAATGGTTCACGACAAATGGTTCACGGACAAATGGTTCACGATCTTCCTGCTTCTAGTTTCAGTTATATATTCAACGATTATCCAGCTTCTATAGAAACATTGGAGCAAATGCTCCATCCAAGAAATAGGGGGTGGAGATCTATCAGTGTGTTTGCCACCATTTTAGGGGGAAGGAATTGGAAAGGGGGAAGAAGAGGGGGAAAGGGACGTTGCTCCAATGACTTAGGGGGGATAGACGCCCCTGAGTTGAGCTATATTTTCATCGCTTATCCAGCTTCTAGTATGAGCTATATTTTCATCGAAATTCAAACACAGCTAAAAGCTGGAAGATCGATTAAAATATAACTCAAACTAGAAGCTGGATGAGCGAAAATATAACTTAAACTAGAGGCTGGATTCTCGATGAAAATATAGCTGAAATTAGAAGCTGGAAGATCGTGAACCACTTGTCCGTGAATCATATGTCGGTGAACCATTTGTCGTGAACCATTTTGTCGTGGAGCCGAAATAGATGCCTCCTCTGCCGATGGATCTGTGAACGTTACAGCCACTTCGTGTAGCAGTTGGTCTTGAAGGTTTCGCGTTCCAGCGGCTGATAACAAAAAGGCGAAAGTTGACAGCATATTGGCACCACGAATGCCCAGACCACCGTTTCTCACAGACAAAGATGTCTCGATCCATTGATTGTCGCTCATGTGAATGTTGAGAAGGCTACATAGTCCTATTCTCAAGACTTCGTCGAAGTCGCGTAGAAATCCTTCGTTTAAGAAGCAGGCTGAGGTTCTTTATGTGTATAGCAGCTTCAGTATGCTTAAGCTGCACCTTACCAGGGCGAATGAGTCGTGTGGGTGTAGTGTCTAAAGCCTTGTGATGACTTTCGCCAGATCTTTAATCTTTTCTGAATAGATTTATCGACAGCTCTGCCTGGTATTAGCGGTGCACCCAGCAAATGTCAAATCTTCAACGGCCACATTTTCAAACTCAGCTAAGGTCTGATTATTGCTTGCTTCATCATAACCTCTACTGGATACTTCGCATTTTGCACGAATCAGCTGTAGACCATTCATGGGCGCATGTTTCTCTATCAAGCTGATATTGTAATCAACTTTATCCATATGTCCAGCAAGAGTAAGATCGTCCATTTAGCCAATATTTAGTGGGGTCGTTAGACTCTCAAGAAGTGGATATACCGCCACACAGAACTACAGTGCTCCAAGTGGAGGCCTCGCTGGTGCCTTCCTCTGAATGAATAGTATGCTGTCTGGTCTGTAGCTGGGAGGGGGAGGCATAGTTGTCAATGACGTATTTGTATATTTCTGGAGCTTTTGCTGCTACCGTCTCTAATATCGAGTCTCTTCACAGAGCATTGAAGTCATTCGAGAAGTCCAGTTTCACAATAATATGGTCTTCAGACATAGACTGCAAGTATCGTATGGTTGCGTGAAAAGCAGCCTCGTCCCTCCTGATACTCCCACGCCGATTTGGAGCGGTCACAGACTTTTGAGATAGGCATGGACTAACAGCATGGCAGATACACTTGGCAACCAGACGTCGCCACGTATATCCTACTGTGATTGGTCTAATTCCGCCATCTTTTTTCCCGTGTTATTTGTCTACCGCCGTATAAAATCTCTGCAATATGTTTTGGTAGCCCACCTCTCAAAGTAGATTGATTAGATCAGTAGTACTCTCCACGAAATCCATGTCTGTTGTATTGGACAGAAGGTCCTTAAGATGTTGTGGTGTGAAGCCATCTAGTCCTCCGCTAGATGCCTCCGGAAAAGAAGCCATAGCCTCTGATTGGCGATCACTGTGACAGGCGCTTTATAAATGTTCAAATACAATACAATGGCATAATTTTTATCATCTTTCCAGAAACCTGTTTGGAGTCAAACCTGTCGTCCTCATTGCATGGCCGTGTTTTCCGGTCATCGTAAGCCTTTGGGTGGTTCCACTGCAGTTCTTCCATCACTCTAGGTGAATCTTCTACGGGAACACCATCAGAGCATACCAAACGAAAGGCCCCTTTTATGTCGCCGTTTTTGAGCCTGCTAGACACCGCCTGGGCAAGATTTCGTAGATCTTGTCATTTCTCCTGGTTTGTGTGTCATATGGCGTGAATTCTTTAGCTACATCACAAAACAGCATTCGACTATGCCAGGCTTCGATGCGCTGTAGAAAAATCTTGCCGAAGTTCCGCTTTCGACTTCACCTCATGGGCTTAGACAGAATTATTGATGAAAATTGGAGTAGATCTTGCCATGTTGTATAACGAACCTTAGGATCTTGGTAAGCAAGTTCGTATTCACGCTGCTCTTGTTATAGGGGAATGCGGGGTCTATGGGAATGTAGTGTGCCTTTAGAGCGTTGTAGTTTAATCTCGTTTAAACAAAGTGGGCATACGCCTACATCCTTTTGCGACCTTTGGCTCATTGCTTGCGATGAAATGGACGAAGATGCCTTCTGCCTTTCGGTTTAACCGGATTGTATTATTACTGTACACGAATATCCTAAGGTTCGGAAATTAAGATATCTGGAGTGGAAGCTGGGACTAATATTAGTCCCATGTAAAAGGAATAAAATTAGATGTCAGCAAATGTGTTTAAAATGTCATGAATGATGAGCGTCTTTACTGCGTTGCTAGGCAACACGTATTGTGACATGGTAGTTTGTTATAACTGTTTTACGGTGTAGATTAAGAAGTTATATTCCGATTTCCGATTGTAGTTCACACATTTTAACTTATTATTATTAATATTATTATTAATATTATTATCATCATCATCATCATAATCATCATCATCATCATCTGAGGTTTGAAATGATGCCTCAAAAAATTAGGTTAATAGTCAAACAGATCATTATTATTTCTATTATTAATTCTATTATTATTAGGCCTACTATTAAAATTAGCTTTCGTGCTTCATAAAACCAAACAAACTCATAAACAGAAAAGCTGGAAAAAAACTGTTTGCAGATAACAATACCTATATAAATTAGACTTGCGCTCCTATAGGCCTCTGCCTGCTTCATTCCGAGATGTCCAAAACAGAGAGAGAGCTTACTATTTGAAGGGTCAAATGAAATGCGCTCTATAGCAGATGGGTTACATGTCATCAGGGCTGTAGTGGTAAAATTTGAGGTGAGTATACGCTACCGGTGACCAGCGGCGTAAAAAAAAATTTGAAGACCTTTTTTTAGGAAAAATTTCTGACTTTTCACCAATTCTCAGAAAATTTTCAGACTTTTTACGATTTTGTCTCTTAAAAAGTTTATGACCTTTTTTTTTTTTTTCTTTTTTTTTTTTTTTAGTCATTCGCCCTAAAAACCTTTAAAAACCTCTCTTTTTGAAAAATTTTCGTTCCCAGAGGTAAGTATACGCTGTATACCCGCGTATACCCTCGTCTACAGCCATGAGTATACGCTCTCAAATTTCTCTAGAGGTAAGTATACGCTGTATACCCGCGTATACGCTCGACTACAGCCCTGGATGTCATCATGCATTTATATAGGCCTACGTTCTGTTCTCTTTGCCGTGCTGGAGTCGGGAGCGCCTATGAGTAGTTTTCTTGAAGAGGCGCTATACAAATCTGCGAATGAATGAATGAATGAATGAATGAATGAATGAATGCAGAGCTTGCTCCAGCTCTTGACAAGTTCCTGCCGTTTCCAGTGTAATAGGGACGAAATGACGTGACTGCGAAATAGCAGCGTATTTGCTTGCCTTATCAGGGGTGCATTTCCGCCGCGTTTCGCATTATTATAAGCCGACTTGATGCTCGTAATCGTATTCGTAATCGTAATCTTCAAACTTCTAAAGCACCACTCGAAGGCCAAGCGCAGGGCACCAGTCTATTCACGAGCGCTACGTCAGATCAGTGGGGGTTTCCAGAGAGTAGTCCAAAAGAGGTCCAATTCCGATTTCCAGAAGGCCAAACCAGATCAGAAGGGGTTTCCAGAGAGTAGTCCAAAAGAGGTCCAAGTCCGATTTCCAGGGTACCAGATTAGGAGAGGCAGAGCAGCTGTTGAGGCGGGTGTCGTTTACGGCGAGAAGAATTGGAAGGCGGAGGATCAGATGAGTCAGGGTAGGAGTACTTGAAAAGGTGAGTTTTCAGTTTCGAGTGGAAAGTCCGGGGGTGATAGATAGAGGAACACGAGGACAGGGGCGTCTACACCACAGAAACCTTGGAGCAAATGCTCCATCCAAGAAATAGGGGGATCTGTCAGTGTGTGTGCCACCATTTTAGGGGGAAGGAACGGGGAGGGAGGAAGAAGAGGGGGAAAAGGGACGTTGCTCCAATGACTTAGGGGGATAGACGCCCCTGCATGAGGAGGATGATGAAGGACAGGTTGCAATGATGATGGAGGTACTGAGAAACTGCGGAAATCAGAGGGGAGATCATTCCAGAGGCGTGATGCTGTGTTGGAAATGGCTAGGTTGGAGAGAACATGAGGTGAGTTGTGACTGAGGGTCGAGAAAGACTGAGATAGGACGATGATCGTGTGGAGCGGGTTGTCTGAATGGTGAAGAGATCACGAAGGTACATGGGCTGGGAATATTGTAGGGAGTTGTAGGCCAGTGATAGGACTTTGAACTCCGAAGTGGATTCGCTTTGGGATTTTTAACCAATGGAGTGATATGAGGATGGGAGTGATATGATGATGTTTGGGGCTTTGGGCGTTCTAGTGACAGCTCTGGCTAATGGGTTTTGGATAAGCTGTAGACGCTTGATTTGAGTGGATTCAAGGTTGAGGAAAAGAGAATTGCAGTAATCAAGCTTTGAATTAACAATTGAGGTAGCAATGGTGGAGGCAGTTTTAAGGTCGAGCATGGGCCGTATGCGTCGGAGGTCACGAATGTGCATGAAGCAGAGAGACTTTAAGGGGAAGACTTTGTTGTGAGACACTCGTACCGGTACTGATTAAGTGATTGTAGATGCGGTTGTGTCCAAGTCATTAGCAGACCGATCTGTAGGATAAGTAATGTGACGAAATTAGCTTTGCGTTGTTGCTTAATATTTAATTGGTGCAAATTTGCGCTGATGATAGACGAAACTGCATTGCGGTGCATTAAAAATTTAACCGGTGCAGTCAGAGGTTAACCAGTGCAGTTTCGGCAGATATATTATTAATTGAACAGGTACAGATTCAGTTGAACCCATAAGCGTAGTTCGTGGGGTACGAGGGGTACCCGTATCCCCCACTTTTCGGACTGGGTATACCGTAACCCCCACTTTTGAACAATGCCAATCAATATTTTGTTATTTTGCCTTCCCAGAGTTCGCAGTCTCCGCCTTGCTTCGTGTATGTATGAAATTGGTACGGTACCCCCACACTTTTTAGACCAAAGTTACGCCCCTGAGCGCTTAAACGCAGTTGCTTCCCGCAGTACTTTCTCTACACCGGAGCTCGACGAATAATGGCAGTTACAGATATGTTCTCTCTTATCCAAGTAGTATCGGAGTCCTCGAGGACTCATACTGTCAACCCAATCCTTCCGTTGACAATCCTTCTGATTAAATCCTTGTTCTCTTCGTACTTAACGCCTATTTAACGTTCACCTTTTGAACACTAATTCTACGTATAAGTATAACCTGAATTAATCAGCAACACAGTTTAATATCTTTTAGTTTAATAAGAAACAAACAGACAGAACTCAATTCGATTACAACTCAACTAGTCAGCCACACTACTACAGCGAACACACTCGAATTCAAACTTCTCTAGTCAGCATAATTCTTCGCGCCTCTTGACACACCTGTCTTCTGTGCGCATAAACGAACTCTAATAATATACATATAGCGCGCCGCTGCCGATGTCGGCCGGCCGCGCGTGTCACTAAGACTAAACGTTATACATCTATCATATATACATATACACGTGAAACTAAAGTAAACGCACTAAATATATACGCTAACATCTCGCACTGCAAGACTGTACACAAAACTCAGTTCACATTACCTCCTTCCTTTTTCTGGAATTGAGCAAATTAAATTTCAAAATTTGCGAAATTACCAAAATACATGAAACATATATATATCTAACTAATTAATAAACAGTCTTACGATTACTTATAACCTTGACAAACAATCAGCAATAACATTCAATCTGCCCTTCTTGTACTTCACCTCAACATCAAAAGTTTGTAAGGCTAACGCCCAACGCACAAGTTTAGCAGACTTAGACATTGACTCAGTCAAGTATGTAAGAGGATTGTGATCAGTAAAAATGAAAATTTTTGATCCAATTATAATTTCTTTTAACTTGTTTAAAGCCCAAACAATAGCATAGGCTTCCTTTTCCACAGTAGCCCATCTCTTCTGGGTATCAGTTAATTTCTGACTGATAAATGACACAGGGCGTTCTATTCCCTTGTCGTCCATCTGTGTTAAAACAGCCCCAACTGCAAAGTCACTACTATCGCAGTACAAATTGAATGGTTTTCCCACTTCAAAAACATATAACACTACTTTGGATCGCACGGCCTCTTTAAGTAAATCAAATGCTTGCTGATGTTCAACAGTCCAATCAATCTTATCAGAAACACGTTTACTAGTTAAATCAGATAAAGGTTTCGCAATCTGTGCAAAGTCCTTGATAAACTGTCTGTAATAATTAAACAATCCAAGCAGTTGCTTAACTTGCTTCTTAGTTTCTGGGATCTTCAAATTAGTCAAACTTTCAATTCTGTCTGGATTCATCTTTATCTTACCAGACCCAACCACATGACCGATAAACCTTACCTCACTCTTACCAAATATGCATTTTTTCAAATTTAAAGTAACGTTATGCAATCTCATTTGCATCAAAAATGCATCTAGATGCTGCAAGTGAACTTTCCAACTGTCAGAATGCACAGCAATGTCATCAACATACGGTTCTGCAAAGTCACTTATAGGCTGTAAAACTAAATTTATCGCCTTAACAAAAGTTCGGCCTGAATTTATCATTCCAAAAGGAACACGAGTAAATTCATACAGTCCATTATGTGTTACAAAAGCTGTCTTCCATTGATCAGATTGTTTTACAGGACAAGTCCAATAAGCACTTCGACAGTCCAAGATAGAAATCACATTAGACTTTCCAACTTTGTTCAAAACGTCTCTGACAATCGGCATCGGATATTTACAATCCACTGTGAATGAGTTAATGTATCTGTAGTCACAGGCAAGTCTTAAAGATCCGTCTTTCTTTTTAACAATAACCAAAGGGCTTGCCATTCTGCTCGATGATGGTTTGATAATGTTTGTTTTTAACATTTCTTTGATCTGACGTTCCACTTCTGATCGATAATCAAAGGAATTCGGTATGCTGCAAATTCCTTTTCACGAAATCCTGGTTTTAGTTCAATTTCGTGTTCGACCAATGTACATAATCCAGGTTTTTCTGAAAATCTGTCACAGTATTTGTTCAAGACTTTCAACAATTGTTCTTGCTGAGTTACTGTTAAATGGCTAATTTATTCAGGATCGAGGTTAAGTGAATTCTTGTCATCTTGAACCTCATTCCTCATTGGTAATTCAACCACTGAACCAAAATCTTCATCTTCTTCAACGATTAGACCACAACTTAATGCTCGAGTAACATATTTTCTGATCTTGTTGGCGTGAATTATTTTTCGACCATTTTCACCCATATCGACTAAATAAGAGTACTTTGATCTTCGATGTATGATCGTACATGGACCATGCCATCGAGAAATAAGTTTGTTTGTTGACGTTGGATACAAAACAATGACTTTCTCACCAGCTTCAAATTCTTTGTGCTTTGCTCTCTTGTTATACTGATTCGTGTATTGTAATTGCTTTTCTCGAGAATAGGATTCTGCAAACAATAATGCTTTCTCCATATTTTCTTTGAGTTCTTTCAAATACTTTTCTGGTTTAACTCCAACATGAGGTGGTAAGTTTATTTCTCTAGTCCAACTCTCTTTTAATATTGCCAATGGTCCTCTCGGAATTTTCCCATAGACAAGCATATATGGTGATACTCCAGTAGTTGCATTCGGCACTTCTCGTAATGCCCACACTGTGAAAGGAATTATCTTGTGCCATTTCCTCGGGTTGTCTATTATCACATGATGGATCATCTTTTTAAATGTCTGATTCCATCTCTCTACTAATCCAGCAGCCTCTGGGTGTCCTGGTGTGTCGAATCGTGGACTACAGCCCATTAAATCGAGAAATTCTCTTGTCAAACTGGCTGTGAAGTTCGTTCCTTGGTCACTTGTAATCACGGACGGCACACCAACGTTCATGAATAGTTCCATCAACGCTTCACACACAGCCTTCGCTGTCAGCGATTTCAATAAGAAGATTGTAGGCCATCTGGTGCACGAGTCCACAATGCATAAACAATACTTGTGACCTGCAGCAGATACTGGATCGATCGGGCCAACGAGGTCCATCGTCATTCTCCTGAAGGCGACCTCTTCTCTTGAGACTGGAGTGATGGGCACTCTATCCATCACCAAACTCCTTGCCTTTAGTTGACACTTCTCGCAAGACTTACAAAATTTCACAATGTCTCTTCTCATCTTTGGCCATACAAAAGACAACTTTATTCGTTCTCTTGTTTTCTCTTCTCCTAGATGTCCTCCAAATACCGATTCATGCGCCAATTCCATCACTTTAATTCGTCTCTCTTTTGGTAACACTAGTTGATATATCGTCTGGTCTAATATCTGATATTTCTTATGCAATAAACCGTTGATCACACAGAATTCAGATTCTTTCTCTTGTGCTAACTTCCACCACGGCTTCAACGATTCATCCTTTCTCTGTTGCTCTTCGAACTTCCTCGAATCGGCAATCTGCACCTTTTGTTCTTCGTCCATTTCTTCATCTCTATACAAGTCTCCTATTCCCACATCACATTCATTGTCTTCTTCAGTTTCATTTAATGTGCCATTCTCGCATGCAGCCATCTCTTGCTCGTTCATCTCTGCTATTACACCATCTCGCGATAAGCTTCGTTGCTCATTACTTTCGTTTTCCTCATCACTTGAACTTTCAGTTTCACTCTTCTCATCAACATCTACCATTTCCTGTTTCCGACTCTGCGCTCTCGTCATTACATTTGCTCGTACACTCACATCTCTTTGTATCGTTTTAATTTTCATCTGTGGTACGGCTTTTAATTCGGCAATTATCTCTGGATGCAACAAGAATCTTTCTGTACTGCCCATCTTTGCAATACTAGCACACATCAAGGTGACATAAGGTGTAAGTGAACACTGGATTTTACGCGGAAATCCCTCTTCTTCCACGTCACTACCACACAGTCTAACATCGACTTTCACTAACTTCGCAGGAATGGCATCTCCTGCCACACATTGCAAATTCACTTTTCCAATTTGTTCCACCTTCATGCCTTCCAGTAATTCTTCACTAATCACCGGAATTTCTGCTCCCGAGTCGCTCAGTGCTTTGACTTTCACTGGCTCTTTACCGTCTACTGCACGAATTTCAACCTCGACATACTGCAAGAACGATTTCTTCAATATTCGACTGTCATCTTTTCCTGCGACTTCTCTCTGAATTCCAGCATCCAATAGAATTTCTTTTTGAATACCACATTTCATTACTGACTTTACTTCAGTCTCTTGGTTTTCTTGACTCGCGGTTTGATTATCTGTATCACTAACCACTTCAATCAAATTCACCCTTGTGTGTTCTTGATTTCTGCTAGAACTAGCTGCTGCCACTGGAACTGGACAAAATTTAACCAAATGTTTGTCTGAACCACAGTTGTGACAACGCTTCACAACCATGCCTCGTTGTTCATTTCCTTCATTTCTCTTATACTGCGTAAACGATGTGTTGCCTTCCCTCTTAGCAAACGGCGCTGACGATTTGTTAAATCCCTGACGACCAAACGTCACTTCTCTGGTCTCATTGGGTACAGGGACACTAGCCTTGACTTCTTTACTTTTGAACTGACTCCCTGTTTCTGGATTACTTTTCCACTTTCCACTCTGGCTTTGGTTTACGGAACGTTGAGAAGGATAACTGTTTATATTTGGGATCGCAAACCCAATTCGATTGTTTACATGAATGTCTGCTAAGTCTGCCACTGCACTAGCTTGAAGACAGTCAGTTCCTTCCTTCGACAATACAAACTGTAGTGGACCTGGCGGTAAACATTCTTTTAGCTTATCCGCTACCAGCAAATCAAAGAGCGTATCATACTCTCTGTTCACGTTTCGACTTCTCACGTAATAGTTTAGCAAGTTCTTCAGTCTTGCCGTAAACATCGTATAAGTCTCTTCTGTTGTCTTCTTAGCATCCACAAATCTGGCTCTGTATTCTCTCGAGGTCAATTTAAATTCTTTTAATAAGTGCTGCTTGACTCTATCATAATTGTCTAGATCATCGAATGACAATCTATTCAGAACGGTTCGAGCTTTCGGCGTCATCAATGGTAGTAATAATTTCACCCAAAACGGCTTTTCCACAGCAAAACTGCGAAATGCGTTCTCGACTGTTTCAAAATATAATGGCACCTCCATCATATCAGTTGGCATTTGAGGCAATACATGCTTCATTGCATCACCTATTTTCTTAACTTTTGACACCAAAGTTTCACTTTCTTGCTGCTTCCTTCTTTCAGCTTCCCGTTCTTCTCTCATTTGCGTTTCTTTCAATGTCAATTTTGATTTCTCCAGTTTCAGACGTTCCTGTCTTTCTGCCTCTGCCTTTTCCAAACTTTCTTTCTGAAATTTGAGTTCTTCTTGTCTTATCTGTTCTGCGCGTTCTAACTCCAACGTTCGCGCTTTTTCTTTTTCTTCTTCACGCATTCTCTTTGCTTCAATCTGTTGCTGACGAACCTCTTCATCACTTTTTCTAGCTCTTTCAAATTCAATCATCTGCTCCAGTCTTCTTCTTTCAGCATCTTCCCTATCTCTTTCCAACTGTTCTAACTGAATCTCAAACTGATTCTTTTGCAATTCAAGTTCTGCCTTACGCACTTGTTCTGCTTTATCTTCTCTCTCTCTTTGCAGACGCAATTCCTCTTGCCTCGCAAGTTCTGCTTTCTCTTCTTTCTCTCTCTGCAAGCGCAATTCTGCTTGCCTTGCAAATTCCGCTTTCTCTTCTTTCTCTCTCTGAAGACGTAATTCTTCCTGTCTTAGCTCTTTCTCTTCTTGTCTTCGTCTATCCTCTTTTTCTTTCTCTTCTTGTCTCCGTTTATCTTCTCTTTCTTTCTCTTCTTCTCTCCGTTTCTCCTCTCTATCTTTCTCTTCTTGTCTACGTTTCTCCTCTCTATCTTTCTCTTCTTGTCTACGTTTCTCCTCTCTATCTTTCTCTTCCTGCCTAGTCATCATCATCCACTGCATCAACATCTCCATAGACATAGGCGCAGGAGGTTTTCCAATAGCCTTTTCTACGGCACCGCCAACTGCACCTTCTTCTTCGACTTCTTCTTTAACCCACACATCGGCGAGTTCCTGCATCATGTCACCACGTGACATACCTTCTAATTGTTCTTCTTTAAAACCGGCTTTCAACAAACGCTGTTTTAGCCTTTCCGTAGACATCTTCTTAATATCTGCTTGTCTTTCAGCACTTAGTTTCTCCATCTTACTTGTTTACTTCAGTGATTTCTCTTTTCAAAGAAGTCACGGTTTTTCTTGGTGTGTGAATCGATAAACAAACGGGATTTCTTTTGTATTTGTTCGTGAAAAACAACGAAATTTTTATACCGTTTCTCGTGTTCCACCGTCGTTGATATCGTAGATTCGTCACACAGCAACAACGCGTAGATTCTTCTAACACCGTCGTAGATTCTTCTAACACCGTTGTAAATTCTTCAATCACCGTCGTAGATTCTTTTATCCGCCGAAAGAGGTGATAACGTGAATTTTAATCCACTGTGAGTTTATATCCACCGTGAGTATTTATTCCACCGTGAGTATTTATTCCACCGTGAGTTCTTATCCACCGTGAGTTCTTATCCACCGTGAGTTCTTATCCACAGTGAGTTCTTATCCACACCGACGCTGTTCCACCGTGAGTTTTTATCCACACCGTAACTGCCACCAATAATGTCAACCCAATCCTTCCGTTGACAATCCTTCTGATTAAATCCTTGTTCTCTTCGTA
>OY744615.1:32034983-32092483 GCA_963556255.1 Allolobophora icterica | reverse complement strand
GTAAGCTCAGGTTATAAATGCACTTTGCTACAAAGAGTTTGTACTATTTTGTTTAACCTAATGTGTTTGTTTATGTAATGTTTGATGAGTCAATAAACTGATTGATTGATTGATTGATTGATTGATTGTGTGTGTGTGTGTGTGTGTGTGTGTGTGTGTGTGTGTGTGTGTGTGTGTGTGTGTGTGTGTGTGTGTGTGTGTGTGTGTGTGTGTGTGTGTGTGTGTGTGTGTGTGTGTGTGTGTGTGTGTGTGTGTGTGTGTGTGTGTGTGTGTGTGTGTGTGTGTGTGTGTGTGTGTGTGTGTGTATATATTTTCAAGATGGCGACGGAGTAGTTCGTCTTGTCAGAGCTGGTGAAGAATACTTTGTTTTGTCAACTTAGCTTCATTTCATTATCTAAACGTTATGTAAGTACAGCTTGAATAATGCCAGTAAGAACTGCCAGATTCATTTTTAAAAACTTGCCCAACTTTGGCATAAAGATATTAAAGTCAACAACCTCGTTGAACTAGTTATGGACGACCGTGTGATGGTTACGGTGGTTACCCTTGTGTCCCACCGAACATCTCGTCTCTCACTCTTGTGTACCACCGAACATCTCGTCTCTCACTCTTGTGTCCCACCGAACATCTCGTCTCTCACTCTTGTGTCCCACCGAACATCTCGTCTCTCACTCTTGTGTCCCACCGAACATCTCGTCTCTCACTCTTGTGTCCCACCGAACATCTCGTCTCTCACTCTTGTGTCCCACCGAACATCTCGTCTCTCACTCTTGTGTCCCACCGAACATCTCGTCTCTCACTCTTGTGTCCCACCGAACATCTCGTCTCTCACTCTTGTGTCCCACCGAACATCTCGTCTCTCGCCGTCTATTGAAAAGGTGCTTGATAAATTTGTGTCTACGCGCGATAAAACTACAGAAATTAAGTAAGTAAGTGTATTCTTTTAGCAAACGCACAGCGCTCTACCTACAAAATTACACGGAGAAATAGTCGCGAGAGTGGTTTGAGTACAGTAAAAGTCGCTAAACGAAAATACGAGTTCTAACCGACGAAAATAACCAATTTGAAGCGCAATTGGTTTTGAACGAAAATGAACAGCGACTTACAATCTTGTCATTCACGGTCGGCCGCAATCGTCCTTATCCGAATTCATTATGGCAGCAATGCACATCCCATTATGTCAATGCACATCCCATCATCTCTGGTTCAATGTATGACTATGACGCTTCGCCTCGTAAACTTACCATGCAGTCTTACCTGCAGACCCATATTGCTGTCATTGGTTACTGCAACGGACATCTTGGGATGCAGCTCCGCCGGGGTTGTGCTGGGAGAACCTCTGAGTTGTTATCTTGTAGAGGTTCTTTTCAGCATAGTGCGACCGTACGTTACTTGCCGGAATAACGTACGCGTACCGTACGTACGTTATCGAAAAAAATAACGTACGCGTACCGTACGCGTACGTTAAAAATGCCACAAGTTTATATGATCATTCACAAAAAACCTCAATATAACTACATAGTCTTATAACGTACGCGTACCGTACGCGTAGGCTACGTCGATAATGATGTTTAGCTCTACAGTGTTAATTAATCTCCCCGTACGCAGGCCATTACGAACGATACCGAAATTTAGTATTAGTACTGTATTAGTACTGTAATACCAATAAAAATGACCACTGGCACTGACCATCCTATAAAGTGTGCCGTCTGTCGCGTGACAGAGTATCCGTCCTAAGACTATCCGGGGGGATGAATAAATTTATCCCCCCGGATGGAATCTACCGGTAGAGAGTATCCGGGGGATAAACCATTTCTATCCCCCATCGTGTAAAATCATCCCCCGGGGGATAAAAATTCACAGGCATAAGGTATTATTGAAAATGCGTATAATTGATAATCTGTTATTATTATTATTATTATTATTATTTTTACCCGAGGTAGTATTAATCCCTCAGGCTGTCAAAACTATGTCCGGAGAAAGATAGATGGTTTTCTGGAACGGCTTATCCCTCGGCAAGATCCGGCTTATTATTATTATTATTATTATTATTATTATTATTATTATTATTATTATTATTATTATTATTATTATTATTATTATTATTATTTTTATGCCCCAAGGTACATATGATCCCTTGGGGACTTAAATATTAATTAAAATATGCAAATCATCTGGAACGGCCTCTATTCCTCAGGATTCGAGAGAGGGAAAGTGCTGCGGAAAGCTACTGCATTATTATTATTATTATTATTATTATTATTATTATTATTATTATTATTATTATTATTATCATCATCATTATTAGGGAGCTTTTCAATAGCGTCCCTTCCAGGTGATCTACTCAGGAGCGCTCCCAGTCCAACCACAGCTAGTATAGAGAGAGTAGTCTTTAAGTTGGTAAGGAACACGGTAAAGTGAGTTATAGGAACCAGGCGGTGTGCAAAAGGGAGACAAATCTATGCTATAATCAAAATCCAAAACGAGGAATAGGTAAAGCAAGTGACTCCAGGCTAAGTGTTCTAAGTCTTCTAAGCAATGTTTAGAGCGAATCAAATGGAAGTTACGGTAGGAACAGCATTACCCGAAACATTTGTTGAAACATTTATTAAGATATTTTCGCATTTCTGAAGGTTCACCGAAGTCAACATCCAGCGTTGCAAAAGGGGACGCAATCTCAAATGCTGCGTACAGCTCACACGAAGAGAAGTCCATTTGCTGCTAGCAGAGAGGACTTTAACATGTGGGTTCCCGATGTGGTTAGGTGCCTTGTGTAGAGCTGACGCAATTGTCGACCGAGACTATCATTTGCCGAGATAGGCCTACCAATCGACCGATATCAAGCGCGGAGCTATACCAATTCACCTAATTAGCACCTTAGCCCCTTTTCATGACACCATAGTTTGTGATTGGCAATTGATTGCTGATATTTGTCATCCTTGTTATAGACACATCCATCGCAACAAGCCCTTCACGCAACTAATTAGCCTATGCGAATAGACATTGTTTAATTTGCGTGAGATTACTACACCACAAAGAACACAAGAGTGGCTTAACTGGCGTTGCTGGTGTACCAATTGATACGAATCGGCCGATATCAAGCGCGAGCTACCAATTCACCTAATTAGCACCTTAGTCCCTTTTCATGACACTATCGTTTGTGACTGCTGATATTTTGTCTTCCTCGTTTTGATATGAATCGACCGATATCAATATCACAACTTGCCTAAGAGTAAATAGAGTATAGAGTAGAGAAAGAGAGTAATGCGAGGATCATTGACTTCACTGGATTCTTTTCCCACGCATGCCAACAATAAGTAGCATATGACTTTGCCTTTGACCACGACTGATGTAGTTCTAAACTGACTTAAATCGCACAATTTTGTAAATATGTTGCAGGGGGATACTTCTTGACGGGGGGGATAATTTCGTACGACTCATGGGGGATACGTTTGCACGAGGGGGGATAGTCCCTCCCGTTCACATTCATCCGGCCGGATACTCCATTCTGCTAAGGGGATATACTTGTATGGGGGATACTCTATTTCGTGACACCGTCAAATCTTAATTATCTTCACATTATACATTAGACAGAATATTAGCAATTTGGAATTTAAAAGTTTGAAAGTAGAAATCATTGAACAGCTGATATAATGGTTAAAATTGTTTACGCTCCTCAATCACCAACTATTACTGACTTTTGTGCATAATGTTATGTATTTTATTTTCGTCATGAACTGATGTGAACGTACGGTAACGTACGGCATAATAACGTACGCGTACCGTACGTACGTTATAGAAAATAATAACGTACGTACCGTACGGTCGCACCTTGCTTTTCAGTGTACTGAATGAATGAATGAACGAATGAATGAATGAATGAATTAATTAATTAATTAATTAATTAATTAATTAATTAATTAATTAATTAATGCAGCTCCAACCGCACGACATCTCTGCCGCGCTTAGAATCCCGCGAAGAAAGAAGGCTATAAATACAGGCCGTCGTTGTCCACTTCACATCACGCCTGGTGACAGACGTCGTCTACGGAATTGGAAAGACATATTTCTGAGCGCCCGTCATGCAGACACGTGCAGATCCTTGACGAACACGTGACAAGGATGAATACAGATATCTTCGTCCGCGCTCGATCGATGACGATGGTGAGGAGGCCGTGGACACTGGCCGGCATAGTGTATTGTATTTATATTGTATTGTATTTAAACACTTATATAGCGCCTCTAATATGGTGAACCGTTCAGAGGCGCTCCCAGTGCGCAAGGCCAAGAGAAAAGAAATAAGTCTTGAGGAAAGCAAAAGAAGACGAGGGGTTGCCTATTAAAATTCGAGAGCGAGTAGAAGGAGACAGTGTATTGCTGTGAATAAGCTGGTTCCCGCGACGTGGCTTTTTTGGGCGCTGTAGAAGTCTCGAGATTGCAGAGAGAGGGACCAATTGAGGCAAAAGATCGGGACTGCGCCATAGCTGTTCTAGTATGAGAAACTGAAAGATCAATGTGTTCGAGGAGCGAATTGGACTGATGCGAAGGACAGAAAGAGGCGGTGAATTACATCATTTAAATATTTGGGGGCGAGACCTCTGTGTCTTGGACATCAGAAGAGTATTTGAACTTAATAGCTGCAGGTGAGGAAGACAGTGCAGTTGCTCAAGATGAAGGAGGAAATGCGTGAGTAGCAGACGTGCTATTATCGCCGTAGCATTTAGGACTGACTGCAGAGGCATGAGACGGACCTTAGGAAGACCGATAAGAATCGAACTGCAGTAGTCGATTCGGGCAAATGAAAGCACGGACCATGGTTGTGAAAACAGAGGATGAGAACAGGTCGTCAAAAAGCCCTAAGATACCTTAAGTTGAAGTAGGAAACACGTGTAAGGTTAGAGATGTGATTTTTAAAGGAGAGAGAGAGAGAGAGAGAGAGGAGAAGAGAGAGAGAGAGGAGAGAGAGAGAGAGAGAGAGAGGTAGAGATGAGAGAGAGATGAGAGAGAGAGAGGAGAGAGAGAGAGAGAGAGAGAGAGAGAGAGAGAGAGAGAGAGAGAGAGAGAGAGAGAGAGAGAGAGAGAGAGAGAGCTGTCGAGCGTAACACCCAGGTCACGCAGGCTACACTTGATGAAAAGGAGTAGTGTGGAAAGATTTCCGAGTGGAGGGCAATATCAATCTTCAGCAACTGTTGAGGGGAGCCAAACCAAATGAACTGGGTTTTGGAGGCATTAAGAGAAAGACGATTTGAGGACATCCAGGAGAGGAGAGCCTTCAATATAGACTCAATTAAATACTCTCAACTAAGTGCAATTGAGATGAAGGAGACCCATGGACATATGCGTGCACGTCATCCGCAAAGAGATGACCTACAGCTCACGATAGTGGGAAAAGAAAAGGAATGTCAGCCGTGTAGAGAATAATTATAAAGAGTGGAGGACCAAGTACAGAGCCTTGAGGAACGCCCAGCTTAATGTGGATCCATTTTGTTCTAGAGTCGCCAGATATAATCATGTGGGTTCGTTCAGACAGATATGATCGAAACCAGCAAAAAGGGAGGCCCTGCAACCCATGTGAAGTCTCAAGACGCTAAAGGAGAATATTATGATCTACCATAGCAAAGGCTGCAGAAACACCGAAAGAGCCAGTAGGGTAAGTTCAAGCGATCAAGCTCCCTGAACGGAAAACCTTGAGGGATCTTAACGCTCAACGACGTGATGCAGGCCTGAACTTGTTCACACGCACACTGTGTGTGGCCTACACACTATACAAATACAGACACAAATACATACAAACATACATGCTTGCACACATACATACATACATACATACATACATACATACATACATACATACATACATACAGCGAGTACAAATGCACAATGTTATGAACGATTTTGCCTTGATCGTCTTTCGTCTGTTAACTGTATTTGTTTGCCGCTTTACCTGGTCGTGTACAATGTTACAATTTGCTCTTGTCAGTGTGAGAATTGTAGAAAAAAGACCGGGGGTTAAACTTAGTAGATGTACAATACGGGCTTTGGCGCACCCCGTAATTCTACCAAAAATACCGGGGGATGGCCTCCACCCCCTCAATTTTTTTTTGTCCCCACCACTCCGTTTTTTCATTGAATTAAGAGGATGCCGGTCTACACCATCTTGGCCTCCAGAGAGTCCGTAGATCCCACGGGCCCTGATAGCGGGTCGATTTTTGGTGTGCGAATTATGCCACCAAAACCTGCAAGCCAAAACAAAAAAAGGATCGTGGATTGCCTTAACACATCAAACCGCAAAAGTGTCGTTTGCTGCCGGCCGAGAACCTCCCACGAGGCCGGCCACACCCCTTGGAGTCTAATAGAAAAAAATTAAGGTTCACTAATCGTACGGTGGTGGTGCGCTAGGAATAACGGACTCACTACTCCAACCACCAAGGATGAAAACTTTTATGTTGAGGTTCGCGGGCAAGACCCGGCGCTGGTTAGTTTCTTGATTAGTTCTGCCACCATCTGGTCTTTGCTTTGACTCGGCAACTCTTTTTTTCCATTCTTCCTTTGTATATCACGTTTCATCGTTCTATATTTCTCCTCCTCTCCTAGAATAAGCTTGTATTCTTCATCGCTAATAGCCGTGTCCTCCAACGCCTTAGAAATGTGGTCATGAACAGTGTTTAGCTTACTCTCCGCCAAAATACAAATTTCGTCGTGTTTTGAAGCTTTAGCAACAAAACTTCTACTAATAACATTTCCAATAATATCCAGAAAACTCGTCGCTATGGCTAAACCCTCTAGAACAATACCAGGAACAAAACCAATACCAGTGGCTAACATAGCTGCCCCACCCACCCCAGTTCCAAGACTAACTATAGCAAGGCCGGCCGACGCCCCATTAGCCACATCTACAACCCTCTTATACTTTTTACACAGTTGTCCCCGACTTATCGCCTCAGACCTCAGGAATGCTTCTATTTCGCCGATCTTCTGCAAGCGAAATGTTTGCGACGTCGTGTCTGACGAAATTGTTGACTCCATCAGCGTTGGGTACAAAGACATACTTTTTTATAGTTGCTCTATCAGTAACGTTACGTTTAACTCAATAGTTGAAGTACTTTCAACACCTCTCTTTTTTCCTTCAATTCTAAAACTCGTTTGTCCTGGAATGAATATTGCCCTAGATGCATCAAATTGTCCACTTTGAATGTCAACTGTACGATCGATGCTACCCGCGGCTGTAATAACGCGAACTGACGCATCACCGGTACTAACACCAAACATTGTAAGCCTCCAGAATCCACGGTCTAACGATATGACCTCAGTGGTAGTTTGCAAAGTGATACATGGATAACGCGCCGCGGCCAATGGAAGTGTTTGCCACGAACTGAGAGTCACAGTTTTGGTCGCTGTGTAAATATCGCGGCTGTGGTAATCGTCCGATACGAAATCGATGTCGATTTGGGGAACCGCGTCTAACATATCTGCAGTGGGCTTAGGGATAGTATATCCCCAGTTGGTAAGGCCAACCAAATCATCGAGGTTGTACTTGTGCATATTTGTTTCTCCTTTTTGTCGGAGATAACCACGAATCTTGTAGTGTGAGTCAGCCATTATTAAGTCTTATGTTTACCCGACTTTAAAATAGGTGTAGATCTGAAAGTGGGATATGCCAACAGTAGTTTGTGGTGGGTTGGTGGTTATGACCGTCAGCCTGTATGCTATGTATGCAGTTTCAGTGTTGACGGTAAACTCCTGCGCAGAATCAGTCAAAGCGGTATTGGAGGTGAGTAGGTCCGTATACACGAGCAGCCCAGAGCTGTTGTAACCACGCCCACTAATTTTCCAGGACGTGATACGCAGACCAATACGACTAGACCCTCCAGTCAGGCCAACCTTCCATATTCGCACAGGCGCCGGACAATCAATCCGTAACCAAATCTCATCACCCGCAGCGGGCGTGACCCTCCACTCACCGCTGACTCCTGAGTTGAATGCTAGATGAGGCGGGTAAGTCGGAAGAAATGCGCTGGCTAAGGCAATAAAACCAGTTTCTGAAGAGTCCTTGGACAGTGGCGGAATGTGACCTGTATAGTTAAGAAACTTGAGGTTGTTCACGTACTGTCTTACAGCGGCCTCTTTACTGTCTGTATACCTTTTAACCACAACAGCCTGATTGTCGACATATTGTTTATTGGCCACGTTCAAAGGCTCCGTCGGTATTTTATTTAACTTTGTCATTTTGCCGGTTACGATCCTTGTCACCTGCCCGATGCTCGCCGCGTCGGTATTAGTTGTTGAGGCCCCCGTGTAAAGCCCAGTCACCCTCTTACCGCCCATAGCTAAATTTCCAGTCATTGCGTCGCCAACTTTAAGCACGCAAGCGCTCCTGACCATAGCGTCTTGTTCTTCGGCGTAAGTTTTTGCAGCTTCGGCTTTCTGGTCCGCGTACCCCCTTGCGGCGGCGGTCTTTTGATCTGTATACAACCTCACGGCCGAATTAATCGCGGTGTCCTGATCGACCGCGTACTGTCTAGCAGCAATATGTTGAACATCAACATATTGTTTGTTAACCACGTGCAACGACTCCGTGGGAACTCTATCGAGGCTCAATAGAGCGCCGGCGACCGCTGTTGACACTTGTTTCCAACTCGCTGCGTCGCTATCAGATCCTGGAATCTCTGTTGGAAGTCCAGTTACTCGGTGGCCACCCATGACTAAACTTCCAGTCATAACGCTGCCAGATTTTAGCACACACGCGTTCTTGACAATAACATCTTGCTCGTTGACGTAACTTTTTACAATAACGTCCTTTTCGTCTGCATACTGCCTAACGGAATCTCTCAGCACCTCGTTCTTCTCGTCCGTGTACTGTTTGGCATCGATCAGCTTCTGGTCTGCATGCCTTTCGGCTGCGGCCGCCTTCTGGTCCGCGTACAGCCTGACGGCAGTGTCCAGCACAGTGTCCTTATCGTCTGCGTAGCGTTTAACGAGACCAGTTACCTCGGAGCTTAAGCCGTCTGCATACAACTCGGCTTGGTGCGCCCGCTCTTTCGCGTACTCTGTTATTTGTTTCCAACTCGCAGCGTCGGACTCCCCCACCAATTCGTCCCAACCCTCGTCTTCACTGTCAGATCCCGGAGTGTCCGTGGGCAAACCAGTCAATTTATGGCCGCCCATTTTTAGAACACCAGACATCGTTCCACCGGTGATTTGTAGGTTGTCCTGATCTACGATGTCCGCATAAGCCTTTGTCGCGGCGTCCGTGTCCGTCGTGGGAGTTCCCACGTTTGTCAGCCGAAATCCCCCAGCCGAAAGAATTCCCAACATGGTATCACCCGCCTTGTGGACGAGCCCAGCGGCGCTTATCTGCCCCCCTCCAAACCCACCTCCACCGTCTCTTCCAAATTTATCAACCGGCATTTTTTTTATATAAAAAGGATGGTGGAAGTCTAACATAGGTCAAGCACGATGTCTTCAAAATTCTTTCCGGCAGCGAGCTCTCTTAGCACGAGCAGACAGAGGTGACCAAAGACCACATCATCGGGACCCTGCAGCTGGAACGTCTGTGTTCTTATAGGATTTTTTAAATATCGAGAAATTTCGAGAGGCGGATCCAGCCCATAACTGTCAAAATAGACGGCTATAGGTCCATCTATCCAATAGGCGACCCAGTGAGTACCATCACCAGAACCGGAATCTAAATTAACAATTCCACACTCCTTCTCACGAGCCACGGCGGGCAGACCATCTCGCATGAAAACACCGCGGAAATGCGGCAGAGCCCTGGCAACTTTCTCTATATCGAAGTTGCTAAGAGGTTTTAGTTTTTTTGCCCCATGTAGAGACCCGATCCTTTGCACATTGGACAACAGCCACCACGAGTCTCACGCCCGAGATATAAACCAGTCCCGCGGACCTGGGCCTCGAGTTCGCGATTGTGACGCGCCGCCTCCGCCAGTGCAGCGTCGTTGGCCTGTTTGCTCTGCACAGCCTTTACTACTCCAGCAACGCCACCCGCCGCGGATAACCCACCAAAAATCAATGGGAGAAGAGCCAGCAGTGGAAGAAATCCGCCAGATTTTGTCATCTTTTTCAATTGCGTTTTGGTGAATCTCAGCTCCATGCCAACGCCTTCCGAAATCTTCCTCACGATTCGGGCGGCTTGAACTTTTGTAAGCGCGAGCTTATCGTCTCCACGAAGCTGGCCATGAGCGAGTCGGATCGTGGCACCAGTGCCATCGCGCGCAGCTTTAGCCAATGTTTGCTTTTGCCCTTCGGTCAGTGAAAGGCCGAACGCAACGTATTCAGTTTTCATTTTCGGAAAAAATATATCAAAAGAGGGACTTGTATCTAAATGTGAAAAACGATTTCTAGTAAACGACGTTGAATTTGCTGCCATCCGATTCAAAATTCAGGAGTCGGTCGCTGATCAGGACGGCATATGCTGTCGTATTATTTGGTACCCCTTCGTTAAAGTCCACCTTGATTTGTATGTCCTGTACAGAGGTTTTAAGTCGTTCGGATTGCCTGCGCACGTCCAGGACGAAGATCGGAAACAAATCTACAAATTCCATTGGTGTCAGTTGGCATGACGATTCACGCGCGTGTATACCGCAATATTCTTCCTTGAAGTCACGTAGGGCCTTGTAAGCGCGAGAGGTTGTCCTCTTGGTGAAGTCGAGATTCATGTCAACCACGGGGTAGCGATCGGTGTTGAGCATAGCGAATATGTTGCGAACCTGCACATGGTCAAACAGTGCCGGATTCTGTCCTTGATGGGCATTCTTTCCAGTCTGAAAAGCAACAAGAATCCAGCGTGGCTTTTCCGTGCCCGACTTAACACTCAAACGCCAGGAAAAAGTCGTCGCTCGTGGCACCGCAATGTTGTCGCATTGCATGGCGCGGAATGCCACAGGTACCTTAACCTTGGCTTCAATCTGCTTCATAAGCATGCTTTTATACTCCAGAGCGGGTATTATATGCGGCATGAACCAGGAGAGTTTAGTCAGCGCGATCTGGCCATTGACCGCAGCGGCTTCCTTGAAGATCGCGTCTGCATCCCCCTGCCGGCTCAGCAGTAAGGAGTGTTTAATCCCGTATACGACTTTGTGGTAATCATCGCAAAAGCCGAATAGATGTCTTAAGGGAACGATGAATGAAAATGTGCCGATGGGGACGGGTTTTCCAATGATCATCAGTCGACGGGCCTCGAAGCCGATATTCGCGGTCGCCGCCGCCGCGGTCGTGTCCTTCTGCCAACACATGTTTAAACCTTCGCCTTTGGAAAAATCATCGCCGTATACCAGCATGCCTTTCATCGTCGTGGCTTGCCCAGGTGACATGACATTCTCTATCTCGGTGTTGTTAGCCAGGTATCGAATCTGAGAAAACATGTACGGGACGGCGTTGTTGATGAATGACACCAACGTGTCTGCGATGTAAGCGGCGCCTGTTGTTGTAAGCCTGCCCTCCACAAGAAGGTAGCTCTTAGAAGGCTGCGTGAAAATGTCTTGGTTCTGGATGTCTATCTGTATGGCCTGGCCATTGTTAATAGCCGCAGGGTTTTGTGATTCATACTCGCGGTATTCAAACGATTCGATGCTATTATCATCGGGTACCGCCGAAGCGATGTCCAACATTTCACTCGGCACTTCAAATGCCGCCATTATTATAGCTAAAAAAGTTCAAGCTTCAATTATTAATCATGTTGCAAATGAATTTCATATGTGATGGGTTAAAGATTTTTTTGCGTTTTGTGAATTAGTCGGAAATTTTTTTCATTTTGCAAGAAACAGACCCCTACCACAACGACTCGGCTTTATAGTTTTGAAACCGGATCCAGCAATGCGGCTGTTTATGTCAGCCATTGTCGGAACAACGGGTGGCGGACTCACAGCCAGTTGTTTCAAGTATTCGATGCTCTTGTCGCTGAGCGCCTTCTCCAAAGGTGCGGGAACAACGGGCGCGGCAGATGAGTTTTCATTTCGTAAATGAGCTTCATTTACGGCCGCAGCGCGTCTCGCTTTCACGGCATCAACAATTTGCCTGACGGCAGATGCTGTTGTGGCGCCGGCTTTCGCGACATTACCAACCGCCTTGGCAACGTTTGTGATTGTGCCTCTATTCGCCGAAATGAAGGAGCCTGCACGGCCAAGGAAACCCGCGATTTTGGGTATCCAGTCGAAAAGTCCACCACCCACGACACGACGCCGCTTTTTAATTCCAAGAACAAACATGAGAATATTTAAGTGTGAAAATCTACGCACTGCGGATGTGAAACCTTATAGTTACTGTCTCACCGCGGAGGTTTAATTGTTCACCATTCTGGTCGGTCAGCCACACACGAATGCCCTGTACGTTGCCAGCCGGTGCTACTGATAGGTACACTAGATTTTTCGGAGACTCGATTACCTTATAGCCGGGCGACACATCCGGGAAAAAACTGTAGATTACTGGCAGCTGGCTACCATTTCGATACGATCCAGAGATAATATCACAATTTACCAGGATTGTGTCCACCCGGAGAATATCGACTGGATTTTCTCCCTCTTTATAACCAAGACTAAGCGTCTGAGGGTTAAAACCGAGCGTTTGCCTGATGGTAGATGCGGCCATATCTACCTTAAAACGGGCCTTCGTTATCTTTACGAAGGCGCGAAGGGTAGATGCGTTAGCTCCTACAGTAATAGGAGAATCAAAGCTGAGTTGAGCAACACCTGGCGGCGGCGGATTTTGCATTTCTAACTGGCGGCCGATTTCATCATTAATCTGTGCGATCTCGTAGCTTCCGTCGGGTAAAATGATCGTCTTCCAGGTCTGTCCATTGGTGGAGCTGTAGACGAACTTGTTATTTGAACTGTCAATGTTCGGAATCGATTTATAGGTTTCAAGATTGACCAAAGCAAGCTCAAAGCGTCTTTTTGGATCCAGGTACAGCGGCGGTGAGAAAGCCGTGGTCCACCCTGTAGTATCTGAGGAAACAACTATACTAAAATTTTCCTTAGGCTGCAAAAGTTCTCGAATTTCCTCGAGCAGTTTCTCCGAGCGTTCCATCTTGTGTACTTTATTTTATGAGCATGTTTCTATTCAATTCGAGTGCCAGCTCTTTGGAGATCGCACCGGAACGCAGTAACTCGTCAAGAATGGCGGAGATTTCGTTGCCGAGACCTGTGTTTCCCGCGGCCCTAGAGGCCACCAAAAGCTGCAACCTCTCTACCAGGGCGTTTGGATCGTTGTAAAATTGCACCGCGCCGCCTCGAATCAGCTGGAACTTTTTACTTTTCCGGCTATGAATAGGCAGACCAGACATCTGTACGAGCTTTTTGAAAGTTTCAATTGCTTGAGGCGAATATTGCTTAGTCTTAACGAATCGTTTCGTTAGTAGATTGAACAATGACTCATCGGCCGGAGATTCGAGAACGAGGTTGCCACCTTTAAACACTCTCAGTCTACCAGCAGACAGCGCGGCGGGGTCAACGGAGAGCTCACCCAAGGCGTTACCTTGTAATTTCAGAGGAACGGCTGGGACAGTGAAACCCTTTCCTTTTTTAGTGAGTTTATGGCCTTTCTCCAAAAAACGTATTCGTTCTCTATAGTCTTGTAGGGCTTTAATATCCAAAGTCAGCGAAGCCTCCTTTTCTTCATCTCCGTTCTTATTGGCTTTCATTTTCTCTTTGCCAAGTGTGTTTCTATTGTACTGGTTCACGGCTTCGATTATCTGTTTCACAGCTGCCGTGTCGCGAAGGTCAAGTTCGCTTGGTGGTGTAAAACCGTGACGCCTGATTGCGTCGACGTTGAGATGTCTGTTCGGATGGACGAACAATGCTTCCTGGGCGGGGTGTGCCACAATCGCTGGAAGCGCTGGAGCAGCTGCTGTTCCTGCGGAATCACCGAACAAAGCTGCTATCGGGTTAAAATTAGCAGACTCTGAAATCTGCGCCGGCAAATCCTGTAAAGCGCTGGTAACTTTCTGGAGCTCCTTAGACGTAGCCGCCTGGGATTCAGCCGTGGCTGTGGCTATTGGTTTGAAAAGCTTTGCCGCATCGTACTGAAGGTTTGCCTCTCCGAGCTTCTCATCCACGAAACGCTGTCTCAATCGATTTCTCCGAGCTAAATAATCCTGAGTCAAGGCGTCTCGCTCCTGTTTAGAAGAAACCTTTGTCCACATCGTGGTTGTATGTCGACTATATGTTGTCTATATCGTGTCTTTAAATACTTGCCTTCGGCTTATAGAAGCGATCGAACCCGCAACGATATTTTCCATCGTACACTTTGGACGTCAAATCTATGACTGCGAATCCATATGGCTGGGCAGCACACTCGCTGAAGAACGTACGGAACTCATCGAAAGACATGTCGCCGCCTACGAACGTATCGTGAATGGCTCGCAAATTTTTGCTGTCTGGGTTGAAGAGGATTATAAGATTAGCATTGTCACGGATCGCTTGCTTCGGAATTCGAAAATAATTCTGTGTTAAGTAGAAGCAGTCCGCGCCACCGTGTCGACCCATAGTGAAATACCTTTCGATGGGCGACTGTTTTTCAAGCATGACGTCATCGAAAACTAGAAGGCTTCTGGCATTCTTATTTAATGATTCAACTGGAACTATTTCATCTGAGCAAGAGTGAAAGGAAGCCACTTCCTTCCCGGCAACTTTTTCCAACTCTGTAACCCAGTCCCGGAGGAACTGATATTTTTCCTGTCCCAGAGACTTCGAGTATAGATACAGCCGATCAAAACGCAGGTACCCCTTCTTCAACAGAAGGTTAAGCAGTAGGTTTGTTTTCCCACATCCGCTAGGCCCACAGATTATGCACCGTATGCTGGATGGTAACAGCCAATGGTGGTGTTTTTTTCCATCGTCGGCTTCGAGATCGAAATTTGTTATTTCCATATAGAGACAACGAGTTATGATTGTATTCAACGAAAACAATGTATTGCCTACGATGTAAGAAACATACTGAGACTTCAAATGAAACAATTGTCGAGTTACGAAACGGTCGGCCAGCCAAGAAGGGAACCTGTGCCGTCTGCGGTGCAAAGAAGAGCCAAATTTTGCCTTCTAAAGTGCGAAAGACTGGAGGTTCTCTACTGAATAGGGCCCTCAACGCTCTTCCTCTGCCTGAGATGCATATGAGTCTTCCATCCGGTATGTCTTCGGAAGATAATCCGGGAGGTTCTTTTCAGAATACGGGAAAGTACTCTTACTGTGGACCATTCACAAAACTCGATAAACGGCTGTCACAGCGCTATCACGGTGTTAATCAGCTCGACCGTGCGTGCCTCCACCACGATGTGGCTTACGCAGTTCATAAAGATACTCCAGGGCGTAACCACGCAGATGACATCCTCGCTGCAGCCGCGTCGAAGATCGCACTCACCGATGAAACTCCGGATTATGAGAAGAAGGATGCCCGGCTCGTATCGGCCATTATGTCAGCGAAGTCGAGGCTAGGGATGGGTGTCAGAACGAGCCAGCGAAAACGCAAATGAAAATCATTTGTGTATGTGTTTACCTGTTTGTAATATATAGTATTACTGAAATGTCTAAGCACCTTTCAGCCGTCTATTACAGCCCTAGAGGTTACTGGCGAGGTAAGGCTGCGGTGAAGAAACTAGCCTCAGCCGCCAAAGTTTCCGAGGCGGAGGCTCGCGATTGGCTGAAGAAACAAGCTGTGTGGGAGATTTATCTACCCGTTCCTCGCCCCATACCGCATCCAAAGTTTGAGGAAAATCGACCAAACGCCGTACACCAAGCCGATCTCTTGTTTTTACCTCACGATAAAGTAGGTCGAAAGACTTATAAATACGCTCTCACTGTTGTTGATGTTGCCTCACGATACAAAGAAGCTGAACCGTTGATCAACAAAAGTGCGACCGAAGTCGCCGCCGCTTTAAGCCGGATCTATAAGAGGGGCCCATTAACTTGGCCTCGACTCTTTCAGGTCGATCCTGGACGCGAATTTATGGGTGATTTTACACCGTTGCTGACGAAGCACGACGTTCTTGTAAGACGCGGACAGGCCGCAAATCATCGTCAACAGGGCATCGTTGAACGCTTTAACCGTACTCTAGCTGAGCGACTTTTCGGTGCCCAGTACGCTCAGGAATTGCTCCTGGCTGCAAGGGGGTCATCCGAACGGTCAGTGGAATGGGTTCGCCGGTTGCCCGAAGTTGTGGCTGCACTAAACGATGAGCCGACGCGCTTGCTCGACATGAAGCCGGTTGAAGCGATGAAAGCTGCTAAAGTGACACAGAAGCCCTCTCATTCACAAACTAAAGGTCGTTTATGGGGCTTGGCTGAGCCTGTTCTCGGGCACGACGTTCTCGTCCGATATTTATACGCTCCAGGCGAGCTCGAAGGTGGAAGCAAACGTGCCACCGATCCTAACTGGTCGCTCACCATCCACGCTATTTTGGATGTTGTTCGGCGGGCTGGCCAACCGGCTTTATACCATCTAGTTGATGGGCCTGGCCGCGGGTTTGTACGTGAGGAGCTGCTTCTGGTGCCTATGGGCACTGAGCTACCTCCCGATAGAATACTCAGCCGTTGACGAGTTTGTAGTGCCCGTATGCCAGCGTTGTTATCCCATCGGCCTCTATCCACTTTTTTGTGTCTAATGGAGAGAGGCTGATCTTATTCTGCTCGTACACTCCGATCTGGTGGTCGTGGCTTCTAATCACGACTTGTGTGTGCCGCATCTCTTCTCGTTCGAACAGGCACTCCTTGTATAGCTCGTGGTGCAGATCCTTCTTCACAACTGCTCTCTGAACGCCTTTAGCTTTCCTGATCTCTGAACCACCCGATTTTAAGATCGAGTACATCTTCGGACGCAGTCCAACGAATTCAGCGATGGCCACTCCGTTACATTCATCCTTGAACTTGCCCACGACTTTCTTGTTCTCGACGTCGTAGTACGGGCTGTCTCTGGGAAACTCACTAAAGTCGTATGAGTGTTTTTTGTTCCACATATCGGCATAGGCGTTCGGAGTTTCCACCTGAAATAACAGGCTGTCAGTGTCTGTATACAGCAACTGGGCTTTTTCTCCGTACTCATTTTTTACATCGTTATACCAGAAGTCGTACATCAGATGCTTGCTGAGGTCGAGGACAGCCTGGCCGACATATACAGGTCTGTTTAACTTGAGCTTGTTCTTCAAACTGTGAATCGCGGCGAGTTGGTCGTTGAAGATTTTGTGTGATATGTAGGCCGGGTCAGCAATTAGTTTACGAAGTTTGTCAACTTTTGAGGTCGGTACCAGGTTAACTCTGATTCTTTTTCTAAGATTTTCCATGGTCTTTCCAAAGACCGCATTATTAGCCAGTTTGAAGAAATCCTTCTCAAACTCCGACGTTGCCTTCGCTCTCAATTTCGTATTCATCTCGATGTATGGAGCCATCCATGCCTCCTGTCTAAACTTAATGACACGATGAATTTTAGAAACTCGTAGCCCTAACGAGAGGTAGAGTTTGAGATTTCTATAATGAACCACATACCGCTCCTTAGGTCGTAGGCTTGGTACTAACTTCACATGCTTTGTGAACTTGCCTCCCAACTCGTTCATAAGCACATTCTGATAGTCACTCAACCACTCCTCTTGGACTGTCAGGGTCTCCGGTGCTAAGGGATAGTCGCTATGTGATTCGTGGAGGTGCTCCGGGTACCCGAGATCGACTTCAAGTAGGAAGCCTTCAGGCGCGTCATCTGGAGTTTCCAACACTTCATCGAGAGTTGGACTTTCCCAGCTAAATCCTCCAACTGGCAGTGGCTGTTGCATCGCCCAGCCGTAAAGATTATTCGCGTCGAGATACATGATCCAGTTGTCTGGCTTCGTGGTATCGTAGTCGGGGCATTGTGGGTTGTTGGCTTTTGCGAAGCGCTTAGATACCATCGAGATTCCACCTCGGAGACCTTTCTCTACGAACAAGTGCATGTCTATATCGGTTAAAAGTTCGAGTTCGATTTTCGTCTTTTTCAACAAAGCGTCCCAGGCCATTCCTGGTAGGCTGAAGTAGTTAGCCGGGTCCAGACTGTAGTGCTTCATCGATGTGGATCTGAAGGTCTCGAATACATCGGCTAGTAGGAGTACATCTGTACGGAGATACAGGTCGTGATAGTCACCCAGAGTTTTACAATCGAATTCATTCCATACTCGCTGAGCGTGTTCATAATCCGCATCAGAGATGTTCTCTCGTGACAACCTGCTGTAGAACGCTTCTTTGGGTGGAAGTCGGTCTTCTGCGAAGCGGTGGTAATCGTCAATGTGCTCGTAACAATATACGCCCTTTCGTCTCAACAGATCTAGTTTTGTCCTATCATCATGAACGAAATTTTCCTTTATATATGCCGTTGTGACTTTCAGATCCTCAAGCGACAGATTTCCTGATAATTTATCCAACGAGCTGTTTAGAAACTGGAGACTATCGATGAACTGTAGTTGTCCAATGTTAAATGTCATATATTTCTCCATATTGTTTGGAATACAGTTAATTTCAGTTTCCTCATCCTGTGCGGCCTCACAGCCTCCGATCGCTTGCATGATGAGATGGCTGTCGTAACCTCGCAGATTGTGGAAGACCACTGGTACCTTACACTTATCGGGATATATTCTAAGTTTTAAGTTACACTCGCTGTGAGCGGCACCTCGGTACTTACCGGTAATGTGGCAGTGGTCGCGAACTCTATCCGCTTCGAGAGCATTTCCGCAGATGTGACATTCGATAGCCTCGCGGAATGATTGGCGATCTGCCGCTGACATAACCATCTTAGCTGGGGTGGCCAGCCTTTGTTTGATAGAGGCCAGCTCACCTTGTAGTCGTTTTAGGAACTCTTCCACGGCGTTTTCTCCACGATATAGCACCGGCTTCTTGGTGCGGCCATCGTATCGAACCACTATATAACAGAAGCTACACGGTTTCTGCTCAGCTATCTGTCTGGTGTTGCTCTCGCTGGGATTCATGGCTGCACCTTCGATTGGTATGTTTAGAGCCTCGAAGTCCGCGTAAATAATATACGGAGTGCGCATCTGTTTGTGATGGTTCTGGAATTTGAGGATATTTTCATCCTCTTTTGGCATCTCAATCCGCTGAGGCTTCTGACTAATGCCCTGGCAATCTTTGATATGAGCATCCAGCAAGTCTTGTCTACAGAATATGTGTAGGCAGCGACGGCATGGGTGTTTCTTGCTTTTGTCTTTGCTATTTTGATTAAGAATTCGGCCAAGGTCTTTAATCCAGACGTAGTGGTAATTCTCACCACTGACTAACAGTAGAAGATCGATATTATAGTCTCTATTGGTCTGCTTTGAGACATAAATTGGATACAAAGCTTTATCCCACCCGAAGACTGAGACGCTTATATTAGGGTTCTGACGTTCGAACTTACCGATATCTGTGACCTTCACTGGAAATTCTATACCATCGAAGTTTAGCTCGAGGAGGTGTGTACGATACTTAGTAGGGCGTTGAGGGTCCTTTTCTACTGGATACATTGCGCTTAGTATGGCCCACTCGAAGCAACGGTTGTCTTCATTCTTGACATTAATAACCATACGAGGGGGTATGTACTTTGGTGTGGGAAAGTAGCTCTTACCTCGGAAAGGCTTATATCTTGCAAAACTGAGGTCTAGCGCCACGACCCGCTTCACTCTCCACCCCGACCCTTCATTGGTATAGTCCTCGAGGAGTTTTAGTACTTCGGCCTTGGCCTTCCGAACAGCCCCTTGGATTTTACCCGCATTGGTAATTGGTTCTGCTTTGCTTCGAAAGTAGGTCGTAGTGGTAATAGTACCCGGGGTCGCGTTTCCATCGTACAACATGTCGACGGTCGGTGCCAACTTTTCCAAATCAACAGTCAACACTTGCGAGTATTTCAAACCGCCATTTTTCAAGAGCTCTTCGTTTAGCTGCGACTCAATGTTGTGCTCCATTGCACTCAAGAAAGCCAACGCATCTCCCTCCAACCTGTGGTTAAGAGGTACTTCTGCACGGAAGTCTCTCAGATGCTGATTGGCTAGCTCTCTGTGTACTAGAAAGGGTGGTGGTCCACCTCTATCCTTCTTATTTAGGAGAGGGTCGAATTCTGCCAGAAGGGCTTTACGTTTTGCCCCTCTATGCTTGCGCACTGGAGGAATTGGCCTTGGAAGCAGTGGCTGTAGTAAGCGCCTTTTGACTGCATCTGGGATAGGTTCGTCTAAGATATTCTGTAGAACAGCTCGAAGAGCTGGGGGACCAGTAAACTCACCCAGCAATTGTTCAATTTTTTCATTCGCAGACAATGCCATAGTTATAAATTATTTTATACTACTGTGGCAAACTTTTCTTTAATATAATAATTATATCATTTGTTCAAAATGAAATTTTTGTCTACTGATATTCGATTGTCGCTTGCTCATCTGTATTAGCTCAATACAATAACTATATCGTTTGTTCAAATGATTATTTTTTTTATTCTACTGATATATTTGATAGTCGCTTCCATTCCTTATTAAATTCACGGACTAACCCACCTCGTCGAGCTCTGAAATATTTAGCGAAATAGCCACACTTCATACACTCACCCAAGCGGTTTTTGATACCCCTCCCACATTTAGCGCAGGGTTTTGTCCCGCAACCGTTTCGCAGTCGTGCTAAATGCTTGAAACAGTACTCCCCAATGCATCTGTGACAGCAGAGAGTTGTTTTGCCTATCATAAGCCATTTGCAAAAGTTTTGCCCCAACATTATATTTTTATGTATACCACAACCTAATCATTTATTTAAATTGAAAAAATTCTGAACGACTTAAGATGCTTCTGCAGGAAGAGGCTACTAGCTTAGTGTGACACTGTGACACTTGTGACTGATAATATCGCCACACTGTGAAAATGGTCACAAAAAGAGTTGCCGAGTCAAAGCAAAGACCAGATGGTGGCAGAACTAATCAAGAAACTAACCAGCGCTGGGTCTTGCCCACGAACCTCAAAATAAAAGTTTTCATCGTAGGTGGTTGGAGTAGTGAGTCTGTAATTCCTAGCGCACCACCACCGTACGATTAGTGGGCTATAATTTTTACTGGCACACTCCAATGGTTTGGGCCGGCCTCGTGGGAGGGTCTCGGCCGGCAGCAAACGATACTCTTGCGGTTTGATGTGTTAAGGTAATCCACGATCCTTTTTTGTTTTGGCTTGCAGGTTTTGGTGGCATAATTCGCACACCAAAAATCGACCCGCTATCAGGGCCCGTGGGATCTACGGACTCTCTGGAGGCCAAGATGGTGTAGACCGGCATCCTCTTAATTCAATGAAAAAACGGAGTGGTGGGGACAAAAAAATTGAGGGGGTGGAGGCCATCCCCGGTATTTTTGGTAGAATTACGGGGTGCGCCAAAGCCCGTATTGTACATCTACTAACTTTGATGAGTAGCCTTTACAAGTATCGTTCAAGGGTCTGAACTGGGACCTATACACTTCATAATAATGATATCCAAACTAAAGCCACGTCACTCCACAAATATAATGGTAAAGTATGCGGATGACAGCTACATCCTAATTCCATCAGCTAATAGCGATCTGGTAGGCCTATTGTCTGAAATAGAACATGTCTCGGCTTGGGCGGAGTCCCGCAATTTAAAACTGAACCATTCAAAGATCCAGGAAATCATCGTTCGACGACCTAGGAAAGGGCTCGGAGCGGATACACCTCAAATTATACCGGGCCTTGTCAGGGTAGGGCAACTGAAGGTCTTAGGTGTTACGACGACAGAACAATTTAACTTTGACATGCATTTAAATATAATTATAATCATAAAAGCCAGGCAGTCGATGTACACCCTCCGCATCCTTAAAGCACATGGGTTATCAGGCCAATCATTGACTGATGTGGTAAGTGCAACCACAGTTTCACGGATGTTATATGCGGCACCGGCGCGGTGGGGCTATGTGGGAGGAATGGGACGTACACGTCTTCAGGCAACAATGCGAAGATTGATCCAGAATCTTTCGAGCAACTCTGCCAAGAAGCTGATTCTAACCTTTTCTCAGCCATCATAACTAACCCAACGCATGTTCTGCATCATTTAATTATTACCTCCTGAGAAGTCTGTCGCATACTCACTGCGCCTCAGGGCACACAATAGAATTATACCTAATGCTGACTCTTTAGCTCGTAAAAACTTTGTCATTCGAATGTTATTTGCTTAAATTAATGTTATGAACTATGTACACCAAAATGCGCTTAGCAGTTGGTTTTGAATAAAGGATATACTTACTTACTTACTTACTTACTTGATCCATGTGGAGTTGAATATTTTATTTGTATTTTGCAAACTGAGCAAATTTTAAAAAATGTAATAGAAAGCTTAAACTCCTTAAAGTGTTGACATAACCAAATTTATTTGTATGCAATTCACATGGTCACGAATTTCACAGTAAACCAGAGTAAGTCTTACTTTATAAGTAACCCACAACATGAATTGTGATAGAAAATGTCAAAATTACTTTAAAATACATGCACAATGCACAATATAAACAGTTGATATGAAAACTAGAAATACTACACTCTTTATGGCAAACTGAAGGGGTTGGAAACGATCCCCCTGGGGTGTACAATAACTTAACTTAACTGTGATGGTCCTTAGAAAGACTAAGGGGTTGAACCCCCCGACAATTCTCAGCCTGCCTATTGTTTAATTCTCATCAGGTACCAATTATGACTCATTCTTCGCTGCCACAGTCGTGCTATTTAGGTAGCAGTCGCATCAACTGCAATCAAGCATAGGCTATATGTAGACCTGGGAGTCGATCCCAATAAGTCGACTTGGGTCGTCTTGGTCATCCCAAGTCGAGTCGAGTCGTTTCTGCTTAGCGCAACTGACTCCAAGTCGAATTTGTACAAGTAAAGTGACTTGAAGTTGTTTTCTCCACAAGTCGACTTAAACCGACTTGAGACACAAACAAATCTAAATTTATCACGTCACACTAATGATCGTGAGGCCAGGGCAGGATTTAGGCAGTTTGCAATGTTTTGGCAAAAACCGATGAAGCATAGGCCTACCATTTCTAACTTCTACTGCGTACTTAGGCTGCGACAGTATTATGTACAAGATGATTGCCCGTCATATATGATGGTAGAGGGAGAGGTAGGCGGGAGAGAGGGAGGCAGAGACAGACTCACTAACCGCTGTTTGTCTATGTGTCAATTCGTCTGTCTGTCTGACCGTCCGTCTGTCCTGGTGTGCGCCCGCACGTTCACCTGCCCAGCTCCGAGCGTCGGCGGGCCGGGCCAATTTCGCTCGCCCGCGTGATATGCAGGCCTTATGGAGGTCGTCGAACGCAGTGAGAGACAGAGAGAGGGATGGAAGGAAGGAGTGAGAGGAAGGGAGAGGGAGGGTGGGTGGGTGGGAGGGAAGATGGCACAGACAGACTTAGTAACCGCTGTTTGTCTATGCGTGAATCCGTCCGTCCGTGCAGGTGTGCGCCCGCACGTCCACCCGCCCAGCGCCGTGTGTCGGCGGGCTGGGCCAACTGCACTCACCCGCATGATATGCCGGCCTTAGGGAGGTCGTCGCAAACACATTCCAGACATTCCAAAGCGTTTCTCGTAGGACACCCGGATCTGGAAAACTATTATAAAGATTACCGACGCGGGCTTGGCTAAACAGTTACTTACTTAATTTTTATCGGTGTCGTGCCGATTTATTTATAGAATTTGTTATTCTATGTTAAAACGTCACACGTACATTTAATAAAAATGGCGAATCGAAATGTTAACAGTTTTACGCCTATTCATCAGGTATTGAGGTCTCATTCCTTTTTTTTATGAAAGTAGGCCTAATGCTGGCTAGGCAAAATTGACTTGACATATTGTATTATTAGCCGTAGGCTACGTAATCGTTATGGCGTCTACCCGAATCGCCGAATCCCGAATCGCCGAAAGCCCTTAAACTGCAAAATCCGCCGAATCGCCGAAAGCAGTTTTCTACCGAGCGGGCGATTTGCCGAAAACCAATGCCGACTCGAATCGCCGAATCCCGAATCGCCGAAAGCCCTTAAACTGCAAAATCGGCCGAATCGCCGAAAGCAGTTTTCTACCAAGCGAGCGATTTGCCGAAAACCACTGCCGACTCGAATCGCCGAATCCCGAATCGCCGAAAGTGATCAGAGTTCGATATCCCGAAAGCTAGTGCACAGACTCTGGCGGGCGGAAAGTAAAGAAGTTGCGTCCATGCCTACACTGACCCGTATATAATAATAATAATAATAATAATAATAATAATAATAATAATAATAATAATAATAATAATAATAATAATAATAATAATAATAATAATAATAATAATAATAATAATAATAATAATAATCTTTATTAATTCAAACTGACAAGTACGCAGTAAGATTACATCATATATATACTACATATATATGTATAGGTCAGTATAGGCCTATACGATTTCGGCGATTCGGGATTCGGCGATTCGCTACGAAGGGCATTTTCGGCGATACGGCCATTCTTCACAAAATAGTTTCGGCGAATCGGCGGCAATACGATTTCGGCGATTCGGGATTCGGCGATTCGCTACGAAGAGCATTTTCGGCGATACGGCCATTCTTCACAAAATAGTTTCGGCGATTCGGCGGCAATACCATTTCGGCGATTCGGGATTCGGCGATTCGCTACGGCACCATCGTTATTACCATGTCAGAAGTCGACTTTAAGTCGGAAGATGGTTGTTTTTCTGCCAAGTCTTTCTCTTCTTCGATGCAGTTCAAGGTTCAAATGCGTCTTCGTCACAGTGAAATAATTTGAAATGTGCTGTGGTTAACGACGGAGATCTGGAATCAGCTGAAAACTATTTTGGACAATCTTTGTAGGAGCTCTTATCGAACTGCTGATTCCTTAACCTCTAGATTGGTGCCAGACCTACGAGGTGGGGGAGGGTATGGGATCCGAGGGTCTTCCAGCGGGGTAAAGAGGCAGTACCCTTGCTTGGGTCTGGGCAAAGCCCCCACCCCCCAGAAGCTGGAGATTTACCATTTGTATCTATTATTTCGTGTAAAAAATCAACAAGTTCCGTATTTCACAATTTCACTAGTACATGAACGTTTCCAATCTAATTTGCAGTCGTTTATCTTATGATTTTAAATAAAATAAACTCAATTTAAAAAAGAGTACAGATTGAAAAAAATAGTAAATTTTTATTTTCTTACATTTATTCTCTTGAAATTCTTTAAAATTGTAAGCTCCGATTAACTTTTTTGGTAAGAAATTGCTTTGGTTAGTAATTGCTATAGACACAGGTTCAATTCTTAATCGTCCATTCCAAGCGAATCTTGGCATACCTTTCTACGTAATTGTAACCGGTCAAAGCAACCTTGGATAACACCTGCCGTGTTAAATCTGACAGAAACATAGAGCTATATAGGCCTATCTAATTTTCAAAAGAACCTCCTGATGCAAATAAAATGTAATCTATCAGCTGAAAAATGAATTAAAGCAAATTCATGGAAGGTGTGATTTGGAACGAGTAGAGCTAGGTGGTTGGATGCAGGCCCGGTTCTTCCGTTAGGCAAACTAGGCAGCCGCCTAGGGCCGCCGCTTTTCCATTTTTCCGAAATAAACATAAAAAATAATTTCTGGAAATTCATAAATGAAACAACGTGGGATTATTTTTTAATTATTATTCGCTAGATGGAAGTATTATAGTGTTGGTGTAATAAATTATGTTCAATTAAGTCCAATTAAGTTCACCGTTAAGTTTTAATCATAAGTTTTTGCCTATGGCCGCCAAATGTCTTGAACCGGGCCTGGTTGGATGGTGAACAGATGGCGAATTTAAGAGGGTTGAGAGGTTTGAAGGGCGCTTTAGGTAAGAGTTGCAATTTTGTAATGGATGCGCTGAGGGACTTTTTAGCAAATGAAGTCAGTTGAGTACTGGGGCTATGTGCTGGTGTTTGGGAGTTTTAGTTACGGTGCGGACGAGAACGTTCTGGACTGTTTGCAAGCGCTTTATTTAAGAAAGAGTCTATGTTGTAGAAAAGGGAATTACAGTAGTCGAGTTTCGAATGAACACCCGAGGTGGCTATTGTACAGGTGGTCTTGTAATTTAGTACTGGGCGCAGTCGACAAAGGTAACGTAAGTACTTGTAGCGGGTGCGAGATAGCTGGGTGATGTTGTAGTCAAAGTTAGGATTTTCGTCGAAGACAATGCCAAGACTGCGTAGGCCTACATGTATGCATGCATGCATGCATGCATAGATAGATAGATAGATAGATAGATAGATAGATAGATAGATAGATAGATAGATAGATAGATAGATAGATAGATAGATAGATAGATAGATAGATAGATAGATAGATAGATAGATGGCCTCAGTTCTGCTCTTTTCCCATTCAGTTGATCGGGTCAGATCCTTCACCACCGCTGCCGTTTGAATGGGAGCCACACCATTTGAGGTACCCGTGTCAACAGTCGGAAGATCAGTTCGGAGAGAGACAGAGACAGACAGAGGAGAGAGGGAGGAGAGAGAGTCTAAGGTGTCGTCCATAAAGGACGTCCGCAAAATATGACCTACTTTGAACCCCTCCCTACCTCCTTGTCCGCATCTGTCTGCATTGGAGCTTACCCTCCCTCCCTCCCCCTATGCGGACGTCCGCATGCCTAAGTCAATTTTTAATGTCATCGTCTTTCTTTTTACAATTATTCCACAGTTCCTGTGCACGTTTAAGTGACAGTTCGGGTTCCATTTCGCAGGATGTGCAGTAATAAAAGCCTCTTTAAGGTTCCAGTAAAGGTTATACCATGCATGAGGTTTTAGGCAATCACTTCACTGACATTTTCGTCTTTTGGGAAGGTTGAAACAAGGTGGTGTTTAAAAACTATCAAATTTAAAAGTTTAGATGCGGACGTCCGCACTGGTCTTAACCCCCTCTTGTCCGCATTTCGACTCCTCCTCCTCCTTCCCCCCCCCCTCGTTGCGGACGTCCCTTATGGATGATCCCTAAGCAATCCGAAACAGATAAGTTTGAAGTTGTGAACTAAATGACACAAGTGAATTCGCAGAACGAGCAGAAGACTAAGATGTCTGACTAAGATGTCCTTAAGATTCCATAAAAGGAAGCTGGTGCGATTTTGGTTACCGAACCAAGTCAATAGAAAGTGGATCAGCGACAAAACACGATCTGGTATTTAGGAAAGAGCCAAGAATGTTTGTAGCCCATGCAGACTATCTCGGACTCAACAACAGAGGACTTCAATAAGAAGCTTGACATCTTCGATATGTGGTGTCTCAGGAAGAGTTGAGAATTCCCTGCAATGACCTTGTAAGAATGTAAGATGTAGGCCTAAGATGGCGATCATGAGAAGGGGCTGGGACTGCAGCTGGGTCGGGGAACTGGGTTACTGGGGACAGGATCAACAAGTGTTCTTCTTGATGTCGTATCGATGTAGTTGCTCGATCGTTACTCGCAAGTCTTCATGCTGTGTTATTAGGCCGCCGAGTGGCAAAGGCCTACCAGTTGAAACGTTCGCTTTCATAGTAGTTTGTTTTGGTATCGGACACTAGTTACTTTAACGATATGCATTGAAATAGCTTACAATCTCCCGGGGCCTCCCGCACTCAGCAATATGAAGTTCCCGATTCAAAAACACTGTATCAAACATGAAGCTATTACTAACAATTAGGATTCTTATGGAAAATAACAATGCTACTGTATTGCTTTAATTTGCTTAATTATTATCTATAAACCTGTCAATTTCTTTGTTCAAACCCATAAGTAAGCATTAAACTCTTTGCCTTTGGCTGTCCGGACCACTGACTCTCCCCAAATTTTCTGTAATCGACTTAAAACACACTTGTTCAGCTTAGCCTTCTGCTAACGCTCTTTGTGAAGCGCCACTGAGCACAGGTTGAGTGGCGCCGTAGAAAGTCCTCAGAGTGAGGATGATGATAAGACTCTCATACTGTCGAAGTAATATGCTTATAATTATTCTGTATCAAACTGTTATCGTTGGAACTGGTACTTAAGCGTAGACTTGTATACATACATCCATCTTGGCGACAACAAACTGCCGTTTGTCACTCGATAAAACTATCAACTTCATACATGATTTATGCAGTGCCTTTTTTACATTCACGCAGCATCAATGAATCCCAGACACACCCTGCTTGTACTAAATGTAAAGTACTAAAACTTAATAAATCAAAGAGAACAAATGCTCAAATTGTTTCATATATACATAACATATTCAATCATTTGTAGAGTAAAATATGTAAAGACAAATTTAGCAGCAGAGTAAAATCGAAGCAAAAGTACATATATATAAATTTTTTAGGCCCAGGCCCTATGCAAAACTGTTACTGATTTATCACAATGTCTGGAATATAGTGTAAAGTTTTGCCTATTTTTTGCTGTAGTTGTGGGATCTAAACGTTTTAAGAGTAACGCTTGAAAAGACGAATTAAAAGTTAAACAAAATAAATAGCCGGTTCGGCGATTGAAGTTTGTTTAGAGAAAGTTTGTTGCCTTGCCCTTAGTATTCTTCATGCAACTCAAAATACGTGAGTCTCGCATTTGTGTGGTAAGAACGGTCTGCCAGATGCTGAAGACCACAGTCAAACACTATCACGGCAGAATTTGTGCGATCGAAGAAGGAAAAGTAAATATGATTCCATAACCGATGGTTTGTCTCCTCGGTCTGGAGACGGTTCAACTTTCGGTCAAGGACTTTGAAGGAACTGTCGTTCCTTAACACAAGTACTTTTTCATGTTGGTCAATTAGGATCCACCCTATTCCAAAATCTTCTCCATACCTCCTTACAACGTTTCCTGATTTATCAACCAGTGACAATTTCGTCGGACTTGAAGGCCGATGCACAATCAAAAAACTACCACTCGCTGTTGACTTTATATGACTGACCAGCGTGGCACTAATGCCAGTCACAGTGACGCGCATTTCCAGATTGCCTTGGTGGCCATAGGTAATGATGACAACCGTATTCCTTCTTTCCAAAAAGGTGAACCTTCCATCAGTGCCAATTTCAAAATGCCTACTCAGATGGGCCGTTTCCATTATGAAAGGATACAACATAGTCTGATTTCCCAACTCAACCACTCGATCAAGATGCGTGGCATGAGCAGCCTTTCGTAAAACAAATATAGATTTACAGAACTCGGAGGCAGCGCAGCTAATATCGACTTCAAAAATATCGAGTGCATATGTCTTTTGGACAACCTGTAGGTTCAACCTGTTATAGACGTTGAGAAAGCGCTGCCCCTTCTGTAGAAAAATCATATACAGCTTGTCGCCCAGTGCAGCTGCTGTTTCTGGAATCAAGTCCAGATTGACACTGGTTCTGGCTACCAACACTTGTGTAACTGGTCCTAAAAAGAGAAAAAGTAGGCATATCTGTTACACAAGTGCAACGTAGAAACTTACTACAAAAAGCGGCATATGAAATAATTGCAACTGTAATTGTAGTCAGATGTTTATATAGCACCGCGCTAAACTAATCAGAGGACGTTAGTAGGCCATTAAATGATGTCTAACGTCATTTTAAAAACACGAAGTTCATCAGTCAGTAAATAGGCTATAAAGATCAGGTAACTGGGCAAGTCAAAGTGTTTGGCTACCGCGCATAGGCAGTGCCCAACCAACGGATTCAACGAATCCAGAGTTCATGGTTGAGCCATGTTTAAAGTTCCTGGACCTTGTTACATTGAGGATGAGCAATAGCGTCCAATGATGTTAATCTGTCGCCAAAGGCACACATTTGTATTACGATCCAGCAGTCCCTCACATCTGGCAGATGATGCAGCATCTGGATGTCTCTTGAGCCAGCGTGTGTGCGATGGACAGACATTGGACTGGGCGCTGAACCTTTCCGTGGTTGACGCTTGATGTCCGCGAAAGACGGTTCTCGCTCTTCCTTCGCCAAATCTAAGATTTTCCAGGTTGCTGACGATCTACAAGTCTGCAGGTGTAGCTAGGAACCTGTCACCAATTAATGACAAGCGAATGCCTTGCCGACTCTGCCCTCCTTTGATTCCGTTCGTTTCTCTCTGACCATTCTCTTTCTGTCGTCTTTGAGCCCAAATTCTCTGTCTGGACCTATATACAATATGGCTTACCTCAAGGTTCTGTTCTGGCACCACTCATTTATATACTCCATACCACTGACGTATCTGGCATACTCACTCTCAAGGAGGTCTCGGCTCACCAATACGCCGATGACACCTAAGTCTTTACCCATGGCCCCACCAACACAGCCAGGGGCGTAGCCAGACTTCATTTCAAGAGGAGGCAACTACTGCTTGTCAAAACTTGTATGCAGTGGCGGCGATCTTGTTTCAGAGGTGAGGGGGAAATTTTTCAGCGTCCGAAGGGGCGGTCGCAAAAACTTCTGAGCATTTAAGAATTTCGGTCTGAGATTTGAAAAAAATTTAAATTTATGTTAGGAAAAAAGTTGATGACCTTTTTTTTTAGTCATTAACATATTCGAAGACTTACTTTCTTCTTCAAATCAAGAGGAGGCAAAATGAGGTGTACTTGAGGACTTGAGGCAATAACCCATGGAAAATTTAAAAATCCACAAAACCAAGAGGAGGCAAATGTCTCCTCTTGCCTCCATGTAGCTACGCCTATGAACACATCTGCTTTACTGGTCGCGAGGGTCCTTGAGGCTACTACGGGGCAGGACCTTTGGATGTCTTCTAACCGTTTCCGCCTTAATTCAGATAAAATCCAATTCATTTGGCTTGATGGTCGAACCAAACTCACCAAGATTGACTAGGAATTTCTCCGCGCTAGGTTCCCAGACACCCACTATTTTTCGTCAGTTCGTGATCTGGGCGTTATAGCGGATCCAGTTCTCTCACTTATAAACCATGTCAATCATATCTCTCGAACATGTTTTATCATATACGTCAGTTCCACACCACCCGTCACCCGCTCTCCCCTCACGCGGCCACCACTCTTGGACAAGCGATGATCGGTACTACGGTCTATTATGGCAACTCCACCTATGCTGGTCTCTCTTCACTAAACCTTTCCAAGCTTCAGTCAATACTTAACGCTACTGCCCGCCTTGTTGGTGGTCACCAGAGATTTTCCCACATATCAAGCTTCATTCGGGACACTCTCCACTGGATTCCTGTGGCCCAGCGCATCCAGTTCAAAATTTTAACCGTTATGCGCAACTGTTTGGTCGGGGTAGCTCCTTCACACCTGAAGACCGTCAGTAGCTCTGTCTCTTCTCTCTCTGATCGCTCCACTGTCCGTTCGACCGCCAGTGGCCTTCTGGATGTTCCCCATATGCGCGAGGATACTGCTCAATCTAGGAGGTTAGGCTAAACGCAATCAATGTGGGCTCAGACTATATTAAAATGCAGCAACATGCTAGATTCATTACTCAATATGCCTTTCGAAACATGAATTACGAAAATAGGTGTTTTTCTTCCGTCGAGGTAAACATGAAATATGACATAGCGAAGACACCAGATGTATAGGCCTAAGTGTGCCAGCGTTGTGCAAGGAGGTACTTTAATCACTCAATTTTGCAAAATTACACTAATTCCAATCGCTCATAACAGTATGGTGAAATTTTTAACAATGCGAATGATTGCCAACGTGGCCAGTCATATAGTCAAGAGCTCACCAAATCTATCGAACTTCTGCTGGACCCGGATCATGAAGATCGGAGACGAGATGATATCATTCCAGCTCGTGCAGATGAGTTTCAGGCGGTTGCCAACTAGCCTAGCTTCTTCTTCCCAGACTTCCCTGGCAAGATGCTTGTCTAGAACTTCCATAACGACCGTGTTGACGAGAATCATCAAGGCCAGATCAACTGGGAGATGAAGGATCTGAAAATAATGTAATAATCATGTTTAGTGCAATGTGAACAATTCCGTGAACGCACATATTAACAGAAGTTAAATAATTCAATACATTTCACTCTCATTTCTCTCTTATTTCTCTCATTTCTCTTTCATTTCTCTTTCTCTTATTTCATTTTCTCACATCTATCTCTTCTCTCTCTCTCTCTCTCTCTCTCTCTCTCTCTCTCTCTCTCTCTCTCTCTCTCTCTCTCTCTCTCTCTCTCTCTCTCATCTCTCAACTCTCTCTCATCTGTCTCTTTCTCATCTCTCTCTCTCATCTCTCTCATCTCTCTCCCATCTCTCTCATCTTTCTGTCTCATTTTTCCCTCATCTGTCTCTCTTATTTCTCTCTGTCATTTTCTCTGTCATTTTCTCTCATTTCTCTCTCTCATTTTTCTCTCATCTCTCTCTCATCTCTCTCCCGCACTCCATTCTACCGTTGAGAGCTAGGTATTTCAGCGTCATCTTAACTTGGCCGCAGATCTCTTCGCTCTGCAATGCAAGGAAATGTCCTGTACTGCCACAATGCAACAAGGATGCTTTGCCGTGGTCAGATCCTCATTCTGGTACGAAACAACTGTAGATGAAGGACTTGTTCAAGGTCCCTACTTATACATGGTGGGAATTGTCGGGGGTTTTGGGGTTCAACCTCCCTAGTCTTTCTTAGACCCCCACAGTTAAGTCTTCATTGCACACACCAGAGGTCATTTCCAACCCCCAACCCCAGTTGTGCTAGAGTGAATTAGCATCATTTGATTCTGAGTCTCTGACAAAGAGAGGACATTTCTATGCGGTATCATGTATGCATTTTTTTATTTTCTCAACAATGGAATTGATTTTGATTCGAGTCTGACTTGCAAAACTGCTAGCGTTGAAATCAGATGCTTTCAAGTTTCAGTTTGCAAAATACGGATAAAATGTTCAACCCCTCCAGTCTTTTTCCAACAATTCCTGTACTGTACTTATATATATATATATATACATACATATATATTTATTTTATACATATTCAATTATGCATACTTACATAAAAACATAAATACATATTTACATAAATACATGAATACATACGTACATGCATACATAGATGCATACATGAATACATACATACAAGTATTTATGCATGAATTCATACATACATAATTTTATGTTCATGCATACTGTAATCGTCATCGTAATCATAAATTTGTATATTGCCACTACGAAAGAGACTCATAAGAGGTGCTCCCGACCTGAAAACACCAAAACACGATCGAAAAGACTTATTATTCAAACACTTGCGGAAAAGGGCGTACATGCTTACCTACTTACTTACATACTTGCATACAGCAATGACAGCATGAAAGTTAAATGATATCAGTGAACATAGATTAACTCAGGTGGAGAAGGGCCTGTTTTGCCTGTAAGACAAGTCCGTTTGATTCAACAGAAGTGGCTCTTTTAATTAAATCCAATTGAATTATAAAATGAATTCCTGTGTGCATTCACTTACGTTTGTGGTCTGGTTTGGAAGAGCTTCGAGTGAACGACCTTCTTCATTGCCACTTATGTAGAGCGTCTGGTTTGGAAGAGCTTCGAGTGAACGACCTTCTTCATTGCCACTTATGTAGAGCGTCTGGTTTGGAAGAGCTTCGAGTGAACGACCTTCTTCATTGCCACTTATGTAGAGCGTCTGGTTTGGAAGAGCTTCGAGTGAACGACCTTCTTCATTGCCACTTATGTAGAGCGTCTGGTTTGGAAGAGCTTCGAGTGAACGACCTTCTTCATTGCCACTTATGTAGAGCGTCTGGTTTGGAAGAGCTTCGAGTGAACGACCTTCTTCATTGCCACTTATGTAGAGCGTCTGGTTTGGAAGAGCTTCGAGTGAACGACCTTCTTCATTGCCACTTATGTAAAGCGTCTGGTTTGGAAGAGCTTCAAGTGAACGACCTTCTTCATTGCCACTTATGTAAAGCGTCTGGTTTGGAAGAGCTTCAAGTGAACGACCTTCTTCATTGCCACTTATGTAGAGCGTCTGGTTTGGAAGAGCTCCAAGTGAACGACCTTCTTCATTGCCACTTATGTAAAGCGTCTGGTTTGGAAGAGCTTCAAGTGAACGACCTTCTTCATTGCCACTTATGTAGAGCGTCTGGTTTGGAAGAGCTTCAAGTGAACCACCTTCTTCATTGCCACTTATGTAGAGCGTCTGGTTTGGAAGAGCTTCAAGTGAACCACCTTCTTCATTGCCACTTATGTAGAGCGTCTGGTTTGGAAGAGCTTCAAGTGAACGACCTTCTTCATTGTCACTTGTGTAGAGCGTCTGGTTTGGAAGAGCTTCAAGTGAACGACCTTCTTCATTGCCACTTATGTAGAGCGTCTGGTTTGGAAGAGCTTCAAGTGAACGACCTTCTTCATTGCCACTTATGTAGAGCGTCTGGTTTGGAAGAGCTTCAAGTGAACGACCTTCTTCATTGCCACTTATGTAGAGCGTCTGGTTTGGAAGAGCTTCAAGTGAACGACCTTCTTCATTGCCACTTATGTAGAGCGTCTGGTTTGGAAGAGCTTCAAGTGAACGACCTTCTTCATTGCCACTTATGTAGAGAGTCTGGGATGGAGGATTATCAGTTGAATCATCTTTCCTTCGCTTTACACATGGGGTCTCGGTTAGAGAATCGTCCGATTCATCATCGTTCTTGCGCTTCTGTTGCGCCTCTGTCATAATATAACATAACATAACATCACATAATATAACATAACATAACAATGGTTTAGTGATTCAGAAGACTTGCAATCTTTGTTAGAAGCACACCAAGTTAACCTGGAATTCTTAATAGCCCAGCCCTCCTCAGTTTTTCTCTCAAAGCTGTGATATATTGTTCACAGTACAGTACAATCATCCAAACCATTCCACTGCCTACCACTTCTTAAACATTTTTCAGATATTTAGATGAAACATTTAGGCAACGGTATTTAAGTCCACGACTCTTGCACTGAAGAATTTCTGTCCTAATGTTGCTTTCGGTTTCTTAAATAACTTGTATCTGTGGCCTCCATTTGCTTTAATTGGTGCAAATTGAGAGAACCTGTCCCATTTACTGCCTTCCTGCCAGTGATAAACATATAAGCTTCAAATAGGTCTCGATACCCCTCCTTCTCTCGAATGCTGTTGGCCAACACCTTTCCAACCTTTGTTCATGAATTAGATCAATGAATTCAAATCAGATTGTTAGCTCTTCTCTGTACTTTCTCCCGTTGTTCTATGTCATGTTTCAAGTATGGATTCCATACATCTGGATGCAGTATTCCAACTGTGGCTCCCTCCCCAAGTGATTTGTCATCTGAACCTCAGTGTTGTATCTTTGCATCTGCCGACTATTGTCCTCTTGATCATGATGATGGCGGAGTTAGCCTTTTTACTGTTTCGGCGCATTGCCTCGTGCCTTAAACACTCTAAGTCTTTTTCTTTACCACTCACTTTCGATGCCTTATTCCAATTTCGTATTAAAGATCTTTGGTTTCTCATCCATATAATATGTGTCACAACTCAGTTTTAAAATTAAATTGTATTTTAAACCAGTCCTGTGATCAGTTGAAACTTCATTCTTACACCTTATCGCAGTATCTGCACTTCCTTTCATCAATCACTGCTCAAAATTCATTGCCCCGATTGTCTGGTTTGGTGCGCCATCGGATGATGCCTTGTGCATTTGCATCACCACGATGAGTTACTAATTAACTAGAGAGTTTGTATTACTGTACAGTTCAGAAGTCTACAAAGTTTGTATTACTGTACAGTTATTATTATTATTATTATTATTATTACTATTATTATTATTATTATCATTATACATGCATACACGCATGGTGATGCAAAACAGAAGAGTTTGTATTACTGTACAGTTCAGAAGTCTACAAAGGCATGGTGATGCAAAAGACTGCTCTTTCACAAATCCTATTCTGATTCCTCATCTTCCCCTTACCTCTCTTGCCGTTTTAACCCCAAACACCACCCTCCTTAGCCGTCTGACTGTCTGCCTGATTGACCCATTTAGATCTTGACCTGGAATCGATTTCACCCACCCACCCCGCCTAACGATTGTGACTTTATTGTGCACCTGTGAATAAGCTGGTTCCCACGACTTTGCTTTTATGAGCGCTGTAGAAATTTCGAGATTACGATGAAGATTTTGCCATTAGATCTAGAATTAGCATGAAGCTACACTGTAAGGCATAGACGTAATTTGTGAGGAGTACGAGGGTATCCGTACTAACCACTTTTTTGACTGGGGGTACTGTACCCTCACATTTTTAACAATGCCATCAATACTTTAATTATTGTGCCTTCCCAGAGATCTTAGGCTCTGCCTTGCTTCGTGTATGTAAGAAATTGGTACCCCCACTTTTTAGACCAAAGTTACGCCCCTGCTGTAAGGTTTCAGGTGTTAGTAGGCAAAATCAAACAATAACAGACTAACGCTGGAAAAGGCTTAATGTACGACTATACGCGATCACAACACACTGTACATAGACATTGTCTATAGCCTAGGTCACAATCAAGGAAAATTATGCAACCCGAAACATTCCCTTCTCGATTATTCCTTTTGTTATTTTCATGTATAACTCAACCTGTAGAAAGAATATTATGTTTATGTGGTATATTAAAATGTTGCTCAGTCTATAGCTTGAGACATTGCATGTTTTTTAATCTCTTCTTTCCCGACGAAAGCTTAACAGAGTTAATAAATCCAAACATAACGAAGACAGACCAAACAATGCCGAGTAATTCAAAAATGAGGACTGGGATATTAATTAATTTATATAGACAACACTAAGTCAGAGATATAACTTAGATTTGAAAATATTGCATAGGTTTTAAAAACACGAGAGCAGAGGTGTACCCCGCTAAACTTCCCGATGAACATCATGACATGTTCGATGAAACTTATTCGTATGAACTGCATTGATTTTAGAATTAATCATACCTTCCATGAGACTGTCGAGTCCCAAACAAGACGGGATATATTTTATACAAGAAATTTACAATGTGTAACTGTCATTAATAAGACTAATTTAAAATTCAACCGAATCCTTCAGGAACGTCGTCGGCCTAATACGGGTCATTACGGGATCTAAGCAACTGAAAATCGCGCAACATAATATTCAAATAATACAAGTGACGTAATTAATATAAATAAGTAAGTAGGCCTATATCCTGTATTGAAACCAACTGCTAACCGCATATCAGAATGATGAACTTGCTCGTTGTGCTAGGTTTTGGCGACAACTAATTCTGACTAATGTGAGAAATTTTTTTAAATATCGATGAAGTCTTGCAATAGTTCTGCAGTATGCCAGCATGCAGTGGCGGCGATCTTGTTTGACAGGTGGGGGGGGGACATTGTGGAACTGATCTAGTGAAAAAGGAGTTTTGAACTGACCTGGTGAAAAAAGAGGTCAAAAAAATGGCTGATCTGGTGAAAAAAGAGGTCAAAAAATTTTTTCGCGCTCACGCGCGAAAAATTTTATGACCTTTTTTTGGGGTTTCCTCAAAATTTGGGGGGTCCGATATATGGCGTGTCCCCCCACTCTTAAAGGTGGGGGGGTCTTGTCCCCCGCGACCCCCGGGATCGCCGCCCATGCCAGCATGCATAGCCAGGTCTGTAGCCACCATGAGGCCAGTGGCGTCACGAACGGGTGCGGGGGGTGCGGACCGCACCGGGTGACACCCTCAGAGGGGGTGACACCCAACATGAGAAAAGATGACATTTTTTCATCAGGTTTTGTTTGGGAGACGAATTAAAAGGTAACGAAGTGATGGTATTATTTATGGTTGGAGACCGAAAAGAAGGATGGAAAAAGTAAAAACCAGGCGCATGACTTTAAAAAAGGTCATCAACTTTTTGGAAGATGAAATCGTTGGAGACGAATTCCCAAAAAAGCTACGAATTCCCAAAAAAGCTTCACTTTTTTGTGGAGACGAATTCCTAAAAAAAGGTCATCACTTTTTTTGAGGGTGACACCAGCCCTAGTGACGCCACTGCACCGGGTGACACCAGCCCTAGTGACGCCACTGCATGAGGCAATTAAGACGAGGCGAGTGCCTCGTCGTAATTCTCAAGACGAGGCAAGTCGAGGCATGACTCGTCTTACTTCGACATGAGATTTAAGATATCGTGTAAAGAATAATAGAGTATTTCAATGTCTTCTAGACAAATACACACTCCCCTAATTGCCTCCTCCTGCACTGAGTCTGATACACCCCTTCTCTCAACCCTACTCCTCCTGCCTCTCAGTCATCGCTCCCAATTCTCCCTCCCACCTCCAAAGCAGAAGTGTTACTCTTCATAAACCCTCTTCCCAACAAGCAATGCATCCTATTCCCATTCCTAGCTCTTTTCTAAAAAAAACTGTGCATCTGACCTCGTTCCTTTAATCACCGAAATTATCAATCTCTCACTCGCTACCGGCAACTTCCCAATGGCCCTTAACCCATTGGAGGTGAGGTGGGGTATGACACACCCCACAGCTATTCCACGTTGCGTTTTTTACGGAAAACGTGGAACCAGCTTGGATTATTTTTGTCTACCTTCGTAAATGTGAAATATGAACACTTTAAGACAATATCAGGAACTATTGAGTGCACAATTTTTTAATTTTGTTGCATATGTAGAAATTATAATTTTTCGTATATATTTTGATTTTATTGATTTAAAAAAGTTACGGCGCAGTGCCGAAAAATGAAACGGGCGAAAATATAAGATATTGCAGCATATAATTTTGCATTGATGCAAAATTAATGCATTATTCCTGGATTATTCGTGCGTTTGGTAATCTTTTGAATGAGTACTGAAAAATGCACGTGCAAAAATATTGCATGGTTATTAGTTCACCTGCTGGCACTTCAATAATGATCGAAAACAGTTATTGTTTTCTTGATAATCGCCAGTTTAGTTGATAATTAGTTATAATATTATAGTTTAGCTCGCAAATAATGTTATGCAGTTGATATCGCGACTTGCAAGTTGAAAAGTGTATTGGGGTATATCAAACCCCACCTCACCACAAACGTTACAATGTTTCACCTCACTTCCAAAGGGTTAAGCAGTCTCTAGTCACTCCCCTTCGAATGTGTTGAATATTGGAGAAACAAATCGCACATCGATACTTTTACCCTATTCTGACCAATCCCTTGCTAAACCGCAGTTTTGCTGGCCAATTTGCTTCCGGCCTACAGGTTCTACCTCGGCCGCTCTCATTGCTCTTATCCACAACAGCACTGCACTAAATTTTAAGGGGAAATATCAACAGGAAGCAATCATCAGCTTATTTATGGAGGCTATTTGCAGAGTGGGCAGTGACAAGCCTAAAAATTGCTTAAATAAAATTGTTGGGGCTGATGCCCGACCCTTGGACGATGCTGGCATTAATATCAACGTATACGCTGATATGTCCCCTTGAAATTTAGTGCAGTGCTGGCGTTCCTCCAAGAAGACTATTATCCAATTGTATACTTGATCAGGAATTGGCATTTTCCCCCCAGAATATTCGCCAGGTAGTCTAGTCATGCCTGACGGTATCGAATGCTTTCAAGAAATCTAAAGCAATCAGGTAGACATGATGATTGGATTGAAGAAGATCTCAAATGTTGTGGATAAGGGCAATAAGAGCGGCCGAGGTAGAATCCGTCGTCTAAATAAATTAGTGCCTCGGTGCCGCTGAAGCTGGCACATATCGCGATGGGTTGCAGAATGCAATCTGAAGCTCAATCATAGGCATGTTAATTCGACGCCCTAGAGGGGGGCACGACCGGGCTGCATATTACGAAAGTACACATGGAAATTGCTACAAGGGAATCCTGCAACCAATCAGACGATGAGCGTGAATTTGCCTCATGAATATTCATGCCGCATGTTATATTGCGTGTAAATCGTCATGTTTTTAGCGCGTTTCTAATTTTATAAGATCTGTTCAATTTACGTTATATTTATTAATCTGTTATTACCTGGAATAAGATGTTTTAAAGTTACGTTATAATCTATCAATGACGTTAAAGAATTTTTTATATCTGTTAAGCGACACAAATTGCGCGTAATTGTCCTGTTTTTATAGCGCGTTTTTTATAAGAGTTTTTAAAGTTACGTTATATTTAATAATCTGATATCACCTGGAATAAGATCTTTTTAAGTTACGTTATATTTATTAATCTGTTATATTAATCTATTAATATATTTTTTTAAACATCAATATCAATAAATATTAAAGGATCAGTGCTTGGGCCACTGCTTTTCGTACTTTTTATTAATGACATAGACGATGGGATTTTACAAAACTATGTAGAGCAGTGGATGATGAAGAAGAAGCAGAGATACTGCGGGAAGATCTAAGAAGAATATTCAGATGGTCGCAAGGCTGGCAAATGCTCTTCAATTTGGAAAAGTATTCAGTGATGCATATGGGGAGGAGAAACAACGAGTTTTCATATGAAATTGGGGGGCGCGGTGTTGAAAGTGAGTGATGAAGAAAGGGACTTGGGAGTGAGTATGCACGAGAGTGCAAAACCTTCAAGGCAATGTGCTGAAGCAGCAAAAAAGGCTAATTCAACTTTAGGTATGATAAAAAGGACAATAGTCACCAGAGACAAAGATATAATAATAATGTTGTACAAATCACTGGTTAGGCCACAGTTGGAATACTGCATCCAGGTATGGAATCCATACCTGAAACAGGACATGGAAAAACTGGAGAAAGTACAAAGAAGAGCTACGAAAATGATTTGGGGCTACAAGGATCTGAGCTATGAAGAAAGGTTGAAAAGGTGTGGACTAACAACATTGGAGAAAAGGAGGAGCAGAGGAGATCTGATTGAAGCTTATCAGATTATCACTGGAAAGGAAGCACTGCAGTGGGAGAGGTTCTTTGAATTAGCACCGAACAAGGCAACTCGGGGACACAGGTATAAATTATTTAAGAGGCTGAAGGGAACATTAGAAATTCTTTAGTGCAAGAGTTGTAGACCTGTGGAATGGTTTGGACGATAGTACTGTCTCAGTGGACACTATAACAGCTTTTAAGAAGAAGCTACGAAAATTGGGCTATTAAGCGTTCGAGGTAAATTTGCAGTGGTTCTAACACAGACTACACGTCTTCTGAACCACTTAAAACCCTTGTTATGTTATGTTATGTTAAACCAGAGTAGTTACATTAAGAATGTTTTATATCTGTCAAGCACTCATGCCTAGCTACTGCCTACTGATAACAATGGCTTGACTGGAAGATGCGCCTACTGCATATTATTAACTTACTTAATATTATTATTCACTTCTGCTCTTAATATCAAATAAACTCTATTGTTAATTTGTTTTAATGGATCATAATTGTAAACTGTATTTCAGATACTCGAAATTTTGTGAAACTTGAAATTGAATGTAGATTACAGGCCACTGGATACCTGACATTTTGTCAAACTTACAATACAATTGAATGTAGATTACAGGTCATTGGCCCATTGGATGCTTTAGTTTAAAAATACAGTAAATATTAAGAATTATGGAAAAAAATCTGAATCATTTGCCAATTTTTAAAGGAATAATTGAAAAGTAATTGGTATATGAATTACAATGAAAATGTAATTGTAATTCAAATATTTCTATAATCAAGTAATTGTAATTCAGTTACATTTACAAGCACGTAACTGCAATTATAATTGAAGTTTTCGTCTGCAGCACCATGAAGCCACAGGATGACTGTACTTCTACCAAGCACCTCTGTGAAACCATGTTCCACAACACAGGCACAGATCTGCTGGTGTTAAAAGCTGCAGCAAAAACTGCAGTGCACCGTATTCAAAACTTGGCACATTTATTTTACAAACCCTTCATAAACATATCAAATGATCTGAGCTTTACAATTTTGATGCATTTGTTTTTATTGATTTAAGTTTTCAGCAAAGAACAAGAGGATGAACAAATTCAGACAGCTAAAACTCGTCTAAATCATCTTAAAAGCCAACATTAAAACCCTTGAAAAAGCCACGTACCGGTAATCAAAGTCAAAATTTACAACCATTTCAACAGAATTTTTAATTTTTTCTTATAATTTCCATTCCAATATTATGGAAAAGCTTCAGTTGCTAAGATTCAATAACTGCACCTCATACAAGACATTGAATCAGTGCTTTGTGATAGAGCACTTGAACAATTCATTGATTGATATATCATTACAAAAACTGGTAACCATTCTGACTTCTAAATGGGTTCAAGCAGTTGTTACCAATCCTAAAATATTGCAAATGAAGAAAAGGTTGCACAATCCAAAGTAACAATAATGCTTCAGAAACTGGAGGCACGAAACCGCTCGCTCTGCTCTTTACAACAGTCCTTTGGACACCAGGAAGATTGTCGAATAGCTAAGAAGCCATGTTCGAAAACTGTTAAGCATAGGAGTGTTCAAAGTTTATAACATGAGATGTTAAGTTGCTAGAGTAAAGAAGAAGAAAGAAAAAAAAGAATATCACAGTTCAGGCAGATGAATTGACTTCAAAAGAATTGACCACAATGACCGCTGATGAACTTGAGTCTAGTTCAGAAACACACTGCTCATCAAAACGTTCTGAACGGCAGTCTGTGCCTATTGTTAAAAGAGAGTGAAGTGCTGCCCTTGATCGAGCCGATGTCAGCAACCGCAGTGCAACATTTATTCTGGCTGAGACTGCAAAAAGCTCAACTGTCTATCTTGAGTCATTCAGAACAACCAGATTTTTTCGTGAACAGACAGTCTAAGCTGGAAAAGCCACTTTTGATCCGTTGGTCATAATGGAACACAAGAATGTCAGCTAATGTCCCTGTCCATGTGACTTGGCATTTGGAACACTGGCTTCAATGTTACGTGCCAGATTTCTTGGGCGCTTGGCTGACGCTCTTTCTGCCAGTGCAGGTCGTCCTGCTAACTGTCTTTTGGCTCCCCGTGTGATGCCAGGCCTTTTTCTTCTTGCAGCTGCAGTTGGCTGGGTTGGAATCGCGGATCCAGCATAGTAACGATGAGGTACCATCTGCCCATAAGAATGGAAGAAAGTGCAGAGTTGTGAATCGGTGTGGACATTGCTTAGCCTCTGTTTAAATTTCTTCATGCCTGAGATGAGGTTCTGTTCATCACAATTATTGTTGTGTTTGTATATGGCACTTTCCATCTCAGCCGACAGATCCTTCCACATGCTCAGAACTGGTTGTGCTGCGTCTTCCCTGTTCTGGCTTTCTGAAATATTAGACTCATGGACAGGCGAATCAGCTGTTTGTGTGGCAGACAAGTTGAACTGTTCAGAAGAGATGGACTGTGCTGCCTGGGGAGTGCATACTTCAGATGAATCAGTTGGTATTAGAACACTTTGATAAAACTGAGGAGGAAGGACCTTCTCACCCAGAGCCAAGGAAGCTGCTTCATAACGGGAAGCGGCTGTAACTGGTGGAATATTAGGCATTGATTCTTTGAAGAATTTGTAGATCGCTACTTGATGTTTGCAGCAGCGACCATCCATTCCACATGAGCAAGTGCAAACTCCAACCCCAGGATCAACTTCATATGTTGTAGAGGCATCTGATGCACTTTGAACTATGTATGTAGCCCCTACAGGTGATTCTATAACTTGTATCGTATGGATAGGTACATCTTTGCATCCATTTAACAACTTCTCAAGCAACAGGTGGTGCATTGTGATGCGGCCATTAGCAAAACGTTCCAAACGATTTCTGTAAAATCGTTCCATGACAGACACAACGAAGTCCACCAGTGCCACAAGGTTGTACGCTTTGCATCGATTCAGTATGTGGTCTTTGAATAGACGTACAGTAACTTCAGCATAGTTGTTTGTGTGGTGTCCACGAAGTGCTGGTATATTTCGCCAAGCCATGCACCATGATTCTCTTCGCTGCCACAGTTTCACGAAATAAAGGAGAAAGTTTGGGTATTCCTTTGCAAGATTCTGAAGCTCTTTCGAGGCTTCTTCTGCCATCTCTTCATTCACTGAATACAAAACTTTGCGAAAACCTTGCATCAGAGGCTTCCTGTCTTCCTTGGAGATGATGTTCTTCGCCTCCCACAGCCACCTCCACATTGCTTGCATTACATGAAAATGGCATAGTTTTTGTAAGGCATGTGGCCATACAGTTTGCAAGGCTCCTTTTTCTGCCAGTGAATCATCTGTGATAAACACTTTGGGATGACCCTGACCACCGAAAGACTGATCCGGTAATAACTGCTTCAAGGCAGAAAATGCTGTCGTATAATCAGACTGACTTTGCCCAGCAGATATCATCACTCCTGCAGGAACAGCTCCATATGGAGATGTAACCAGGAGGAATGTGATTGAATGGCTGTTGGAGTCACAGGATGCAGTCGAGTCAACAAAAGCAACTTCATTTGCAGTTTTCAGTTGGTGGGCACGTTGCATTATCGGTGTCAATATGGCCACAGTTGGTGGTTCACGAATAACTGAAATGCAGTTTCCTTCTTCCGTATAACATACCAGCTTCTTTTCCAGTGCATTCCACATTCCATCACCATGGCGATCTCCAAGGTTTTCTCGCCTCCAGAGTGTATACAAGTATGCTACAGTTGATCGGGTTGGATTGAGAGCTGCATCTGCTCGTGAAACTGGGTCATTTGTCGCTTCAGGGTCAAGGTCTAGCTGATGAATATGAAAGTCAGCAGCTGCAGTGGGTGACATACCTTGGTCAAAATAGCTGTTGAACACAGCTCTCGTGATTGGATCTATTTTCCTGAATGACAGAGCTTCAGCATTTACGACTCCATGGTTGTGATTGTTATCAATGAACACTGTTGTGGGCATTCCATCACGAACCCATTGGTAACGTCTGCTTGAGTCTCGGTTGACTTGCTTTATCTAAAGAGATATATGCATTTCAGCAATTTAAGCAAACTAGCCTACATCACATTTGTAGCATTTTTTATGTGTAACAAATAACAAAGTCTCAAAAGAATTGGGTGAACTGCCAAGCCACAACTTTTTGGAATTTCATGGCCTATGCCAAATAATTCACAGATAGCTTTAATGGGAACAATGACAAAGCATTGCAGTGACACCTTTTCACAATTAAAACCACCTTAACAGCTGCTCTGGCTCTGTCTGGTCTCTCTGGCAACTGGACTCAGACCTCCAATGGACATCGCTTTCTGAACCACCCCTCTGATATGACGCAGCACTCATGAATGAGCTGGTGCTCTGCGCTTAATATTACAGTAGTTGTAATGCATTGTTTAACTACATCTTATAGCTACAAAGGCCGTTGACATCCTTAAAGTTCATTGCTATAGTTGAGTATTGTTATTATTATTACAAACATTTTTAACGAGCGCAGTCACACAGAAAAATGCCAATCTTAGGTGCAGATGCAACATTGGAATATGTAGACCTCTGCTCTGGCACTCTCTGCCCAGCGAACATACTTGTCTGCCTACTGTCCAGCAATTCAAAAGCAAGTACAAAAGATATCTAATGCATACATTCATCTGAAATTGCTATAAATATATGGTCATTGTGCAGGTACCTATGTGGTTATAAATTCACTTTCCTTTTTTACCTTTTAATTGATTTCAGTGTTGAATTAACCCTGCCATAGTTTTATACACTTTGTATGCTCATTGATGGACACCATACACTGAGAATTTTGCTTGTTAAATGTAGCATATTATAAAGCAATTAAACCTGTTAAATGAACTGATGTAACCAGGGCGACCCTGTTAGCGAAACATTATGTTTCTTTGGGCTTACCCCTTAATACCATTGATTTACTTGTTAAACTTGTGTTGCTTGTACCATGGTGTTCAGTAGTGTGTTTTGATTTGATTTGATTTGAAAGTAATCATCAGTATATGGGGCATACATGTGTTAATACCAATGGAACAATAAAAACAACATTACCTTAAACACGATTGTAGCAGGACAGTCACAGTGCTTGTATCGGATGCTGGACTTGGCAAATTTTTTTGGTCTGTTGTGGTAGTCCTTCATGTGGCAAACATAGTCCTTGCGCTGCAGTATCTGAAGCTCTTTGTGGGTGTCCCTGACATTCCAGTTTGTTTGCGTCAGTCTTGAAAAAGTGCTGATCCAGTCAGTCACATCTGAAAACAGCATAAACATGCATCAGCAAGTTGCCAAAGTTCTGCTGTATTCTAACAAGTGAACTAGCACATGTTGAACAATGTAACGCATCATGTAGTACCATATTAGTTAAGCCCTTTATCTCTTTTTTTCCCAAAACTATAACTTTTATTTCCTCTCTACTACACGCTTATACAGCTAACCTATGATTGGAATAACCAGACACACTATTACCCCTATGCCTCATGTCAATTGTTTATTCTTTTTTACTATGGCTATTGAGTAGTGAATAGAATAGACTTGTTTTGAAATCCGATAGAGCTGTTAGATTTCTGTTCATTATTTCACTTGCCATGATTGTTGTTGCTAATTGTGTTGTGTCATGGTTGGACGAATAATCTAATCTATCTAATCTATCTATCTATCTATCTATCTATCTATCTATCTATCTATCTATCTATAGGCTTGCGACCACGTCTGGGTGGTTTGCTAACAACTGGCATATATTTTCGCTATAAATTAAACTGCGTAGTTGTAGACCTACATGCGTTATAATGGTACGATCTCTCAAAGTACCGCTCATAATCAAGTACCAACCAAGAAAAAAGTATTTAATCAAATATCAACATAATGAAACGCTACTTCCATTTCATAGATTACTTACCATCCATGTTGCGGAGACTAGCATGGAAGATCGCTTTGTAACTACTCTCCACGTCAGAGTAGTCGCCAGTGAACTCCGACAGCCTATATGTGTAATCTGCTGGCAATGTTTTTATATAATCTGCCATTTATTAAAGCAACGATTTATGTGTGAAATCTTACAAATTTTAGTTTACTGTTTACTTTAAACAACGCGCCTGCTTAGCGATAATGAATATTCATAATGCATTGAATGTTATTTCTGACATGGCGACTGCTGATTGGTTGCGAGATTCCCCATGCGCAATTTCCATGTGTACTTTCGTAATATGCAGGCGGGATACCACGAAAGAATGGATAAGTGTATAGAGGCCGCACTGGGACAGAGAGAGAGAGAGAGAGAGAGAGAGAGAGAGAGAGAGAGAGAGAGAGAGAGAGAGAGAGAGAGAGAGAGAGAGAGAGAGAGAGAGAGAGAGAGAGAGAGAGAGAGAGAGAGAGAGAGAGAGAGAGAGAGAGAGAGAGAGAGAGAGAGAGAGAGGGAAATGACCCTGAGTTGTCGGAGCTGATAGTAGGCCTAACAGCTACGACAGATCTTGTGCTGGACAAAGGTGAGTTCCTGATCTATAATTAGGCCTACTCCTAGGTCAAGGACTGAGGTGAAGAAGGTAAAATGTGGGTATTCCTGGGAAAAAGACTCAAGGCTTATAAGTCACTCGGTCAGTGATAATAATAGGCCTATGTAATAATGTAATAAAGCATTTATAATGCAGCGCTCATTAAGAACCTATCAGAGGCTATAATAGCCTAGTGATAATAGTAAAAATAATAATGACCGCTCGTAGCATATTTTTTGGTATCCTATCAAAGGGGCGAAAATCAAAAGGGCGAAATCAAAAGGGCGCAATCAAAAGGGCGAAAATCAATAAAGCGAATGATCAATAAAGCGCATGTTCAAAAGGGCGAAAATCAAAAGGGCGCATGTTCAAAAGGGCGAATATCAAAAGGGCGCATGTTCAAAAGGGCGAATGTAAATAAATAGCGTGTTTACAGGGGCTTATAAGCGCTAATAAAGACGAAGAATATTGAACAGAACGAAACATGAAAAATGTAAACATCTTCTATTCCACAACAAACAAGCATCAAAAAGTACGAATCAGTGTCATGTTATAAAAACTGTCGAAACATGGAAAATGTAAACATTTTCTATTCCATAACAAACAAGCATCAACAAGTACGATTCAGTGTCATATTATAAAGACTTTCGACACATGGAAAAATGTAATTAAACGTCTTCTATTTCATAACAAACAAGAATCAAAAACTACGAATCAGTGTCATATTATAAAAACTGTCGAAACATGGAAAAATGTTTACGAACGTCTTCTGTTTCATAACAAACAAGAATTAAAAACTACAATTCAGTGTCATATTATAAAAACTGTCGAAACATGGAAAAATGTTCGATGTTGCTTATAGTTTGCTATCGGTTTATTACAGTTTTGTTAATTAAGCTTGTAATTCAAGGTTGTGTGCAATGCCCCTTAAATAGTCCATATTCGAACGTGTCCCGTATTCAGCAACGATTCTTTTCAGCCTTTCACCGCAGTCTCTATATTTCTTCTTCCCTGCAGGCAGATGTTGTCCAGCTACAAATTGTTCCATTTTCAGTTCATTTAAGCTCTGTTCTTTCTTTATGGCTTCAATGAACTTCCAGATTGTAGGATGATAGGCGCCAAGAAGTTGACAAAACCCGCGATGCCACCCCTCGACTGAGTTGTTCGTTTTGGGGATATCCTCTTGAACTTGAGCGTACACATTCCAGATCCGAATAGCGAAAATGGGTGCATCTCGTCCGCCCCGTCGAGCTGGCCTGCCGATCCAGGTATCTTCAAAGTAATTTGTCAAATCCTTTAATTCGGTACAGTTCTCTGTGAAGAAAGTTGACTCCAAAAGTTCGTCAAAAACAGTGGCGACATCTGAGATTGGCACAAAAGCCAAGGCAGCCAAGTGCCGCACTCCCAAAGCAAAGTCTGCATCCGCTGAATACTTTTGCTGCAGGCCAGAGGTTTGTTGCATGCGGCGCCAAATACACTGGCTGAGATGAAAGAGGCATCCTTGCTGAACAACGTTTGGGAATACAGTCCTGAACGCAAGAAGAGCAGCTTGTTCAAAGTCGGTCATCACTGTCTCTGGATTGAGGCCAGGATGAGAATCTTTGATTGCCGTGAAAACCTTCACATAGCTACTGGTACTTCTGTCGTTCATGAGTATATACACCAAAGGAATAACGACTTTGTTTGCAAGCACATGGATTGTATAAATTTGTTGAAACAACGGTGGAGCAGTTTTAAAAGTTCCATCAGCATACCAATTCGAACAGCGCGCCAGTAAATCCATATTACGGGTTGTGGAAAAAATCAAAAACCGCGTTTGTCCAGGTCCGCTGTCGTACAACAGAAAATTCTCGCCACGAACTGTTGTCGTATACTCTGCTGGGAGGTTCAAATCAGTCAAGGTTTGTGGGTTTGGCAAAGGTGCTTGATATTTATGTCTAACACGTCTTATTCTTTGCTTTAAGTTACCGGTAGTTGGGAGCTTACCAGTGACTGCTGCTGATCCAACACCAGTTGCTACAGTTGCAACGATACTGTGTGTTGTTTCCGTAGTGTTTGTTGCCCGTTGCTTCATATCAGCTACAACTCTTCTTGCACTTATCTCAGCAAAACTTGGTACATGGTTATGCTCACATGGCAACTTTGTCAAGACACCGCCTTCAGTATGGCATCTAGCCAAGCATTTCGCAATGCGATACTCTGTACATTTCCAATAAGTCTTGTTATTAAAACTTTTCTCTTTCCGAAATGAGAAACCTTCGTGAACTAACAATTCTTGACCGTGGTTACTTTTCACATATTCCAAACTCATTTTTACATCTATTTCTAAACAAAAAAATCGTAGCGAAAATGTATACCTCAAGACGATTTCATCGAAATGCGCTCAACAACTGAAGAAAGGACCTTTATAAGCCTGCGCGTTGTTTACTGTTCCCGTTATTTCATTTCGAGCCCTTTAGATTAGGCCCTTTTGAAGTTCGTCTATAAAGGTGCGCTTTCGGACTTTTTCGCACTTATGTTCGTAAACACGCTCTTTATTTACATTCGCCCTTTTGAACATGCGCCCTTTTGATTTTCGCCCTTTTGATCATGCGCCCTTTTGCTTTTCGCCCTTTTGAACATGCGCCTTATTGATCATTCGCTTTATTGATTTTCGCCCTTTTGATTGCGCCCTTTTGATTTCGCCCTTTTGATTTTCGCCCCTTTGATAGTAAACCTATTTTTTTACTCCTGAGGGATTAATACAAATGAAAATGATGATTCTAATAGTGATGTAGGCCTACACAAAATCTAGGCCTACTTCTTTAGAAGATTCAAAATATTTCTTTTTAAGATTTTGATTTCAGAGCTAATGAAGAATTCTTCACACAACTTCACAGTGAATGCGTTATTTAGGAAGCTGCTGGAACTTTATCCGAGGTATAACAACCCAAACAAGACACGCCCACAATAATGTTACTCGGTATGGCTACTCTTCCTGAGCATGTTAACAAGCAAGCTTACAAGTGCATTCCATATTAGGTGTGGGTTATGTTAATGCGACGCCGCCAAGCGAATGTTTCAATATCAACTTATTGAGTTCATTCGTCAGGTGGAAGAGCTAGTTCAAAAATCAGAAACGATGAGAGCTAGAGACTATGTCTACACGATTAACAAAAACGAACTGAGTTATAAGCTCAAAAGAATTAATTGTGTTGGAATTGTGTGGAGCACTACTCTTAAGTCTCATTGCAACGCAGTAGACTTCGCTTCAAGACCACGTATCACTTGCAACTATTTTATCTCCATTTTTATTAGATTTTACTTGGGTCTTTGACTGAATGACAGCAGTTGCGCTATAATATTATGTGGTTCGTGTGTAGGACAATCACAGCAGAGGTAACGATTTCAGATCTGCACCAGCATCTGATGATCTAGAATCTTTTCTGCATGCCCCTGCCTATGAACTCAGCTATAAAATGAATACATCAACTGACCACTGTCGGTGGAAGTTGATGTACTCAACTGTACTCGGCTAGGAAATGGACAGGCCATCTCGTTATTCCGTTCGCCGAGACTAAGAAAATGAAATTGCAAACACTTAAAACCCATGGCTGCTCCTCGTGTCTAACTTAAAATCCGTTATCCTTTCACTTATACAGATACAGCTTTGTTCGACAACACTTCAAGTTGGACAAGTCGAAGAAGGTTTTCTATCGAGTGGATCTTCATTCTGTGGGTGAACTGACAGAGAAGGAAGTGGAAATGCTTTACGATACGACGCACTTTTAGCAGAAAGCAATTCGACCTTCGATAGATTGTCATCGTAATGTATACAATACTATGCACTTGTATAATATAGCACCAATCCAAGAAATCTGATAACTGATGCACCAGATCTGAAAAAAATCAAGACCACTATCAAACAGTATGGTCTTCAAACTTTCAGACAGTCCTGCACACTATAGCAACATATAGCGCCTGTAGAGAGGGATCACGCATCGAATCCGTCCTCTGTGCATGCACACAAGTCATATCCTTCAAGCCTCAGAGACTACGAGGGATCCTTCACCCTTCGGAGCTTAAGAGAGATCCTTCAACCACAGATATTAAATTATTGACAGATGCGAAGCTCCTCCCCTTTTTGTGTAATTAGGTCAAAAAGCGCCACCTGGCCGCTCAGGGGAGAGAAAACACGCGTGGATAGCATTACTGATGCCGCCGATACACTGTTTGTGTTAGTATAGCTCCTTCAAACATAGTTTAAGCCAGTTTTCTCGTTCTCTGCCTGCTGCTCGGCCTCCTCCCTTTTTCCTATCCCCCTCCTCATGCATTCCTCTTCCTCCTCTTCCTATTTCCCACCTCCTGTTCCTCTCATCATGGACTTCTTGGCCTCCTATTACCCTCCTCTTGCACTTCTTGGCTTCCTTCCTCTTCTCCTCCTATTCCTCTTCTTCAATATCCCACCTCCTATTCCCCTCCTCCTGCACTCTTTGGCCTCTTCCTCCTTCGTCTTCCCCTCCTATTCCTCTTCTTCCTATTCCTCTCCTCATGCACTTCTTTGCTTCCTATTCCCCTCCTCCTGCACTTCTTGGCCTCCTCCCTTCTTCTCCTCCTCCTATTCCTCTTCTACCTCTTCTCCTCCTATTCTACTTCTTCCTATTCCTCTCCTCAAGCACTTCTTGGTCTCCTCCTTCCTCTCCTTCCTATTCCTCACCTCCTATTCCCCTCCTTATGTTCCTTGGCCTCTTATTCCCCTCCTCATGCACTTCTCTATCTCCTACTCCCTCCTCCTGGACTTCTTGACCTCCTCCTCCTTCCTCTTCCCCTCCTATTCCTCTTCTTCCTATTCCTCTCCTCAAGCACTTCTTGGTCTCCTCCTTCCTCTCCTTCCTATTCCTCACCTCCTATTCCCCTCCTTATGTTCCTTGGCCTCTTATTCCCCTCCTCATGCACTTCTCTATCTCCTACTCCCCTCCTCCTGCACTTCTTGGCCTCCTCTTCCTTCCTCTCCTCCTCCTATCCTATTCCTCTTCTTCTTATTCCTCTCCTCAAGCACTTCTTGGTCTCCTCCTTCCTCTCCTTCCTATTCCTCACCTCCCATTCCCCTCCTTATGTTCCTTGGCCTCTTATTCCCCTCCTCATGCACTTCTCTATCTCCTACTCCCCTCCTCCTGCACTTCTTGGCCTCCTCCTCCTTCCTCTTCTCCTCCTATTCCTCTTCTTCCTATTCCTCTCCTCAAGCACTTCTTGGTCTTCTCCTTCCTCTTCTTCCTATTCCCATCTTTGTGCACTTCTTGGCCTCCTCCTCCTTCCTCTTTTTCCTATTCCTCTCCTCATGCACTTCTTGGCTTCCTCCTTCCTCTTCTTCCTATTCCCATCTTTGTGCACTACCCTCCTATTGTTTCTCCTCCCCTTCCTCCAATTCATATTCTTGTCCACCTGCTCTTGTCCCTATTTCCCTTCCTCCTTGTTCTGTTCCACCTCCTCCTATTCATCCTCATCCTCTTCTTCTTCTTCTCAGAGACAGAGAAGACTACATGTCATTCTGGGAGATATTTAATACACAATGAACAAAACAGGGTTAGGAAATAGTTTGATACATGTAAGAATCAGTTATTTCAAAGTCATGACAACAACAACTGATCAGTATCGTTAATGAGTTAATGAACTGTGTAACATTCAAAGTCAAAGTCAAAGTCAAAAACTAAACTAACTGTGGAACATTCCACAGGTCAATACATGTAGGGACTACATTTATATTCACCACGAAGGTAGAAACCACAAAACAAGAAATTAAGCACTGACAGATGCGAAACTGGCAGATATCAGATGATCAATCATGATCTAACGTAATGTTATGTCATATACTAATACCATCTTGGCTGGTGGTACGTTAAATTGGAATAAGTTCAGAGGTACGACAAAAGATTCTAGCAATCTCGCATAAGCATAAACATGTATATTGTATAATTGCAACAGACACACCAATTTTAAACTTTTTACAGGATATAAAGTATAACCCAAGCTATTTCAATTCCTTCACCCAATCAGTAGGGTGTGATCCAAGGACCAGAATATAGTATTGGTAATTACAAAAAGGACCAACACAGAATAACCTAGATTTGTTGGCATTAAATATTATCACAAGTTCTGCACCTTTCTTAACACATTTATCATTACATCAAGTTCTGCACCTTTCTTAACACATGTAGCAATCATTTGAGGCAAATAACAGTATAAAATTATGAGGTTTACAGAGTACATATATATATAAATATATATACAAATATGTATACAAAAGATGGAGAAAGAATACCACCCTGCCTAATGGTCATCAACTTCAAAACTATTCCAGACAATCATATAAAAGTCAGCAGTTCATTACTTTCTTAGCTTTACGATTGCACTTAAGTTTACGAGTGCGATCAATCTGCTGCAGTTCACGGTTTCGGATTCGGATGAAATGATGAATACGGACACGAAGCAACAAATTCAGCAGATATTCTCGTTGCTGTGTCTGATGCTGTTCGCAAACCGAATCAATGTGGTAACTCCCAACATCAACACAAGCCAAAACACATTGTTTCAAGTTGTGTATAACATTTTGTCCAGAAATCAATGATTCAATGTTCACCTGTACCACCTTCTCAAGGTTTGCAGTAAGTTCATAGAGTTCTTGTGAAGGTGTCAGCAGTCCATGCTTGGCCCAGTCAAACACTTTATGCTGTATGAATGCAAGACGTGGTTCCCTCGATGTACGTAGTTCATCCCGAGATCGTGCAACTGATATTTCATAGGATCTCGAACAATTCTGACAGTCAAGTTGCTTGTAGCCTTTCATCATTGCATATCCAGCCAGGTAAGACACTAAACTGTCATCTGTAGGATTCAGCTGGAACATCAGTGGCCAGTCAGTGAGTGCAGTGAAACTGTCATCCATCAGCGCAGTCGACTCTTCCGTTACAACTTGAGAATTTGTAGCATGGGATGACGATGGCTGAGGTTCTTCACTAGCAGATGGTATTACACTCACGTCAGAAAATGTTCCAGGCTTATCTGTCAATGGTCCTTCTGCTATCAAATCTGGAGATGATTTTACCATCATACTGGAGTTACCTGTGCTAGTTTGCTGGCTCTTGAATTCTGACATAACACCAACAAAATAATCAAAATCAACTTCACAGTTTGAAGATTTATTGGTAACTGCCAGCATCCAATTCACTGATACAGCTCTTCCTGCTGACTCGTATTCCCATGTGGTACGTGAATCATTGTTCAGTCCTTTCTGTCTGATGCACGAAAACCAATTCTCCACAATGTCTTGGTTAAATCGTGAAGTCAACAGGAACTTAAATCCATGCTCATTCAAGAGATCATGAGCAATCTGTCGAATAGCTGTAATGGTAAGCAGCAGACCTTGCTGAAAAGGCAATGTTGACTTCATGGTGTTCTTTGTGACGTGCCGAAACCTCCATGATGCAATCCATTCGCAAGCTGTATCCAGCAAATGAAACTGATGTATGGATTTAGCAGTCAATGGTTTCTTCCACTTATGATTTACTTTGACGACTCTCGAGTTTAATACATCAAAAATCTGGTCAATTCTCTCAACAAAACTAGCCGTTGACAGTGCAGAATCGTTTAATTTCTTGAAGCTGACGTATGTTCTTATACCTGTAGCAACACTGTGACTCAGAACCTGTGTGGCCAGGCTGACTTTCATCTTCTTGAATGGCTTCAAATTAATATGACCATCTGTCAATTTTGGACATAAACGTAGGCAACTGCCCTTCTCCATTTCATACATCTTACGAATCACACCAAAAGATGCAATGATGTCACCTGACTCGGTCGTGATGTCATAGTTCAGGAGATTATTTCTCAGATTCTTTATCAGATGAGGAACATCATACAGCGCATAAACTTTGGAGCCAGGTTTTGCCCAGAACCAAGGTTGAGTCACAGAAACACCAAGAAGCTTGTACAAGACTTGATGTGATGGTTCTTGGTCACACACTAAAGCCACTACTCGCAGGCCAATGTCCTCCAGTAATGACACAATCTTAGAGATCATTTCCTTCAGCGTTGCTGCCTGTATAGTATGTGCTCCAAAAAAATGTCCCACTGGCTGTTTCCATCTGGTTGAAATTCCACGAACCATAAACTGCACTGCCTGTCTTGCAATCTCTGAATTCTTTCCCCCAAAATCACTCAAATCTACAAACCCTGAGACTGTATCACTGGACTCAAAATACTGCAATTTACTTTTCAGTGCCATGCCATCAAACGTAAGAATGCAGTATCTTTCAGAAGGTGTCATTGACTCGATGCGCTTTTGCAAGGCTTCAAAATAATCAGTTTTAAAACCACAGCCGCTGTTAAACTTGCCAATGAAAGACTGCAGAGTGCGTTCTGATGGTAAGTGAAAACTGGTGCTCATAAAACGATAGGCTGATGGACTCTTGTAATATAAGCCAAGTGCTAGCAGTTTGTCCTGCACAGTAAACCTTATTCCAAACTTTGAGCATTTACATGCACGAATTTGACTCTTAAAAAACTGTCTCTGACTCTCTGGTAGGCAGTTAAAGTCGTCACATAATGAACAGGTGCAGGTCGGCTGTTTGCTTTCATGTACATTTGTGTCAAGCAGTTTAGAAGAGGATAACCTTGGATTTTCGTTCTGTCTGCGAACACGATGCAAAGCCACGCGAGCACGGTTTAAACTTGCCTTTGTGTATTCCAACTTACTAATTAATGATGCCTTTTGTGGTGTCAGTTCTGGAGATTTTAGAGCAGGTGATTCGATGGATTCTGATGTTCTCACAATCACTGACGACGATGCAAAAACTAACGCATTGTCAACTTGTGCACAATCATCGATTGCTTTCACCTTTTTTGAAATGCTGTCTCGTTCTGTTGGTGGTTTCCTTTTCTTTGGAAACTCTGCTGTTGATGACTGTGGGAAGTTGAAAATTGTAGGCACAGCATTATGGACTAGTGAATTTCTGTTTGTGACGTTCATAAACATCCGATCTTCAAAGTGTTCGCCACAGACCATATAATTACTATTCAGCTCAGCGGTTGTCTTTTTGTCGAGGTTTGCTGTGCGACAGTTGACAACCCACTGTTTTGATCTAAAATGCAAAATGAGATTCACATCCAGAATGCAAATAAACACAACATTTTTGCTTCACTAACAACATTTGCAACCACACCCATAAATAATTACATTGAGTTTAATCCCAAGATATATCGCCTATCGATTGTCTAACATGTTCTTGTTATTCTTTTCATGAATGTATTGTCGCATCAACATTGTGCGACCTGGTGTTCTTTTGGTCATCATGTGGTTGTTGTTGATGATGGAACCTTCATAAAATTTGGGCTGATGCTCATATTTCGACACAGAACTTTATGCTTACCATTCCTTAAAACATTAGGTTGGTTAGTTAACCTGACATGTGGAACTCCGTTCCATTGGTACTGCGTGGGACCCTACTTGCTCGGCTCTCTGTCTGTCTGTCTGTCTGTCTGTCTGTCTGTGTCTGTTCTTCATAATCTAAAGTCTTTTCTGATTCTACGAGGCTCACACACTGAGGGTGCCTCTGAATAGTTTGCACTGTGAGAGGCGCTTTATAAATTCCTAGATGCCATACCATACCATGTCATATGCAAAACAATGCTTCAGTTTACTTGTTTTCCATCTGTATAGAATAATAGAATAGTGTCATATTTTAAACATCGATCGCCATCCTGGCCCATCCAAATTCAACCTGCACTAATTTGCGACTCTATTTAAGCAGGACGCAGGTCCTTCACGGGTCTGCCTGTTTAATTCAGTAGTCGTACTCAACCTGTACAATTCGTACGTAAAGAGGCGCTTATGCAAACATGTATATAAAATTCAGTTTGTTAAATTTTGTGGGATCAATAAAAAAATTATTGCTTGATTGGTGTGAAAACGGCGAATATTACCGAGATGTTAAGATAGGCTAATCGGCACGATGTAAATCTAATGGCAAGTACCAGTCGATCAACGAATCTGTCGCCGACTCACATAGACACCTCACGTTGATTTGAAAAAAGTTATAGTTCGTACCTCTCAGAATCCTTCGGAAATCCGAAAAAACTTAATTTCTTCTTTCCTTTCACGTTGTAGTACGTATTGTTACAGTAAACAACAGCGCAACCCTTGTGATTAGACGCCATCGTAGTGTACGCTTCTTTCTAACCCCTTCGTCGGTAGATGGCAGGCCGTGTACCATTGATTACATGATTTTGCACGGGCAGACGACCGAGCTGCGCCTATTAGTAAATATACCCTATT
>OY744615.1:31990904-32034783 GCA_963556255.1 Allolobophora icterica | reverse complement strand
AAAAAAGTACTTGCATCAGATTGCAAGGCAATCATCATTACTGTGTATAACCGGTGTTTGACTGTTTTCGTTTGATTCAATAAGTGTTGGATGACTTTATAAATGAAACATTTGTTAAGCTTTTGTGTGAAGCAGTCTTGACATTTAAGATCTCTTCTTCGTCTAAAATAGCTAGCAAATGCGATTGGTTAAAGAGTAAGAAGCATATCTTTTTTCTCAGTTTTCTTCGTTATTTCTTAGCTGTCATAGAGGAATGTTTTATGGCTTTATAAATGAAAAGGCTGTTAAGTTTTTAGTTTGAAGCAGTCTTGACATTTGAGATATATTCTTGGTTTAAAATAGCTAGCTAATGTGATTAGTTAAAAAGCAAGTGGCATATCTTTTCACTCAATTCTTAAGCAAGCATTATCGCTGTGCAACCGGTGCAAAAAAATTACTCTACCAGTCAATTGGTCCTACAAAGAAGATACTCCATACCTAAAACTTCCGCGTTCAATTTGTCCAAGGAAGAATCAATTCCACAAGTAATTTGGTTCCAGGAAGAATCAACTCTTCAAGTCATTTGGTCCTAGGAAGAATCAACTCACCCATTCAAGTTGTCCCAGGAAAAATCAACTCCACAAGTCATTTGTTACCAGGAGGGATCAACTCTCCCATTCATTTTGTCCTAGGAAGAATCAACTCCACCAGTCATTTGGTCCGTTCTCGAACGAAAACACTATCGGAGTGTTGTTTATTCGCAGAGTGGAGTGTTTTTTATCCTAGTATCAATTAACCCTCCAGTCGTTATATACGGTACTAGAATAAAAATACTCCCGGAGTCTTTTTGTCTGGGAGTCAATTCAGCCTCCTACATGTTCACCGGCAGATTGTTGACTGCAGTTTCTTTTGGTTACAATTTAATGGACGACATTAGCGGTAGTGGCCATCATTGTCCACAACTCACTGCCCAACGAATTCACAACTCTCCCACGAATAAGTGGAAATTAACTTCAAGGTTAGGGAAGCAAATAATAAGCTAGTCTATCTGATGCGCAGCACTTAATGGACTCGATTCACAATTGTTTACTTGCGCACTGTTAGATTTAACCTGTTATACACATTCTAGGCCATAGGTGGTGCTAAAGCAGGACTCTCTTGAGAACCATATGCACTCTACATCCTGTCTTCTTTGCGCTGGTTTTAATGGATGACAACTGAAATCTGATTTAATTCAATAAGAATCAATATCCTGAATCTAAACAGTGAATTCCAACACGCAGTCTTTCGGTAAGTTAACGTGGGTGATGTTAATCGAAGGAAGGAAGTTAGACGGAGAGAAAGGAAGGAAGGAAGGAAGGAAGGAAGGAAGGAAGGAAGGAAGGAAGGAAGGAAGGAAGGAAGGAAGGAAGGAAGGAAGGAAGGAAGGAAGGAAGGAAGGAAGGAAGGAAGGAAGGAAGGAAGGAAGGAAGGAAGGAAGGAAGGAAGGAAGGAAGGAAGGAAGGAAGGAAGAAGTCATAGGCGTAATTTGTGGGGGTCAAGGGGCATCGTACCCCAATTTTTTGGACTGGGGTACCGTACACTCCACTTTTTGAACAATGCCGCTCATAATTTTATTATTGTGCTTTCCTAGAGATCGCAGTCTCTGCCTTGCTTCGTGTATATTAGAAATTGGTCCTCTCCACTTTTTAGACCAAAGTTACGCCTCTGGGAAGAAGGTTCAAGGCCACCAAAGTAGGTAAGGACAGGGCCATGTAGAGACTAAGGTCGACTATAATACTTATGCATATCAACGGCAAAACGGGCTGATCACGTTCAATATACGATGTTGTATTAACTGCTAGTTAATGATATTTATAATCGTTTAATTTACTTGGTCTGATTCCAAACTCGCTGCATTCTGAATTAGTTCCGGTGCAGGTTATGATATTCAATTGGCAGGTTGCTCCGACGCAGGTAGGAACCCCTGTCATATCTGGGCCCAAGCAGTCAACCGTCACAGTGGAACTGGGAAGACTGTACGGATTGCAACTGTGGCAGTTGACGTAGGCCTCCGAGTATCCCAAACTGACGACGATATAAATTCCGGCCACAATCGCGTAGAAATACATTCTTGAATATCTAGGAGCAGACGACATTGGGGCAAAATTTTAAGAGCATATGCTATTAGCGATCAAAGAGACGTTCTAAGTTCTTTCTAACTTTCAATAATTAATAGAGTAGAGTAATTTAAGATCGTGTCATGAACTGCTGTATCACTACGTTATCTCGACATTTAGCAGGTGTTACCTGAAGTTACCTATAAGCCCAGGCTAGGAGATGTTCTGCAAAGCTTCTCAAGATTGGCTTTGTCTACTACTGCAAACTTGCTGAACAAAGCGTTGTAAGTCAGAAAAAGGTTGATTGGGGCAAAATTTTAAGAGCATTCGCTATTAGCGATCAAAGAGTTATAAGTTATTAACGTTTCAGTTTTCGCAAATAGCTGCGTAGGTGCTGGTCTAGCGTAAATTTAAGATCGTGTCATGAACTGCTGTATCACTACGTTATCTCGAAATTTAGCTGATGTTACCTGAAGTTGTCTATAAGCCCAGGCTAGGAGATGTTCTACAAAGCTCCTCAAGATTGGCTTTGTCTACTACTGCAAACTTGCTGAACGAAACAAAGGATCACGAGGCAACAAAAATGCTTATATAAACACACACGCCCACACACACGCAAACACGCGTGCACATGGTAATTGCGTGACGCCAACCACTTACATTATTTGACCTAGTCAATAACAGAGATCCGAGCTCAGCTTATATGTGATTGTATGGTATGGTATCTGAGAATTTATAAAGCGCCTCTCACAATGCGAACTATTCAGAGGCGCTCTCAGATTAAGTTAGACTCGTTCAGATAACAGTGTCACTTTCACAGTTGAATGTATGACTATGTATAACTGTTTGTTTGACATTGCATAGTAGTCCATCCCCGTGGAATCCCTATAAAAAATGATCTACTTTGCGTGTTTTCAATAGTCTAATAACTTACATAAAATCATTAATATAGCCTACAGTAAGGAATACAGCTTTTCAGTTTGGTTACCAGTTATATTTCAGTAGTTAGGCCTATTGCATCAGGTTTTGTTTTGAAGAAGATTATGTATGTAGGCCTATTTGTAGTAATTGTCTCGTTTGTGACCGAGTTTCGAGATCGATTTAGTTCGTATTCTAACAATTCAAAGAGATCTGTGTTATTATAAGTCATGAATATGTTATATTATATTGTATTTACAGATTTATAAAGCTCCTCTCACAGTACAGCCTAATCAGAGGCGCTCATGTTACCTCAAATACGAGAGTTAGCCTTATTTGAGGCGATCGATCAATGGCTCTCCTTGGTCGCTCTCCTACCCAAGGTCCCGGCGAGCGGTAAATCGCTCGCCTAGCCGCAGGCGTCACACCGTCGGCCGTCACTCGATGAGTTTGAGTTATATTCCAAGACGATAGACGAACCTGGAGTCAGACCATTATTTTATTTACCCAATTCACATTAATTTACTTACTTGCGGCAGAAGTGAATGCGTGCCGTGACCTGTCCTATTTACTGCTGACTGATCACTCCAATTTCGTGCAATACGATTGGCTATAACAACACGGCCGACACCTCGCGAGGCACGCCGCGTGACATCATTCGCATACAGGTCACTAATTTCGGAAATTATTTAAACAACAATGGCGGCGAAGGTGAGCAAGTCGAACATTAATAGATTAATGTACAGTTGAGCACGTTTCTGTGGTGGAAATTCGGCGACTCTTTCGATATCGATGTACTCGAGTTAGAAAACCGTCGGACTGTGAACAAAATTTACTGCAAGTCCTGAAGAAAGTACGCCGAAAAAATTCGACTGGACTGCCGACTGAAAGGTCAATCCAAAAATGAGTGTTCAATGTATGCCGAAGGCTCAACCAACCGTTGTGAAATCAGCCTTCACACGTCACCTTACGTCAATGCTAGGTTTCTAGTGAATGTTCATTCATTCATTCTGAGAATTTTTATAGCGCCTCTTCAAGAGACCTACCGAACTGAATTGAGTTAGGCCTACTAGACGAGTGCTATATGCAGCTATACGAAAATTACGAATACGATATACAAAATACGCTGTACACAAAAGCTTCCGAGGTCGACCACGCATCGCTCGCCTACTCGATTCAGCACGATCGATTTTCAACCCACCTACTATTTTCAAATGAGACGGTCTGGATGTAGCAGGGGTCATATCCGGTTTACAGATTTTGAGACCCCTTCAGCCTTGTCATGTTGAATTTTAGAAATGAATTAACTATTGCAACAACCTTTATAACAGAAAATCTGAGGCAAACCTCGGAGTCGTTGATGCACCGGTGAGCAGAGTCTCTGAGTTTATGTAGTGGCGTCGGCCGTCAAGAGGTTGGGTGACCAACCGGATGGTGTGATGCCATATCGGTTCTTTTGCATTATGATGATGGCGCTCGTGGGTGTATGGAGGGGGCTAGAGGGCATTTGCTCCTGAAACACTCAATTATTTAAGTAAAGTCCATTTCCTCCACTCTTTTGCATTATGATGATGGTGCTCATGGGTGTCTGGAGGGGGCAAGAGGGCATTTGCCTCCTGAAACACTCAATTATTTAGGTAAAGTCCTTGACCATTATTTATGTTTTAAGATGTCACGTTCTGGGTTCGTGAATAGCCATTCTATGCAAAAAATTCATTTCCCCCACAGAAATTTGCCCCTACAAAACTTTTTCCCCACCTTGCAAAAACAGCGTAAGCAACAACAAATGTGATGACGTCGTGATTTGTTGTGTTAAGCTTCTGCTTAGAATTTAATGTAAAATTCAATATAAAAGTTTATTACGTAACGAGTTAATTTAGTTAAAATCAAATTTCTAAAAGATGAAAGAACATGACCGGAGTGGAAGTATGTAGTTATTTTGGAGGAGAAGGAAAGGGTAATCCAAAAATACAGTGTTGTTATTGTGGCAAGGAATTTGTTGGTTGTTCTGCCCGAATTCGGGAGCATTTTGCATCCCAAAAATACAGAAACCAGAGTCGAGTGGGAGCAGTGGGCTGTTCCTGACTGAGAATCAGAAGACGATGAAGTAGAAGACACAGCTCCGTGAACGTTGCCAACCCATTATAACCATGTTTCTTTGCAAGCTGTTTTAGTGACTGACTGGTCACACTGGAGCTGGGGCACTAGTGGTTTTTAAGTTCTGCTGGCTGACACTCACAGTCACACTATGATAGAAATCTCCAAGTAGAACAATAACTATTTGGTACTATTGTGTTGCTAGTCAACTATCTTTTACGGCTGATTGATTGATTGCCTATGACATTGACATTTACTTGCTTAAAAAGTTGAAAAGTAAAGAAATAATAAAATTTGTTGCCATGGCAAAGAATTCTATTATTTTAATATTTCACGAATTTTAACGAATTTTAAAACCGCAGTTTTAAAATTCGTTAAAATTCGTGAATTTAAAAAATTCTTAAAATTCGTAAAATGCGAATTCTCGAACTATGCCTAGTATGTAGGCCCAGCCTACAACGCAGTTGCCCGACCAATACATGCGAGAATTGTGGCAATGATGTTGAACGAAGCTCGCGTCAAGACCGGCAGGAAATATGACGAGACCACCGGTGTACAGTGTGTAATCTAGACGTCTTTGGGGGGTAAAGTTCCCCCCAGGATTGATGTTCCCCCCCAGAGGCCGGCAATATTATAATGTTGAGAGCTTTTGGGGAGGCAAATTCCCCCCCCCCAGGATACATGGTGACATATGGTTTTCCCCCCCGAGAGGTGAGTAAGGTACTTGTGTAGTTGTTTGAGAGGCTAATTCCTATGGGAAAAGTGAAAAAATTGGGCGATGACTAAAAAAAAAAAAGGTCATCAACTTTTTTGGAAGATGAAAGTTGAAAAAGTGTGGATGAAAGTTATAAAAATCTGGATGAAAGTTGAAAAAGTCTGACAAATTGGCTGGTCCCCCCAGAAACCTGGTTTCCCCTCCCAGAAGAGGGGGACTAGATTAAACACTGACCGGTAAGAGTGTAGCTACAAAAGAAATAACAAACACTCTGACTGACAAATTGCAATGTATTCTACAAACGAGCATTACAAAAACTTCACATATTGCATAAACCGTCGACCAATCCGATATTCCGATTAGGAAACTATTTCCGCGATCGCATGACGTTGAGCTTAGCTAAAAATACACCATACAGTCGGCGTTCAGTCTTTTCTATGGCAACTTATCTAGCGCTACCACATTCTGGCATCGGCAACCTGATATTACAAGTAGTCGGCCTCAAAGGAAACAACGATGCAAAATAATCTTACGTGACTGGGGATCTTAATCGGAAGGTGAGATACGCTGAAAGGATGTTATATAGCTGTATAGTTTCGGGGACTAACAGAGATTCGCTGCAAATACAAACTCCAATCTCGCAGTGTGATTCTCGTTAACGTTAACGCTAACGAAAATGTTCGTTAACGAACAAAAAAATGATGTTGTTAACGATAACTATAACTGTAACTAAAAAATATCATCAACTATAACTATAACTACAACGAAAATAACACTAACGAAAATTCATCGCTATTTTCGTTAATGAAATTTAAAAAAGTGCAATATCGATAAATATGAGAACCTGAAAGTGCGCTACAACAGCCTATGTTCGCCCCGGATTTTGGATTTGTGAATTAACCCAGTCATAGTGGCTCATTCATCGGTTTTTATAGTCTAAATATAGACATCGATGGCCTCATTTTATTGTGTGAACGTTTCTGTAGCGATTGCGACCCAAGTTGATTAGCGCAAAATCAAAAAATTAGTAGTCAAATTAATCTTGTAGTCAAACTGTCTCTAAAGATCTTAAGTGGACGCAGGCGTGGGAATACTGTCTGGAGCCATTTCAAGTTGACCCTACGAATCAGTCAAAAGCGTATGTAGTTGGTAAGGATTATTATTATTATTATTTTTATTTTTATTTTTTTATTTTTTTTATTTTTATTTTTTTTATTATTATTATTAATATTATTATTATTATTATTATTTGTATGGAACATTTATATAGCGCCTCTTCAAGACAGTGTACTCAGGAGCGCTTCCAGTCCATCCACGGTAAACAGAGCAGCCTTTAAATTAGCATAAAGTAGAAGAGTGACCCATTGGTCCTCCATTAATTACATCAACAAAATGGGCCGAGGGATTTGAACAAGTTTGACAATTCTTGACAAGGGGAAGGGGGTGTTCAAGACAAATTGACGTCAACAATAATTTAATAAAAAAGCAACCATAGATTCGAAAAGTCTTCATGAGTGATCTATTTCATTTTTCTTTGTAATTTAATCAAACGAGATATTTTCTTCATTTTAAATTATCCTGTTTATTGTTCCCAGATAAAATGAGAAAATGTGCTGCATACAGTCTTTGCGAATATCCTGGGTTCTTTTCGAAAATCTAATATTTCTAGTTCTTCTGCTGGAAAGATAATTTTTTCTTTCGATTGTGAACATTAAAGAGTGAGAAATTTGTTTTGATCTTAATTTTCTATGTCAAAAGGAATATAACAAAAAAGTTATCGTGTTCATGTTCAAATTAGAAATGTTCATAATAAAAATCAAATTGAATACACATTTAAAAGAAAAGGAGATTGTATTTTTGAATGGAAAAATTCCATTGAATATCTGTGACGGACAGCGATTTCACATGTACTGTAGCCATTAAGTATCAAATTCAAATCTGAATACAAGATTTTGGTTTTCGGCAATTTTTTTGGGTGGGGTAATTTTTGGACATAATTTTGTTAAGGGGTCCTTGAATGTTTGACAGTTGTTGACAATGGGGATATCAAAAACTGCCTAAAATTTGTTGACATAATTAATCGATGACCCCATAGGGATCAGGGGTAAGGCCATTTGGGCCAATTGTAGCTATGTAGCCTACTAACTAAAATTAACTAAAATAAAAGTCCAGTAACTATTACTATAGGCCTAACTATAACTCAGAAATAATACTAACTGTAACTGGAACTATAACTAAAATGAAAACCATTAGCTATAACTGTAACCAGTGCTTTTTCAGCAGGAACGGCGTTCCGGCACCTTTTTCAGCTGCTAAAAAATAATTTATTTCTTTTAATAATTAAAACAATAATTTAGTTATTTTAATTTCATTTCAGTGTTTTTGAACTGTTTTCAGTGTTTATTGAGACCCCTCCCAACCCCCAACCCCGTTTTTCTCGTGATTTTAACCCGCCCATAATTGTTGCGTTCCGGCACCTATTGTTCCGTTCCGGAAACTTGTTTCTAGAAAAAAAAGCACTGACTGTAACTATAACTAAAAATAATACTAACTAAGACTTATAACTGTAACTATAACTAAAATTTAAAAAAACCATTAACTATTACTGTAACTATAACTAAAATAAAATCTGTAAGGAGAATCACACCGCAATCTCGAATTATGAACATAATTCGGAGCAGTGAATTAGAAAACAAAAGAACAATTAATTATTAAATAATTAATGCACAGCAACTTGTTTCGCAAAAGATGTGTGATTTGGACCTATAGTGGCCCTGCTGGCCCACTCTGATAGGCCTTAAACATCTCATAGCGCCCTTTGATGCCTCTCAAAGAAGTGTGTTTCGAGGTTTCAGTTTACTTGCTTCTTAAGCAAATTCCGCAATACAGTAAATACAGAAAGGTAAGCTTACACTGTCAAGGTGCGCTTAAGGAACTCTCCTTCTTCATCTTCATCATCATCATTATCATAGTCAACATAATCATCGTCTTATGATGATGATGCTACTCCTCATCGTCCTCTTCTTATTTTTCATCATCATCATTATCATCATCATGAACTTCTTCTTTGTCTTCTTCTGCTTCTTCTATTTCTGATGACGACGACGACGATGACGATGATGATGATGATGATGCTCCTCCTCCAACTTCTTTTACTTTTTCTTCTGCTTCTCCTCCTCCTCCTTCTTCTTATGCTGTTTTTGATGCTTCAACCTCTTCTCTTTCTTCTTCCTGTTTTCTTCCTACACTTCTTCTTTTGATGCTGCTTCTGGTGCTTCTTTCAAAGTATGTTCGTATCTCTCTTGAAGAGGCGCTATATAAATCTATTCTCCACCTCCTTTTTATTCTTCGTTTCCCTTTCTTTCCTTGCTTCTCCTACTCTTCCTCTTTCCCCCTCTTCCTCTTCTTCTTCCAAGAGTAAGGTAAGAAGACTAGCAGATTGGTACTTTGATACTCGCCTGTCTTCCACAACGGCTAATAGATGACCTAGCGAATGTTCAGTAGGTAATTAGTTGTACAACAAACGCACCCATTCATCCCGAACAAGATGATCTAGCCACCGTTTTTGCCTTTTGGCTTGCGCCCATCGGCTTACAACGACTGTTCTATTGTTATTTGATGGACTTTCGTTTCTCACGAGTTGCTATTGATTACGTATCGCAGATGATTACATCTAAAACAGATAAATCTCATTCTAACCTTGAGAGTAATGGAAAACACACTGGCGTGAAGTGCAGAAGGTACCAAGATCGAATCCCGTAGCCCTTTATAAGGTTTACTCGTATTTCTAACAACTCGAAAACAGATATTATTATAAATCACGGTAATTTTACCTCCAATACGAGAGGTAGCAGTGATCATATCCATTTTCAGATTTTGACAATCTTGTTGTCACGACCTTAAACCTCAAGACCAAGACCAAGACCCTGGACCTCAAGACCAAGACCAAGACTTTTGGTCTCAAGACAGTAGTTATATTAAGACTATTCTGGAACAACCACGCAATAACCACGTCACGTGACGACCATCATATGACGTCATCGAAACTACTGGAAATCCCCGCAGTTTCGATCACGCGCCTATGACTCATCATGATGAGAATCTAGGCGCAACAGGCTCTGAGACCTCTCCGCCGTATAAATTCATAAATACAGTCTTTTCATTCGCTTTCATACTAGCCTTAACTGGCGTCATTTTAATAGAAGAATGTCTTGTTTCATTATAATTACTAACCATTCCGTCTAATATATCGATATATCTTCTAGTAGAATTAGCTGTAAAGTACTTAAACATTTTCTCCCACATCGTCCTGTTCCATCTCTCAATGACGCAAGATTTTTCTTCATTCTCAGTAGAGTACAACTCATCGAAATTCTTTACGTCTTTATTACAAATCCTTTTCCCTTATCAACCCATAACTTAACAGGCTTTCGTCCGCTCTCGAGTATCTTCACGAAGCCGCTAGCTGTAGATTTCCCACTCTTATCATTCAATGGCACGATCCAGCCGTACTTTGAAAACACGTCTATAACGGTTAACAGGTATTTCACACCATCGTTATCTTTAGCGAAGGCCTGCATATCTTCTATTAGCGACGACAAGCACTTTTTATAATCGCAACATTAAGTTTTTATACTGTTCTTTATCGATAACGTTTTGTCGTAATAGTTCATCACATATACCAACGATCTCGTTTCTCACTCCCGTATTACCTGCGTCGTAGCTAGCGAAACGCAGATTCAACATTTCTACTAAAGCATTCGGATCTTGAGGAATTACGACGACTCCTTTACCCGTCTTCAGCGCTTGTTTTCCAGACCATATCGGTTTAATGATGTTTCTGTACTTTTCGCCTCTAGACGATTTTGGTTTACTCGGATTGTTAGGTTGTCTCATAGCATTCGTCGCGTTTAGAATCTCGGCGTAATCGGACATATCGTTGTCGTTGTAAATCGAATCGTTCGGTTTAGCCATCGTCAGTAGCTCCCAGAGACCTGGAGTTCCGGCGTAAGTCTTATCCGCGACTGTTATATTATCGTCTTGGAAGGTAATAGGCGTGTCTCCGATATAAAATATCCCGTTTTTAGAATGTATACCGAACGTCGTATCGGTAGACTTGTCATTAGAAGCGTATTTGGATAAGTATTTCGTTGCTAGGTCTCCTAATTCTAACATTCTAACATCTTCTATAGGATCCTCGTAAGCCTCTATCGTGGGGTACTGAGGAAACTGTATGGATTTTAACGACGACGATATCGACGCGGGAAGCGCTTTTAGAGCGTCAGACGTAGCTGCCGAGTTTTCCTTAATAGTAGATAACAAAGCGTTTTGTTCTTTCGATATCATCGATTGCGAGTCAACGATCGGCTTGTACAACTTTACCAAATCTCGCTGCAGTCCTATATCGCTTAGTTTCTCAGATCGATAGTTCTGTTGAATATTCTTCTTTTTAGTTATTCTGACTTTATCTCCAATCGAGAAACTATAGCCGAGTCGTTGAAGGACGCGTTTGGGAAATCGATGAAAAAGGATTAACGTAAAAACGTAAAAACGTAAAAACGTGAAAACGTAAAAACGTGAAAACGTGAAAACGTGAAAACGTAAAAACGTAAAAACGTAAAAACGTGAAACGTAAAAACGTAGAAAAGTACGCTCTTTTTTTACGTCTTAACATACTTTATGACTTACGTTTCAAAGTATGTTAAAAACATTATACTACTCATTTAAAATAATGTCGTTCCTAAAGATTAACGATCCAGCTAAAAGAGACCTTATCGTTGAAGAGTTTCTCAAGACGAAGAAGAATATTCAACAGAACTATCGATCTGAGAAACTAAGTTGTACAAGCCGATCGTTGACTCGCAATCGATGATATCGAAAGAACAAAACGCTTTGTTATCTACTATTAAGGAAAACTCGGCAGCTACGTCTGACGCTCTAAAAGCGCTTCCCGCATCGATATCGTCGTCGTTAAAAGCCATACAGTTTCCTCAGTACCCCACGATAGAGGCTTACGAGGATCCTATAGAAGATGTTAGAATGTTAGAATTAGGAGACCTAGCAACGAAATACGTTTCCCAATACGCTTCTAATGACAAGTCTACCGATACGGCGTTCGGTATACATTCTAAAAACGGGATATTTTATATCGGAGACACGCCTATTACCTTCCAAGACGATAATATAACAGTCGCGGATAAGACTTACGCCGGAACTCCAGGTCTCTGGGAGCTACTGACGATGGCTAAACCGAACGATTCGATTTACAACGACAACGATATGTCCGATTACGCCGAGATTCTAGACGCGACGAATGCTATGAGGCAACCTAACAATCCGAGTAAACCAAAATCGTCTAGAGGCGAAAAGCACAGAAACATCATTAAACCGATATGGTCTGGAAAACAAGCGCTGAAGACGGGTAAAGGAGTCGTCGTAATTCCTCAAGATCCGAATGCTTTAGTAGAAATGTTGAATCTGCGTTTCGCTAGCTACGACGCAGGTAATACGGGAGTGAGAAACGAGATCGTTGGTATATGCGATGAACTATTACGACAAAACGTTATCGATAAAGAACAGTATAAAAACTTAATGTTGCGATTATAAAAAATGCTTGTCGTCGCTAATAGAAGATATGCAGGCCTTCGCTAAAGATAACGATGGTGTGAAATACCTGTTAACCGTTATAGACGTGTTTTCAAAGTACGGCTGGATCGTGCCATTGAATGATAAGAGTGGGAAATCTACAGCTAGCGGCTTCGTGAAGATACTCGAGAGCGGACGAAAGCCTGTTAAGTTATGGGTTGATAAGGGAAAAGGATTTGTAATAAAGACGTAAAGAATTTCGATGAGTTGTACTCTACTGAGAATGAAGAAAAATCTTGCGTCGTTGAGAGATGGAACAGGACGATGTGGGAGAAAATGTTTAAGTACTTTGCAGCTAATTCTACTAGAAGATATATCGATATATTAGACGGAATGGTTAGTAATTATAATGAAACAAGACATTCTTCTATTAAAATGACGCCAGTTAAGGCTAGTATGAAAGCGAATGAAAAGACTGTATTTATGAATTTATACGGCGGAGAGGTCTCAGAGCCTGTTGCGCCTAGATTCTCATCATGATGAGTCATAGGCGCGTGATCGAAACTGCGGGGATTTCCAGTAGTTTCGATGACGTCATATGATGGTCGTCACGTGACGTGGTTATTGCGTGGTTGTTCCAGAATAGTCTTAATATAACTACTCAAGACCAAGACCAAGACCAAGACTTTTAAAAACGAACTCGAGTGCACTTGAGACCAAGACCTCGGTCTCGAGGACAACAAGTCTGGATTTTGAGACCCCTTCAGCTGTGTCATGTCGAATTTTAGGATTAAAATAAACATTGCAAATATAACAGAGATATCTGAGGCAAAACTCGGAGTTGTTGATGCATCGGTGAGCAGTCTCTGAGTCTATGTAGTGGCGTCGGCCGTTAAGAAGTTGGGTGACCAACCGGATGGTGTGATGCTATATCGGTTCTTTTGCATTATGATTACGGCGCTGTCGAAGTCACTTGCTTTGCTTAGCTAAACTTATCTTAGACTAGATAAGATCGGATTAAAACTGATTATGTCTAATTAGTTCTGATCATTAGGCCCTATTTAAATGTAACGTCTGTTTATAGACCCTCTGTATCAAGATGCCTAACACTACGCCTCTTAGGTACCGATACCTCGTTTGTGCGTAAGCTCTTCTCACAGGTAATCGTATTCAGACTTCTATTAGCCATACGAGAATAACAGTTCAATAAATAGATAAATTGATAAATAAACATTAAACAGCGTTCATCGGCGTTGGCATGGATGCACACATCTGTTCATATACTCTGCCTATCCTTGTTGACAGGATTTCAAGAAATTTTATTGCATGTTTCTTAGATACGTTCTTTTGACCTAGGCCTCATAGCCGAACATAGACACTCAAATTATATGCTGTAATTAAAATTCGTTTAGTTTCACTTAATGGCTTTTTGGTCAAGTATTCATTTCCTCCAGAACGACATGTATTTGAATTTTATAACCCTCAAGGGCTTAATGGTGTTGTTTCTGCAAGACATCGACTAGACATAAGTCAAACAATTACGCTTAAGTTAATTGGTCCTTCCAGTTTATTACAGGTGTTGAAGGGTCGTCTCGCAAATAAAATCCAAAGCAACAGCACCAACAAACTTTCTTTTTCTGTTACAACTAATTGCAGGACTCAGTGTTTCACCTTGTCACCTTGTCACCTTGTCACCTTGTCACCTTGTGCTGTCAACTCCTGGAGCTCTAGCGATCGCCATGACACACAATCTCCATTCCTTCCTATTCGAAGTCAGGTCCCTTAGTGCTTCCAGATTCATGCCAGTTACATCGTGAATCTCATCCATCCATTTCTTCCTTGGTGTTTACTTGACAATATAATGCGACATGCTGAGCATGAGTGCGTAAATTACTACCTTGGGTTCAGACTAGAGTTTTGAAGAGCACATTTCTCGTAGAGGCCTGGTTTACTAATTGTGATGCGACTGTCGTTTTTAGTAAGCTTAGTATTTTTACACATGCACGGATCTATTATACTCCATATTTGATTAAAATCAGAAATAAAACATCGAAAGAATTTTATTTCACACACAGACAGTCTTTTACTTATTTAAAAAGAAAATCAGAATAATAGAACTCTTTAGCAGTAAAGGTATGTTGCAGCTTGCAAACATGTTTAGGCCTACGTAGAGCATGGAATAGGCTTTTGTCTAAAAATCAGTGTAAACAATATTATGCTAAAAACGACCATACTCTATTACTGCGCATATCCGTACAGTCTTTTATTTTGTAGGGCTGCTTTTAATTATTGCCTCATATTTCTTATAGGGCCTATGCTCAAAAGAAGTCTAAGAAACTTTCGACTAATTAAAACACACCTGAAAATTGAACTGCTATACAGATGAGTAAAAGTTACTATAAATAGGCCTAGATTTACTTTGAAAAGTTATTATGAGTGTAACTGTTTACTTTACATTTATTATGAGTATTTACCTAACAGGGTGTAGGGTGATTTTAAGTGGTGTCATGTTATGTAATCTTTAAATTTTGAAAAAGCATTCCCAAACTGACGAAAACATAATATTTATTGCCATGTTATGTTAAGAACTCGTACGGTTGGTCTAACAATGTCTCTCAATAGAACTCAAGTGTTTTATTAAACCACTACTAACCAGTATTCGCCTGTTAATTAGCTTTTTGAATGCAGTAAGTACTACAATCGTATCAGCGTCTTCATGTTACGAGAGTGTACAAACATAACTGATTTCAAACGTGGGCGACAGTTAAAATTTCATGTCTAACAACTATGTTCCGCTGTCGTCGATAAACCACGCATAGCTTCAACTCATGAGATTAGAAATATATACACCGGCAGATGCAAGGGAATCGTAAACGAGAAGGCATAACTGGAGCGTAAGTAATCGACTAGTGTATGACAGTGTCTATGTGGTGAGATAGGAAGGGACAGAAGATGGCCAGTGCATCGGCAACTATGCCTAGTATGTAGGCCCAGCCTACAACGCAATTGCCCGACCAATACATGCGAGAATTGTGGCAATGATGCTGAACGAAGCTCGCGTCAAGACCGGCCGGAAAGATGACGAGGCCACCGGTGTACAGTAGAGCGTAGCTACAAAAGAAATAACAAACACTCTGACTGACAAATTGCAGTGTATTCTACAAACGAGCATTCAATGTATTCTACAAGGTTGCGTGACTGGGGATCTTAATCGGAAAGTGAGATATGCTGACAGGATGTTATGTAACTGAACATTTTCTGGTATTAACAGAGAGGAGCTACAAACACAAACCCCAATCTCGAATTATGAACATGATTCGCAGCAGTGAAGTAGAATACAAAAGAAGAATTAATTTTTAATAATTAGCCTAATACACAACAGCTTGTTTCCCAACACGTGTGTGGCCTGCACCAAATGCCGTCAGATGGGCCTTGAACATTTCATAGCGCCTTTGTTACCTCTAAAAGAAATGCATGACGTTTGGGATGTTTCGAGATTTCGGTTTTCCTTGGTTCTTTACTGAATTCCCCTATGCAATGAATACACCGACCGTACACTTCCGAGGTTTGCTTAAGGAACTCTTCTGGTTGTTGTTCTCCTCCTCCTCCTCCTCTCCTCCTCCTCTTCTTCTTCTTCTTCTTCTTCTTATTATTATTGTTGTTGTTATTATTATTATTATTATTATTAGTAGTAGTAGTAGTAGTAGTAGTAGTAGTAGTAGTAGTAGTAGTAGTAGTAGTAGTAGTAGTAGTAGTAGTAGTAGTAGTAGTAGTAGTAGTAGTAGTAGTAGTATTTTCATAATCATCGTCGTATTCTTTTTCCTCTTCTTTTACCTATCCTGCTTCTTCTTCTCATGCTGTTTTGATGCTTCTTCCTTTTTCTTCTTCTTCGTCTTTTCCCTTCTCCTTTTTCTTTTGTTTCTCCACCTTCTTGTCCTTCTCCTCCTCCTCCTCCTCTTGTATTGTATTGTATCGTATCTTAAAACTTGTAAAGCGCCTCTAACCAGTGCCTACCAATCAGAGGCCCTCCCAATGAGAAAATCCGAACTCCTCCTCTTCATCCTCATCCATGTCTTCTTCTTCCAGGGGTGAGGTAAGAGGACTAGGTGATTGGAAGTTTCATACTCATCTGCCTTCTACAGTGGTTCGTAGATAACCTAGCGGAGGTTCAGTAGCTAATTATTTGTACAACAAACACATCCATCCGTCTCGAACACGACGTCTCAGCATTTTGGTTTGCGCCTATCGGATTATATTGGCTGTTCTATTGCTATTTGATGGGCTTTGGTTTCTCAGGAGTTGTCATATGATTACATATCGCAGAAGGTTACATCTAAAACAGATTAATCTCATTCTAACCTTGACGAGACTGAATTTTGTCATCTTTATTTACAGTCTGTTGGCCAAAACTGAATCGCAGTAACTAATTCTGCTATTATTAATATCATTAGGCTTATAATATCATCTGAGTTACACGGAAATGGAACACTGATAACCCGATAGTTGTTTAATTTAAACTGAGTAAACGTTCAATAGCATTCGACAGCTACAGATGAAATCGGGAGAGCTCATAAAATGGCCAACGAGACGTGTCAGTGTCACACAAGTCTAGGCGCAGTCTACCATAAATTATATTATAACTAACAACTCGATTGAGACTTCAAGTTCATAGTAACAGATCAGGAAGTTTACACCGACAGAAGCTAAATGAATGGTCTGGGGAGAAATTCCAGTGTGGCCTGGGGCAAAGTCTCGGTAAGGTAATCACAGGCTTCTGTCCTCTGAATCTGAATGTATTTAGTTAAGGAACAAAGTGCTAATTGCTTTGTGAATTTTAGTATTTTAGAACAGAATAATAAGACCCCAAAACTTAAAACAATCTTAAAGCATATAGGCTAAACGTAAGAAGGGAGCTAGGTGAGTTGTTTATGCATTCATGAATGAACTTGCTCTGGTAACCATTGTTGAATGGATCTTAGTTTGTAGACAATTTAGTCGCTTGCGTAACTTTTCTTTTTCGTATCTTAGGTTTCAGTTGGCATTGTAACTAATAAATCGTTTATCCGTGTCATAATATGATAACTCGGCAACAAAGCTTCTACACTCAATTGCAATGTCTTCTAGCATTAGACATTATTGTGACAAATGGCAGATCGAGACTTGTGACCTCAGTGACCTGGCTAAAAAGTTACATACAATGGCCAATATACATTACATTATGAATGATTATGGGTACCAATACACATAAACATCTGTGGCTTACAATTCACAGGCTATAATTTTTGTATTTCGTTGCAGTGTTAGCCCGCTTAAAACACAAATAGATTTCCAACAACAACGCAGATGATGTCGAGGAGACCTGAGTTCAGGGAGAGGGATCACATCTCAGATGATGGCACAGCTATAGAGTGCGCCCCTCGACCCTTCTGATCATGTTCTTCCTTAACACACGGGCGACCGTACGGATCGATGGAACCTGATTGCACGCTTGCATAATGAGATAAACATACGATCAATGAATGGAGATCGATTATGTTCACTGATCAAAATCACGATCTGCATTACAATCAACTGAAAAGAATGGCCCGCGCACGCACGCACACACACACACTCACACAAAAATACACACACATACACATTGCATAATATACACCGTGTCTCAAAATAAACTGTGCAAAATTGTTTCTGTCAGAACTTCGTCAAATTTCCACCAATTTTAATAATTTTTGGTAGGTAGATGGCAAAATGGCTGAAATTGTATGCTATACATAAATTTTCCACCTCATCTGACTCATGTCACCGCACTACCTTGTTAAACACAGATGTACGAACGTAAAAACGATCGAAAACACCATTTTTAATCAACGATAGCGCAGCTTAAAATAAACAGTTACGTCATTAATACGTAAATAATGATTGCCAGCTATTCTGAGGGTAGACTAGTTAAAATTCGAAATTTATTAAATAACATCTGACGCCCTCTAACGAATTGATGAACAAAATCTGAACACTAGTTGTTAAAATGTAAGCGTTATATAAGAAATTGGTACATCTGTGTTTAACAAGGTAGTGCGGTGACATGAGTCAGATGAGGTGGAAAATTTATGTATAGCATAAAATTTCAGCCATTTTGCCATCTACCTACCAAAAATTATAAAAATTGGTGGAAATTTGACGAAGTTCTGACAGAAACAATTTTGCACAGTTTATTTTGAGACACGGTGTATATGCATATATTGCCAACCAATTTCAGATTTACTGCAACGTATATATATATATATATATATATATATATATATATATATAAATTATGCTTACATGTAGGTCTGATTAAACTTCCTGTATTTGTAGTTTATGGTTCGAAATGCATGGATAAGGTACGGCTTGTTTCTTAAGCAGAGCCAATGAAAGACCTCACCATTCATTGTACCAATTCGACAACGGTATCAGCATTGGTTCATTGTATTGAGCTTTTGTATACACTTACTCATACATGTATACTTTTTACTTAGCTATTTATCTACTTATTTACTTACTGACTGACTGGCTCACTGGTTTGTTTATTTGCTTGTCTGCTTGTTTGAAATAAGTTATGTTCGTTCCACTATCCTTATGAAGTCGATAAAATAAAACGCAATTCCGGCAATGCAAATATACTTCTGTGAGGCAAGGACCGAATAACCATGTAATCCGGCAGTCGTTATTGTTATGAGCTTCATGGACTGCTGATGAGGTAATGGGCTAATACTAGTCGCCCTGCGTTTAGTTTTCAAGTAGCTTTTGAGAGAGTTGGAGTTAACGATTACGATTACAAAAGATCGTACATGGATGGACGATGCAGTTAAAACGATTTGACAAACTTCATCCAAAGAGCAACTACCAAACATTTGACCAAATCGAAGGAAGGGCTGAAGCACAGATGGATTGCCATCGGGACCGATACAATCAAGGACAGACTGAGGAAAGCATAGATGGATAGAAGGAAGGAAGGAGAAACAGATGGATGGGCTGGAGGAAGGACGGACGGAGAAATGGAAGGAAGGTGGAACAGATGGATGGGTTGAAGGAAGGACGGACGGAGAAAAGGAAGGAAGGTGGAACAGATGGATGGGCTGAAGGAAGGACGGACGGAGAGAAGAAAGGAAGGTGGAACAGATGGACGGATTGAGGGCAGGGCGGATGGATAGACAGAAGGAAGGTGGAACAGATGGATGGGCTGAAGAAAGGACGGACGGAGAGAAGAAAGGAAGGTGGAACAGATGGACGGATTGAGGGCAGGGCGGATGGATAGACAGAAGGAAGTTGGAACAGATGGATGGGCTGAAGAAAGGACGGACGGAGAGAAGAAAGGAAGGTGGAACAGATGGATGGGCTGAAGGAAGGACGGGCAGTTAGCATGAAGGAAGGAGAAATAGATGGCGGACTGAAGGAGAGACGCATGCCATAAAAGTAGATGGAACAGGTGGATGGACTGAGGGCAGGTTGGATGGATAAAATGAAGGAAGGAGAAACAGATGGGCGGACTGAAGGAGGGTCTGGCATATAGAAGGAAGGAAGGAGAAATAGATGGATTGGCTGAAGGATGAACGAACGGATACAAGGAAGTTGAAACAGGTGGATGGGCTGAAGGAAGGACGGATGGATAGAAGGAAAGAAGGCGGAACAGATGGGTGGGTTGAAGGAAGGACGACGGATAGAAGGAAGGAAGGCGGAACAGATGGACGGACTGAAGGACGAACAGCAGGATGGATTGAAGGAAGTAGTAACAGATCTATCCATCTGACTGAAGGAAGAATGGTCGCCTCCAAAGACATGGGTTTTTTAAAGAAGAAAACTAAATGTATCTATGTCTCGCCATACAAGACTGCAGAAAAACTTTGGTAATGAGCATCTTGTGAATAGTAATGTGACGGAACCTACTGGACAGTAGTGGTGGAAGCTATGTCAGAGGATATATATGGACAGAAAAAAAGAAACTATCTCTTTCTGTACCTGTCCGTTTTGCTCAGTTGCTAATGTCAGTTCTCTCTCAAGTTTTAAATAGCTTATCCATTATAGGTTGCCTCTTTATCTTAGCAAAAAGATCTTTCGGATATTGTCTGTTTACATCTGGATTTTGGTGCGCCAACAATTGATGCCTTGTGCATTAGACACCGGTGCGATGGAATCTACTACTTACATTTATTATGAGATCGTACGTGGCCGTCGTGGCATATATGATTTTTAAATGCGGTGCCAGTATGTAGTCGTCATTTCGATATTTTTTCACTGAACATGACCCTGAAATTCGACATAAAGTCGAATTAATGGAAATTGTTTTTCGTACAAAGTTGCTGTACGTTACATCAACGTTTGTGTAAAGAGACTTAGGATTGACGAGGGATAGTGGTTGTGATAGCGAGGGAAAAGGCTCTGTGAAATCGTCGAGTTCTGCTCGTGCATCAATGGCAAAGTTTGGTTGAAGTCGACCGGAGAGCGTGAGAAGCATGACCTCATCCTCGAGGGACAAACCCTGTCCTGTCAAGAAGCCCAAAAGTCAGATGCTACGTGCCATTGCGAGGTTGTTGATTAGATCAGGTCATAATTATCATTTACATATGATGCAGGATTAGGTAGGATTTAAGTGAATCCTAAAGGATTTGTTTGAATATTATAGTCAGTGACAAACTATCTTGGTAACTCTTTGGTTGAACGTATATTGCGGGTTTTGTTTTTGGACACTGAGTAGTTTATACACATCTGAGAAGAGACTATTCTTCATGGACTGATTTCGGAACAACAGCTATTTCTATCTAAAGTCTTCTTCTTCTTCTTCTTTTCCTTCAGGCTCGAATTAATCCCTCTTTGGAGAGGGGTCAGCCACTCGGATCCTTCTCTTCCACTTGTTTCTTTCTTGAGCATCTTCTTTCTTCAGTTTTAGGAGTTTTAGGTCTTGTTGTATCGTGTCTTCCCATCTCTTCCTCTGTCGTCCCCGGCTGCGGCGTCCGTATACCTCTGCATTCATGATTCTTTTCACACAACTATCATCCTTTTCACACAACTATCATCCTATTTCTATCTAAAGTCTCTGAATATAATGTAAAGTGTAGGAGCAGAAGATCAACTGCCAGAAGTCACACTAGTATACGACAATCGAATCGTGAATATACTAATTTTTCCTTGATAAGCCACGTGGTCCTATCTTATTTCTCCTGCAGAAATGAATTAATTTTTAATTAACGTCTTCTGGTCTTGGAATCGTCTCTCATTATTAATCCAGACAAGTGGAAACTATAAATTGAAGTTACTTTGCGCTGTGACGCCAGAGGTCCTGAGCGGTGATAAAGCTCCAGATTAGATATAGCTTCTCTGCTATAATAGACGTGGTTATGATCTCTCAAAATTATAATTACTGTATTGGTTGAACGTCGCTATCCGATGACAAAGATTCAGTCGATGGCCCGCTGAGCAATTGTGTGATAAGAGAAGTAGTAGTTTCCGTCTAACGACACTGTGTGATAACAAAGATCATTAGCATCGCCCTCCTCCATCCAGGCTTGGAAATGGCACTGCTGGTACTAGTGCACGAACGTGCAGTGGCGACGTTTGTCTGTTTAGTCAGTCTGTTTGTCAGTCTGTCGGTTTGTCAGTCGGATGTCTGTCTGTTTTACTTTAATATGGTGGTACAAAATCGATAAATGATCAAATGAAAAGAGAGATGCGAAAACGGAAGGAGATGCTGATTACAAACGAGATGTATTGCAACTGTACAACAACGCCTCAAGTCTCACCTCTTAAAGAATTCCTACCCTAATCCATCCTGTCCTTCGCCTTCAAGGCTTTCGTTCTCAACGAAAACCGCCGAGTTTTCTGGAAAATTTATTGATGCCCTTAGTCCAAACGGTGTACGGACTATCGCTCATAGGACGATCGCTCATAGGACGATCGCTCATAGGGACTATCGCTCATAGGGACTATCGCTCATAGGGACTATCGCTCATAGGGACTATCGCTCATAGGGACCTTCACACATAGGACGATCGCTCATAGGGACGATCGCTCATAGGACAATCGCTCATATGACCATAGAAAAGTACAGTTATCGATAATACACTGAGACCATAGTTTATGGATCCATTTAATGCGATCGATAAGAAAGAAAGAGCACGTAAATGAAAATTATACATAAAAACTCTAGAATACCAATTAGCTAGCAATTATTAAATAAACTTCCAATTACCTAGCAATTAGCTTCCAATTAGCTAGCAATTATTAAATAAACTTCCAGTTGGCTATATTATTATAAAAATAAAAACTGTTCCCAATGGCTTTACCAATATTTATGAAATGGCCCTACTTTGATGTGCCTATACTTCAAAACTATCTACTAGTTAGTAGGAAGTTAATTGCTCGCGTCCCTACTTTTATGCTTATATGTATGTATGGTCCGTATGAGCGATAGTTCTATAAGCGATTGTCCTATGAGCGATGGTCCCTATGAGCGATGGTCCCTATGAGCGATCGTCCCTATGAGCCATCGTCCCTATGAGCGATCGTCCCTATGAGCGATCGTCCTCTGAGCGATAGTCCTATGAGCGATAGTCCTATGAGCGATAGTCCTATGAGCGATCGTCCTTAAGACCGACAGTCCCTATGAGCGATAGTCCTATGAGCGATCGTCCCTATGAGCGATCGTCCCTATGAGCGATAGTCCCTATGAGCGATAGTCCCTATGAGCGATCGTCCTTTGAGCGACCGTCCTATGAGCGATCGTCCTATGAGCAATAGTCCTATGAGCGACCTCCTATGAGCGATCGTCCTATGAGCAATAGTCCTATGAGCGATAGCCCTCTGAGCGACCGTCCTATGAGCGATCGTCCTATGAGCGATCGTCCTAGAACCGTCCAAACAGATTGGACAATTCTTATATTTCAGCCCTAATGAGTCCCGGTTGTTATAAATTAAGTTTAACTAAGCACACGCCACGTCTGAATTAATAACTGACTGGAGAGTAAATAAAATAAATAAATTAATTAATATTTATTACATTTTCTGCTAGTTTGAACTGACGATTTCGAGACAACATTCCAGTAAGATCTAACTTCTAACTGCCGACAAAAAGGCAATTCTTAAGCAGAATAAACAAAAACATCTGAATTAACGCAGTTACGGGATTAATGTATAGACTACACTACGAAAACTGAGGAGATCAAAGGAAACACCAAACATATTAGCTAAACTGTAAATTTTAATGTGAATTCTAAATTCTAAAGTCTAAACTCGTATTTCGGAAGAAATTGTTATGCAGTATACCAGGATTGTCACAGAGCAGTAATCGAGATAGACAGAGGTCTAAGACAATGCTTTCGTACAATATATTATCGACGCGGCTTGTTCCAGAGACTCCGAACATACATGATACCATCTGATAACTATGGATAGGAATCCGTTGGTTGGGCTATACGTGTTTGCGTGGGCGCGTCATTGACGATTTTTCTAGTTTTCTGGGCGTTGTTTGCTGGTCTTGATTACATTTAACATTATGATAGATCGTCGCAGGCTACGCTTTTGTGAGTTACTCAAAAATACGCTAAAATACATCCATTTACAATTATCAGATGAGCGAGGAAAACTTATTTTGATACAGTCGATGATTTTAGCAAGACTTAAAGAATGCCAATGTTTTACTCTATTGCTGCATTTTCTTGGATTTGTTTGTCTATAGGGGCCTAATATGATTAACAGAGATGTGCTCATTTTCACTTGAAAAACTTGTCAATCAAGGTATCAGTTTTAATTTTTTGCCAGCGCATTATCAAATGCTGAGATGACGTCTAATATTTCTGCCAGATCATCATCCCTTTCACTGTGAAAGAAAAGTCACCACGTAAAACGACACAATCAGGAAGAGGAGTATGATCGTTGAAAAGGCTTTCACGTTCGGACCAGCATTGCATAAGTTACCTTTGCAAAGGCAGGAGGTTTGTGTTAGCAGACTATACTTCAATGTTGCACAGTTGTCTGAATTGATTGTGTCGTTTATACAGGTCCGATAAACAGAGACTGTTTGATCTGAAATTTAAAGCATTGCATTTATATATAGTTAACTTAGTCTAATGTATTCTACACTCCGGCACTTAAATCATAGTAAACCCATCTTTTGCACGACCACAAGGTTAATATTCTTAAACAGTGAATTTGAAGAGATTTGCACTAACTTGAAAATAAATAATAAATTTATTCATACATGTATTACAATTTAGTAGGGATAGCTGTAAAGTCATCTCTATGATTCTATCGATATATCTGCAAGGGACACTCGCTGAGCGATTTTGATTAAAGAATAATTCAAAACGTGCATAATTCACATAAAGGATAGGCCCTACAATAGAGTAGACGCCGAACCTGCTTCACTAGACTCGACAGTTCTTGAGCTTACAAGAGGAGCCTACATGTCTCCACGGACAGAGGACCCCGATCCAGCTGATTTGAGACTGGAACACCATATATGGTGGGAGTTGCGACGAGTGAACCCCGTAACGGAAAAAAGATTTTCATTTTTATTTATACCGCAACATGAAACTAGTACACATGTCCAGGTGCAGCGATTTCAGATTACCCCCATTTCAAATTACCCCCCGGTAACTTGAAATCGCGTTCAGATTACCGGGGACAATCTGAAATCGATTTCAAGTTACCCCCGGGGGTAACTTTAAATCGATTTCAGATTCCCCCTACGATTTCAGATTACCCCCTCAAATTAATGGGGCCCATTCTTCGACTCTCTTAATAATAATAATAATTTTTAACATTTATCATTAAACTCTCATTACCCCTCTAGTACATGATGTACAACATGCTATCTTCTCTGTAGATCACAATTACATCATCTAGGATGAATCTTTGTATTTCGTATGTTTGTATGTAATATGTCAGGCACTTTGATCTAGTCACTAGTGTATGAGTGGTTTTAATACAATTAACATTTCTGTGACATTTTTTTAATTTTTTTCCAAATATTGAGACTAGCTTTCAATCTTGTATGTTTCACGTGTTTTATTCCAGCGGTTCTCAACCTGTGGTCCGCGGACCACTGGTGGTCCGCGGCCATCTGCCTGGTGGTCCGCGAGCAAGGTCTACAATTTATATATTTTATAATTAAAAACATGGAAACAGACAAATTTTGTCAATTTTTTATTTTTTTAAAATTTCAATCGCTAGAATTGGCTAAATGGCACCATTAAACTAATAATACGCGGATTTATGGCAAAAATTTCTTTTGTATTAATTTGTTTGTTGCACAATTATTAATGGTGGTCCGCGACTTAAGCACAAAGTTTAAAAGTGGTCCTCGAGTCTCAAAAGGTTGAGAACCGCTGTTTTATTCAATTAACATATCATGACATGTAAGCATAAGAATTTATCATTTTAGCTAAACCAGACAAGGGGTAATGTGAACAGCGCAGGGGTAACTTGAAATCGCGTTCAGGCTACCCCCGGGGGTAATGTGAAATCGATTTCAGATTACCGGGGAGTAGGCTAACTTGACAGTGGGCAACCTGAAGTCTTTACACCGGTAGCAGATTTGGGGACAGACTTTGGCTGGCTTGTGATGACATGTCGCCCATAACACTGGCTAGGCAAATCACCATCTCAAACAGACGCTGCCTTTGCGCTGTCTGTGCCTTTTTGTGTTCACAGCTGGTAGCTGAAGGTATGCCAGTGGTCTATGCGATAGACATTTACTTGGTAACTTACAGAGGAACTGGTCAGGTGCAAGTTGTCTGTTCCGGTGCTCGAGACGAATAAGACTCCTTTTTACAAATGAATAATTTTATTGCGTTTAAACAGTTTAAAGTAATAACTCTTTCGCGTCTATTTTTAGCATCGATATTAGGCCTGTTATCAAAGGCATTTGATCGATAAAGGCATAAGCCATTTTCTTTCTACGCAAATGCTTCTTGTTTTAGTCAAGGCCGCCTTTAGGCTTCTTCTAAATATTCAGCCGAACAGATTTATAAGACCGGCAGATTGTCAACCGCAGTTTCTTTTGGTTAAAATTTAATGGACGGCAATAGCGGTCTTTGTCCACCATAGTCCATAAATCACTGCCCAACGGACTCATTAACCTCTAAATTTTTGAGGGGCAAATAATAAGAAATCATTATTCCCAGCACCAAATGGGCGCGAAATCACACTTTTTAACATGTGTAGGCTACTCTTTCGATCAATTGACATGGGTGATGTAAGCTTAATCGAAAGTTACATCACCCATGTCGGAGACGCAGAGGAAGGAAGAAAAAGGAAGGAAGGAAGGTGGGAAGTAAGTAAGGAATGAAGGAATACAGGAAGGAAGGGCAAGACCACCAAAGTAGGGAGAGTTATGACCATGTGGAGGCTAAAGTCGGTTATGGATAATATGAAACTTAAGAATAGGCCTACCAGCAACAAGCTGATCGCATTCAATATAGTAATAAAAATAACCATATATTTGCTAGTTAACAATATTTATAATCGTTTAATTTACTTGGTGGAAAATCAAGGTCTCCGCATTCTTGATAAGTTCCGGTGCAGGTTCTGAGACTCAATAAGCAGGTTGCTCCGACGCAGGTAGGAATCCCTGTCATATTTGGGCCGAGGCAGTAACCCGGAGAACTGGGAGAATTGCCTGATCCGCAGGAGTAACAGCTGACGTAAGCCTCCGAGTATGCTAAACTGACGACGATGTAAATCCCGACCACAATCGCGTAGGAATACATTCTTGAAACCCTAGGAGCAGACGACATTGAACAGATGCATTGCATCAAATTTAGCCAATTATTCTGAATGTCATTCACTAGGCCTACTTCAAAATATAACATTACTCCTGTTGCTTGTTATTAGTATATTACGCATTTGTTATGCGCCACTATCTAATAGCCAAGCATCAATCGATGGCGTTGAACAATTGTGAGTAAAGGAGTTGCTTAAGGTTCCGACACAATAACGGTCCAGAGGTTGGCAAACTAAGGCTGGCGAGCCGGATGCGGCTCGCCAACACTTTTTAATCCCGCCCCACAATTCTTCAGAAAATTTAACAAGAAAAAAATTCAGACCGCGAGAACTTTTCTTCCTTTTACTCACGTGGCGCTGTCCTCTTACTTATTATTCCGGTATATTATATATATATATATAGTATATATATATCAATCTTTTCTTCACCAAATATGGTAGCACAAGAACAAACGATAGCCTACACTACAGTATTCACTGGAGAGTAGACCTGCCCATAATTATACTAATAAAACATATTACATAGTCCAGATTTCCTTAATTAAAATTATATGTTGTGCATAGGAGATCACACACAAAATTGACAACAGTGTTTCCTATAATTGGACCTCTTTGAAAGTCTTGTTCTTCTTAACATCTAGTAGTCCTTAATGTTAGGTTCCTGCGTGAAGTGTAGTATGTCCTTAACACTGCAGTGGCTGACCTTGAAGATCTTACAGATGGCATTGCTGTATGTGTAGTTTAGTGTGTTCAGTTCTCTCTTACTGAGGCTCATAGATTCCATTCTGTAAAGTAAGAATGGCTTGCAATAAGCACTAACAAGACGCAATAGTATTGTTTCAGTGAATTTGCAACATTTACTCTAGAAAGAGTTGAAAGATTTGTAGAACTTGACTCTCATTTCAAGCAAACTAACATTAAATGACTTGGCAGAAACAAGACAACAACCCTAGTATGTAAGTTTTTCAACATAGTTAATTTGGACACTATTTGGCTTAATCATTTTAGATGCAGCACAAAAAGAAGGACTAATCCTCATCACCTGAGATTTTTTACATTTAATTTCATGCCAAAACTCTAACTCTTCCATACAAATGTCGACTATGGCTTGTATGTCACCGAGAGATGCCGACATCAACATAAGGTCGTCAGCATACATAATGTATACATAATTTATGATAACTCTATGTATTAACTCTGGCGATCTGTCCCACTTTCCCGCAGAGGTTTTGCACATGATCCGTACGCATAAGTGAAATCCTTTCAAGTTAAGCAAATGTTACTTTCAAAGAAGATGAAAGAACAAAACTACGGACTAGTTTCCTACCCTTCAATTGCAAACTGTCGCAGCAGAGTCTAAAGAAAAATATAGTCTTCAGTTGTCAAATCAGAAAGAAGAGTTCTCCAGACGATTTGCGGCTTTTGAATCAATTGAGACTGAATTTGCTTTGCTTATTAGGGCTACCGTTCACATTTGACATGACAATTAGCTCCCACGGAACTTCAGCTGGAGTTTACCAACCGACAAAGTGACATTGTCGTCAAATATCTGCTCAAAGGATCAGACCTGATAACATTCTTTTCTTCACTCAGAAAGGAAAAATTCTGAAATCTACAAACTTTCGCTTTAAAAATGTTTGTGTTATTCGCATCCACTTACTTCTGTCAACAAAGATTTTCAGATATGAAGATAAACAAATCCAAGTACAGATCTCAGTTTACTGATCTAAACTTGAACTCAAATTGCAAATTGCAAATTGCAATCACTCCGGATTATGGGAAACTTGTTAATTCATGCTCACAGTTGCACATATCTCACTAGTAGCTGCCAAAGTATATTTGATATTATTATAAAAAGACGTAAGCTTCATTTCATGTTAGTCGTTATTAAAAGTAAAAAATTTCTTATACGGCTCTTCGAATTTTTTTTCGTCTAATGTGACCCTATGTGCAGAAAGTTTGCCCGCCTCTGCAGTAACCCTTTCGAACCCGTAATCTCCGCTTTGCAAGGCGAGCTCTCTAACTAATCGGCTACTAGTCCAAAAATACATGTAGATCTCTACGCTAGAACTGTGTTGAACAGCTTTATAATGAAATCAAATAGAGCACTGTTGTCAATATAAGTGAAAACGGCAGCTTATAGTCGTGATAATAATGCACAATTTTAAGATCAAACCCTAATAACTGTAACAGAGTTCTTTTTAACTTCCAAAAATTAATCAAGCAGGCCTACAACTAATGATGAATTTGCTTGACACATTAGCTCACTGATAAACGTGAGCCAGGTAGCGTGGGGTATATGGCAATGTACGGTAAGATAGGATTAGTGAGGTAAAGTAAGATAAAATAAAAGGCAGGCCTAAGTGCTCACTTATTGAAGTCGTAGGCCCCTATTTCATGACCTGAAGTGCATGCAGAATCGGACATTCCATGACATGGATCAATTGACCTTTGACACTTCCCTGAGTCGGAACTTGGGCAAGGCTTCAACGCACAACTGATTACTCTAGTAATCGTAGAGAGCATATTTATATACCGCTTCATCCAGAAAACTCAAAGCGCTCCAGATTTGAAAACACAAAAACCGCACCGCACCGCAGGCATTTGGCGCTACATAACTATAATTGATATTAAAATCTAAACCATGAAGAATTATTTCATCAGTTATTTTCGACTGTTATCTCAAAAACACTCGCAGCGGACCAGTATATACATGTAGGCCTATGTTCAGTTCTTGAGGATTTTCTGATTACGAAAATCTAGGCGTACTATAGAGCATCCTTGCTCTGGGTTCTTCCTGTAAAGCATCCCTACAAGTCCAAAAACGCCGAAATTAACCTGTAATTCGTTTAACCTGTCGACTGCGCCAAATAATGTCGTCTTGATATTGTACCTTCATACGTTTAAATGTTGCTGCGGTTTGTCAGTGAGCTTGTCAATAAACACGGATATATATATATATACATGTATATTGTGAACTGAGTTTTGTGTACAGTCTTGCAGTGCGAGATATTAGCGTATATATTTAGTGCGCTTACTTTAGTTTCACGTGTATATGTATATATGATAGATGCATAACGTTCAGTTGTACTGTCTTAGTGACACGCGTGGCCGGCCGATATCGGCAGCCGCGCGCTATATGTATATAATTAGATTTCGCTTAGGCGCACAGAAGAAGGTGTGTCAAGAGGCGCGAAGAATTATGCTGACTGGAGAAGTTTGAATTCGTGTGTTCTCGGTAGTAGTGTTGCTGACTAGTTGAGTTGTAATTCAATTGAGTTATGTTTCTTTTAAAAAGAAAAGATATTAAACTGTGTTGGTGATTAATTCAGACTAGGCTACACAGTAGAGATAAAGCTACTTATACGTAGATTCAATGTCAAAAGGTGAACATTAAATAGGCGTGAGTACGAAGAGAACAAGGATTTAATCAGAAGGATTGTCAACGGAAGGATAGGGTTGACATTATTGGTGGCAGCGACGGTGAGATAAATACTCACGGTGGAATAAATACTCACGATGGATATAAACTCACGGTGGATAAAAATTCACGTTATTGCCGAAGGAGGTGATAGAAGAATCTACAACGGTGCTAGAAGAATCAACGCGTTGTTGCTGTGTGACGAGTCTACGATATCAACGACGGTGGGACACGAGAAAACGGTATAAAAATTTCGTTGTTTTCCACGAACAAATATAAAAGAAATCCCGTTTGTTTATCGATTCACACACCAAGAAAAACCGTGACTTCTTTGAAAAGAGAAATCACCAAAGTAAACAAGTAAGATGGAGAAACTAAGTGCTGAAAGACAAGAAGATATTAAGAAGATGTCTACGGAAAGGCTAAAACAGCGTTTGTTGAAAGCCGGTTTTAAAGAAGAACAATTAGAAGGTATGTCACGTGGTGACATGATTCAGGAACTCGCCGAAGTGTGGGTTAAAGAAGTCGAAGAAGGTGCAGTTGGCGGTGCCGTAGAAAAGGCTATTGAAAAACCTCCTGCGCCTATGTCTATGGAGATGTTGATGCAGTGGATGATGATGAAAGAAGATAGAGAGGAGAAACGGAGACAAGAAGAGAAAGAAAAAGAGGAGAAACGGAGACAAGAAGAGAAAGAAAAAGAGGAGAAACGGACACAAGAAGAGAAAGAAAAAGAGGAGAGACGAAGACAAGAAGAGAAAGAGCTGAGACAGGAAGCAGAACGTGTAAGACAAGAAGAATTGCGCTTGCAGAGGGAGAAAGAAGAGAAAGCAGAACGTCTGCAGAGAGAGAAAGAAGAGAAAGCGGATCTTGCAAGGCAAGAGGAATTGCGCCTGCAGAGGGAGAGAGAAGATAAAGCAGAACAAGTGCGTAAGGCAGAACTTGAATTGCAAAAGCATCAGTTTGAGATTTAATTAGAACAGTTGAAAAGAGATAGGGAAGATGCTGAAAGAAGAAGACTGGGGCAGATGATTGAATTTGAAAGAGCTAGAAAAAGTGATGAAGAGGTACGTCAGCAACAGATTGAAGCAAAGAGAATGCGTGAAGAAGAAAAAGAAAAGGCGCGAACGTTAGAGTTGGAACGCGCAGAACAGATAAGACAAGAAGAACTCACATTTCAGAAAGAAAGTTTGGAAAAGGCAGAAACAGAAAGACAAGAAAGTCTGAAACTGGAGAAATCAAAATTGACATTGAAAGAAACGCAAATGAGAGAAGAATGGGAAGCAGAAAGAAGGAAACAGCAAGAAAGTGAAACTTTGGTGTCAAAAATTAAGAAAATAGGTGATGCAATGAAGCATGTATTGCCTAAAATGCCAACTGATGTGATGGAGGTGCCATTATATTTTGAAACAGTTGAGAATGCGTTTCGCAGTTTTGCTGTAGAAAAGCCGTTTTGGGTTAAATTATTACTACCCTTAATGACGCCGAAAGCTCGAACCGTTCTGAATAGATTGTCATTCGATGATCTAGACAATTATGACAGAGTCAAGCAGCACTTATTAAAAGAATTTAAGTTGACCTCGAGAGAATACAGAGCCAGATTTGTGGATGCTAAGAAGACAACAGAAGAGACTTATACGATGTTTACGGCAAGACTGAAGAACTTGCTAAACTATTACGTGAGAAGTCGAAACGTGAACAAAGAGTATGATACGCTCTTTGATTTGGTGGTAGCGGATAAGCTAAAAGAATGTTTACCGCCAGGTCCACTACAGTTTGTATTGTCGAAGGAAGGAACTGACTGTCTCCAAGCTAGTGCAGTCGCAGACTTAGCAGACATTCATGTAAACAATCGAATTGGGTTTGCATTTCCAAATATAAACAGTTATCCTTCTCAACGCTCTGGAAACCAAAGCCAGAGTGGAAAGTGGAAAAGTAATCCAGAAACAGGGAATCAGTTCAAAGGTAAAGAAGTCAAGGCTAGTGTCCCTGTACCCAATGAGACCAGAGAAGTGACGTTTGGTCGTCAGGGATTTAACATATCGTCAGCGCCGTTTGCCAAGAGGGAAGGCAACACATCGTTTACGCAGTATAAGAGAAATGAAGGAAATGAACAACGAGGTATGGTTGTGAAGCGTTGTCACAACTGTGGTTCAGACAAACATTTGGTTAAATTTTGTCCAATTCCAGTGGCAGCAGCTAGTTCTAGCAGAAATCAAGAACACGCAAGGGTGAATTTGATTCAAGTGGTTAGTGATACAGATAATCAAACCGCGAGTCAAGAAAACCAAGAGACTGAAGTAAAGTCAGTAATGAAATGTGGTATTCAAAAAGAAATTCTATTGGATGCTAGAATTCAGAGAGAAGTCATAGGAAAAGGTGACAGTCGAATATTGAAGAAATCGTTCTTGCAATATGTCGAGGTCGAAATTCGTGGAGTAGACGGTAAAGAGCCAGTGAAAGTCAAAGCACTGAGCGACTCGGGTGCAGAAATTCCGGTGATTAGTGAAGAATTATTGGAAGGCATGAAGGTAGAACAAATTGGAAAAGTGAACTTGCAATGTGTAGCAGGAGATGCCATTCCTGCGAAATTGGTGAAGGTCGATGTTAGACTGTGTGGTAATGACGGGGAAGAAGAGGGATTTCCGCGTAAAATCCAGTGTTCACTTACACCTTATGTCACCTTGATGTGTGCTAGTATTGCAAAGATGGGCAGTACAGAAAGATTCTTGTTGCATCCAGAGATAATTGCCGAATTAAAAGCCGTACCACAGATGAAGGTCAAAACGATACAAGGAGATGTGAGTGTACGAGCAAATGTAATGACGAGAGCGAAGAGTCGGAAACAGGAAATGGTAGATGTTGATGAGAAGAGTGAAACTGAAAGTTCAAGTGATGAGGAAAACGAAAGTAATGAGCAACGAAGCTTATCGCGAGATGGTGTAATAGCAGAGATGAACGAGCAAGAGATGGTTGCATGCGAGAATGGTACATTAAATGAAACTGAAGAAGACAATGAATGTGATGTGGAGATAGGAGACTTGCATAGAGATGAAGAAATGGACGAAGAACAAAAGGTGCAGATTGCCGATTCGAAGAAGTTCGAAGAGCAACAGAGAAAGGATGAATCGTTGAAGCCGTGGTGGAAGTTAGCACAAGAGAAAGAATCTGAATTCTGTGTGATCAACGGTTTATTGCATAAGAAATATCAGATATTAGACCAGACGATATATCAACTAGTGTTACCAAAAGAGAGACGAATTAAAGTGATGGAATTGGCGCATGAATCAGTGTTTGGAGGACATCTAGGAGAAGAGAAAACAAGAGAACGAAGAAAGTTGTCTTTTGTAAGGCCAAAGATGAGAAGAGACATTGTGAAATTTTGTAAGTCTTGGGAGAAGTGTCAACTAAAGGCAAGGAGTCTGGTGATGGATAGAGTGCCTATCACTCCAGTCTCAAGAGAAGAGGTGACCTTCAGGAGAATGACAATGGACCTCGTTGGCCCGATCGATCCGGTATCTGCTGCAGGTCACAAATACTGTTTATGCATTATGGACTCATGCACCAGATGGCCTACAATCTTCTTATTGAAATCGTTGACAGCGAAGGCTGTGTGTGAAGCGTTGATGGAACTGTTCATGAACGTTGGTGTGCCGTCCGTGATTACAAGTGACCAAGGAACGAACTTCACAGCCAGTTTGACAAGAGAATTTCTCAATTTAATGGGCTGTAGTCCAAGATTCGACACACCAGGACACCCAGAGGCTGCTGGATTAGTAGAAAGATGGAATCAGACATTTAAAAAGATGATCCATCATGTGATAATAGACAACCCGAGGAAATGGCACAAGATAATTCCTTTCACAGTGTGGGCATTACGAGAAGTGCCGAATGCAACTACTGGAGTATCACCATATATGCTTGTCTATGGGAAAATTCCGAGAGGACCATTGGCAATATTAAAAGAGAGTTGGACTAGAGAAATAAACTTACCACCTCATGCTGGAGTTAAACCAGAAAAGTATTTGAAAGAACTCAAAGAAAATATGGAGAAAGCATTATTGTTTGCAGAATCCTACTCTCGAGAAAAGCAATTACAATACACGAATCAGTATAACAAGAGAGCAAAGCACAAAGAATTTGAAGCTGGTGAGAAAGTCATTGTTTTGTATCCAACGTCAACGAACAAACTTATTTCTCGATGGCATGGTCCATGTACGATCATACATCGAAGATCAAAGTACTCTTATTTAGTCGATATGGGTGAAAATGGTCGAAAAATAATTCACGTCAACAAGATCAGAAAATATGTTACTCGAGCGTTGAGTTGTGGTTTAATAGTTGAGGAAGATGAAGATTTTGGTTCAGTGGTGAAATTACCAATGAGGAATGAGGTTCAAGATGACAAGAATTCACTTAACCTCGATCCTGAACAAATTAACCATTTGACATCAACTCAACAAGAACAGTTGTTGAACGTTTTGAACAAATACTGTGACAGATTTTCAGAAAAACCCGGATTATGTACATTGGTCGAACATGAAATTGAACTAAAGCCAGGATTTCGCGGAAAGGAATTTGCAGCATATCGAATTCCTTTGATTTATCGAGCAGAAGTGGAACGTCAGATCAAAGAAATGTTAAAAACAAACATTATTAAACCATCATCGAGCAGAATGGCAAGCCCTTTGGTTATTGTTAAAAAGAAAGACGGATCTTTGAGACTTGCCTGTGACTACAGATACATTAACTCATTCACAGTGGATTGTAAATATCCTATGCCGATTGTCAGAGACGTTCTAAACAAAGTTGGAAAGTCTAATGTGATTTCTATTTTGGATTGTCGAAGTGCTTATTGGACGTGTCCTGTAAACCAATCTCATCAATGGAAGACAGCTTTTGTAACACATAATGGACTGTATGAATTTACTCGTGTTCCTTTTGGAATGATAAATTCAGGACGAACTTTTGTTAAGGCGATAAATTTAGTTTTACAGCCTATAAATGACTTTGCAGAACCGTATGTTGATGACATTGCTGTGCATTCTGACAGTTGGAAAGTTCACTTGCAGCATTTAGATCCATTTTTGAGGCAAATGAGATTGCATAACGTTACTTTAAATTTGATAAACTGCATATTCGGTAAGAGTGAGGTAAGATTTATCGGTCATGTGGTTGGGTCTGGTAAGATAAAGATGAATCCAGACAGAATTGAAAGTTTGACTAATTTAAAGATTCCAGAAACTAAGAAGCAAGTTAAGCAACTGCTTGGATTTTTTAATTTTTACAGACAGTTTATTAAGGACTTTGCACAGATTGCGAAACCTTTATCTGATTTAACTAGTAAACGTGTTTCTGATAAGATTGATTGGACTGTTGAACATCAGCAAGCATTTGATTAACTTAAAGAGGCTGTGCGATCCAAAGTAGTATTATATGTTTTTGAAGTGGGAAAACCATTCAATTTGTACTGCGATAGTAGTGACTTTGCAGTTGGGGCTGTTTTAACACAGATGGACGACAAGGGAATAGAACGCCCTGTGTCATTTATCAGTCAGAAATTAACTGATACCCAGAAGAGATGGGCTACTGTGGAAAAGGAAGCCTATGCTATTGTTTGGGCTTTAAACAAGTTAAAAGAAATTATAATTGGATCGAAAATTTTCATTTTTACTGATCACAATCCTCTGACATATTTGACTGAGTCAATGTCTAAGTCTGCTAAACTTGTGCGTTGGGCGTTAGCCTTACAAACTTTTGATGTTGAGGTGAAGTACAAGAAGGGCAGATTGAATGTTATTGCTGATTGTTTGTCAAGACTATAAGTAATCGTAAGACTGTTTATTGATTAGTTAGATATATATTTGTTTCATGTATTTTGGTAATTTCGCAAATTTTGAAATTTAATTTGCTCAATTCCAGAAAAAGGAAGAAGTAATGTGAACTGAGTTTTGTGTACAGTCTTGCAGTGCGAGATATTAGCGTATATATTTAGTGCGCTTCTTTAGTTTCACGTGTATATGTATATTTGATAGATGCATAACGTTCAGTTGTACTGTCTTAGTGACACACGTGGCCGGCCGATATCGGCAGCCGCGCGCTATATGTATATAATTAGATTTCGCTTAGGCGCACAGAAGACAGGTGTGTCAAGAGGCGCGAAGAATTATGCTGACTGGAGAAGTTTGAATTCGTGTGTTCTCGGTAGTAGTGTTGCTGACTAGTTGAGTTAATAATATTTATTCTTTAATTAAGCGCCTGCAAACGCACTGCGCTGTACATGTACATGTTATGCGATAAATCTTAACTACTAACAGAACAGACAGCTTGTAATACACGGCGCAAATTGCAGCCTACAAAGCATGTCCGCCTATGGGACTCGATCTCTGTACCTCTCGCACTCTACGCCAGATGTTATCCAATGCGCTATCCAATGCGCTATCGGGCATGTTATGTTTCTTTTAAAAAGAAAAGATATTAAACTGTGTTGGTGATTAATTCAGACTAGGCTACACAGTAGAGATAAAGCTACTTATACGTAGATTCAATGTCAAAAGGTGAACATTAAATAGGCGTAAGTACGAAGAGAACAAGGATTTAATCAGAAGGATTGTCAACGGAAGGATAGGGTTGACATATATATATATATATATATATATATATATATATATATATATATATATATATATGTATATATATATATATATATATATTAGGGTGTGTCTATAATTTGAAGTTTCAAAATTAATAACGGCCAGGTTGTTTTTGTGTTCCACCTTGAGAAACATTAACATTTGCCAAATTATATGAAAATCAAAAGAGATTTAGAACTGGCGCAAAGCCCGGGAAAAATTACCACTTAGAAAACAATGTCATACATTGTAATTCTCGAAGATCAAAACAATTTCAACACTTAAACATAAAAAATAAGGCAAAAGCAAACCAAGAACCTTCAGTTATTTGTCATTACTTAGTCCCTTTAGTGCTTTTGGGAATATATTTCGATGGTATTCAACCATTTGAAGAACAAATTGTTTCTCTTCCTCATTTCGAACCAGGGCTTCATTGAAGGACTGCATTAGAGCCACTCCTCTCTCCGCTAAATCGTTCGTCACTCTTAGGGCGGATATGATATCTTTCGCCTCATTGAACGAATGCTCTGGCTCCCATTGTTGTGGATCTCGATCAAGAAAAGCGTAATGGAATTTGAGGAGCTGGAAAAGTTTGATGGTAGAAGTGGTTAAAAAAAAATCGGATAGCGCTTTTGTAGATGGATCATGTATGGGAGGAAGCCTCTTTGGAGGTTCGTCGGATCCCTGATTGTTGCGCATGTTATAGACCATGCGCTGTTTTTCGTCGAAGGTGACTGAATCGTCAAAAAGGCTGAGGCCGACCAAGGTCTCCGACAAATACCAAAGGTGTCGGGAAAATGCTGTTAGGGCGACCTGTGAGACTTCCTTGTCTGGGTAAGTATGGATTGCCTTCAAGAATTGAAGATCGTTCCTAGGGGCTTCATTGGGTGATGTACAGGTGAACCAGTACTCCGCGTAGGTTGTGGTCACAAAAAGTGAAACTCGAAGTAGATGATTCCACATCTTTTGAGAGTAAGATTGTCGAGATGCCCTCTGGTGTTGTTGAATGGGAAACTGCTCTCTGAAAAAAGCCACATCTTGATTGCATAAACCGCACGTGCCATCCAACGCGCGCGGTGGTGTGCCCCTGGGTACCTGAACTTTATTCCTTTCGGTGGAATTCCTCCTAGGAAAATGACAGTTAGTTCTAGTAGCTCTTCGTAGTCGTCTCTGTGGTATTCAGCATTCAGTTGCTGCAGTGCGAAGGTGATGGCATTCTCTCGAATCTCTTTGACTCTTTGTGCTGCGTCTTTATCCTCCATTGCTGTGCGATACTTGGTCTGATCGATTTGCGGCCAGAAGTCACGGAAATGACTGAAGAGTTCCAATTTTGGAGACCTTACAGAATCATGCAGTGAAAATACCTTTTCCAGAACAATTTCAGAATCATGATGTCGACAGGCAAGGTTCAAGAGGTCTTTTTCTAATTCCCTTTTCCAGCTTGATGCACACGCCGCCCTTGCAACCCGTGTTACTCGCCGTTGTGTCGAAACACATGGCCACGATTCTGTCTTCCAATCCCCAACTTCTGATCTCGGCCAAACACGCATCTGCCATGGAGGCAGCAGTCCCGGATTGGAGTTTGGGGATGGCCAATAGTTTGGTCACATCCTTACCAGATACCATTATTGGAAGACGATCAACGCACACTCGTCCAGTTTCTGTAAAATCTGGCATGATCTTGCCGTCCCAGTGGATAGTAAAGGGAACCTTCGGATCGAAAGATTCACGAATCTCAGCTGCTAGGGCTGCACGGCTATCCTTCCTTGCTCGATGGATAGCAGAAGGACTGATGCTGCTGCATATAGATTGGATGCAGCGAGAGCAGAGAAAATGTGAGAGGCATTCCTACTGCTGGTTTTGGTACGATCTAGAGCTGCTGCAACATCACGGGTAACTACAGAGATTGTTCCCTTTCGCCGCTTTGGTGGTCCAGCTGACGTTGAAGGTTCTGGTTCTCTTTCTGAGCTATTTGATGACGCCTCTTCCTCAGATGATGTTGCAACAGAGAAACCTCCGTCGCTACCGCCATGCTTGCACGATATCGTCATGGGCGAAGGAATTATTGTTGTAGACAGATTGCTCCGATCGGAAACTACGACATTATCTGATTGGCACAAACTCATTCGGGGATCAAACACATACTCTTACCAAGGGAGACAGCCACTCGCGTTAAATACCATGCTATTGATGTAGCACCAGGTGTCTCCTCTAGAAATCCACAATAGCTTAATTAATTACTATAATTATGTTGAAGATCGAAAGCACGAAGAACAGACATCGTAATGTCTAAAATTTTGGCCAAACCGAGACAGGTCACCGGGTTCCTAATTTCGGTCGCCTTGCGCCAGTCCTAAATGTTCAGCTATCGCGATATAATTTCTGATATGGCGTTTATACGCTAATTGGCATGATAATTCGACCTGGCCGTTAAAAGGTCTTTGAGTTAAAAAAATCATGTGCATCATAAAAACACCCTATATATATATATATATATATATATATATATATATATATATATATATATATATATATATATATATATATATTAAATTATTAACGTTTCGTCTTTCGCAAATGGCTTTGTGGGTGTTGGTTTTGCGTTGGTTTCAGATCGTCTCATGAACTGCTACATCACTGTGCTAGCATGACATTTAGTTGATGTTACCTGAAGTAGTTGTCTTGCAGATGTTCCGCAAAGCTTCTGAAGATTGGCTCTGTCTACTATTGCAAACTTTCTGAACGAAACAAATGGTCACGAAGCAACAAAAGGCTTATATGAATACACACGCCCACACACACGCACACACGTGCACATGGTAATTGCGTGACGCCAACCACTTACATTATATGACCTAGTCAATGACAGAGACCTGAGATAAGCTTAGCTTGGCTTATTATGTGATCAGGGGCGTCTACACCATAGAAACCTTGGAGCAAATGCTCCGTGCAAGGAATAGGGGGAGATCTGTCAGTGTGTGTGTGCCACCATTTTAGTTTTAGAAGGAACGGGAAGGGGGAAGAAGAGGGGGGAAAGGGACGTTGCTCCAATGACTTAGGGAGGATAGACGCCCCTGTGTGTGATTGTATGGTATGATATCTAAGAATTTATAAAGCGCCTCTCACAGTGCGAACTATTCAAAGGCGCTCTCATATTGTTAGACTCGTTCAGATAACAGTGTCACTTTCATAGCTGCATGTATGACTAGGCCTATGTATGACTGTTTGTTTGACATTGCATAGCAGTCCATCCCCGTGGAATCCATATAATAAAAAAATGATCTACTTTGCGTGTTTTCAATAGTCTAATAACTTACATAAAATCAGTAATATAGCTTACAGTAAAGAATACGGCTTTTCAGTTTGGTTACCAATTACATTTCTGTAGTTGGTCCTATTGCATCAGGTTTTGTTTGGAAGGAGATTATGTATTTGTAGCAATTGTCTCGTTTGTGACCAAGTTTCGAGATGGATTTAGATCGTATATCTGACAACTCGAAGAGAACCATGTTATTATAAGTCATGAATATGTTGCATTCTATTTACAGATTTATAAAGCGCCTCTCACAGTACAGCCTAATCAGAGGCGGTCATGTTACCTCAAATACCAGAGGTAGCAGGGGTCATTTTCAGATTTTGAGGCCCTTCAGCCGTGTAATGTTGAATTTTAGGAATGAATTAACTATGTCAACAACCTATAGGCCTATCAAGGTAACAGGGAAATCAGATGCAAAACTCGGAGCTTAACTTGGCTTAGACTGGATAGGGTCGGATAAAAACAGATAAGCTTAATGCCTAAATAGTTTTGGTCATTATTTAAATTTAACGTCTGTTTGAAGGCCCTCTGCATAAAGATACATAAAATAACTCTTAAGTAACTCTTTTGAAAGTAAGCTCATCCCGCAGCTAATCGTATTCAGACTTTTATTAGCCATACGCTAGTAAGAGCTCAATAAATAGATAAATTAAAAAATAAACATTAAACAGCGTTCATCGACGTTGACGTGTATGCACACCTCTGTTCATACTCTACCTCTCCTTGTTAACAGGATTTCAAGTAATTTATTACATGTTTCTTAGATACGCGCGTTTGAGATCGTGATGACAACAGAGGACTCCACTTGACATAGCAGATCATGGACACTCAAATTAGGCCCTATATACTGCATTTAAAATTCGGTAAATTTTGCACAACTGTATAACTATATAATATATTTTGATTTTATAACCTTCGACTGCTTAATGGTGTTATTTCTGCAAGTCATCACTCAAAATTATGTTTAAATTTATCAGTCCTTTTCAAAATTTAATCCTGGTGCTGAAGGGTCTTGCAAATCAAATCCAAAGCAACAGCACTAGCAAGCTTGCTTTACCTGTTACAACTGGTTGTAAGACTCAGTAGTATTTGACAAGACAATGGGATATGCTGAGCATGAATGTGTAAATTACTATCTTGGGTTGAGACTAGAGTTTTGAAAAAACACCTTCTCGTAAAGAGGCTTGTGAACAATATGCGTCTGATAATGTAGATAACATTCATGATGATGATGATGATGATGATGATGATGATGATGATGATGATGATGATGATGATGATGATGATGATGATGATGATGATGATGATGATGATGATGATGATGATGACGACGACGACGACGACGACGACGACGACGAGGATGATGCTGACGATGACAATGGATGATAGGGATGATGATGAGGACAATGGCGATGGCAAAATGGCAATAGCGTTTGGTGAGGTTATGGTGATGATGATGTTGTTGTTGTTGATGATGCGACTGTCGTTTTCAGTTAGCTTAGCATTTTTGCACATGCCTGAGTCTATAGCTGATTCAAATCAGAAATAAAACGTCGAAAGAATTATACTATAAATGCGTGTAATTTTTATTTTACATTTACCTAATGGGGTGTGGAGTGATTTTAGATTGTGTCATGTTATGTTATCCTAAAATTCTGAAGAAAAAAACATTCCCAAGCTGACGAACTTCATATTTATTGCCATGCTACATGTATCATATCATGTCATTTATGGTTATTTATATAGCGCCACTCACAGTATAGACTAGGCCTATTCAGAGGCGTTCCCAGCGTGACAGCCCCGAGGGAAAAGAAAGATCTTGAGGCAGCGTAGAGAAGAGAGCGAGATCCCAAATAATATCTTGCTGCGGAGTGCGGGGAGCAAGTCCTTCCATAAGGAAGGGTCAAGGATGGCAAAAGCGCGGTACTGAGCCATCGAAATCTTAGCCCGAGGGACAAGGAGATCAAGACGGTCCGCAGAACGAAGAGGGCGGGAAGAGAGAGCAGAGAGAGGTTAATGTATGTAAAGAACTCGTGCGGTAGGTCAAACAATGTTTCTCAAGAGAACTCAAGTGTTTTATGAAAACCAGAATTAACAAGTATTGACCTGTTAGTCAGCACGTTGAATGCAGCATTATAATCGTACCAGCTTGTTAATGTTACGAGAGCTTATAAATATTTTCAAACGCGGGCGACAGTTAAAATTTCATGTCGAACAACGAGCATCCGCTGTTGCCGATAAACCACGTAGCTTCAACTCATGAGACCAGAAATATGTACGCCAGTAGAAGCAAGGGAATCGTAAACGAGGAGGCATAACTGGAGCGTAAGTAATCGTCAAGTCTAGTGTATGACAGTGTCGATGTGGTGAGATAGGAAGGGACAGAACATGGCCAGTGCATCGGCAACTATGCCTAGTATGTAGGCCCAGCCTACAACGCAGTTGCCCGACCAATACATGCGAGAATTGTGGCAATGATGTTGAACGAAGTTCACGTCAAGACCGGCCGGAAAGATGACGAAGCCACCGGTGTAGAGCGTAACTACAATAGAAATAACAAACACTCTGACTGTTAAATTGCAATATATTCTACAAACGAGCTTTACATAAATTTCACACATTGCATAAAACCGTCGGCAAATCCGATATTCCGATTAGGAAACTATTTCCGCGAACGTATGACGTAGAGCTTAGCTAAATGCACCATACAGTCGGTCCACAGTCTTCTCTATGGCAACACATCTAGCGCTCTCATTGCATCGGCAACCTCATATTACAACTTGTCGACCACAAAAAAACAACGATGCAAAGTAAGCTTAATATATGTGACTGGGGATCTTAATTGGAAGGTGATTTACGCTGACAGGAAGTTTTGTAACTGAATATTTTCGGGGACTTACATAGATGCGCTGTAAATACAAGCCCCAATCTCGAATTATGAACCTGATTCGCAGCAGTGAATTAGAATCAACAGCGAATTCTGATTTGAAAACAGTAGACGGGTTGAAAATCGATCGCGCTGGATCGGGTAGGCGAGCGATACGCGGTCGACCTCGGGAGCTCTTGTGTACAGCGTATTTTGTGTATCGTATCCGTAATTTTTCGTATCGCTGCATATAGTACTCATCTAGTAGCATATCTCGCCCCAGTTCCGTTATCTGAGTAGGTCCCTTGAAAAGGCGCTATATTAATTCTCAGAATGAATGAACATTCACTAGAAACCTACCATTGACGTAAGATGACGTGTGACGGACAAAATTGAAGTGATCAGTCAGCAGTAGGCCTAATTAGGACAGGTCACGGCACGCATTCACCGCTGCCGAACATAAGTCAATAAAAGTGATCTCAATTAGGTAAGTAAAATAATGG
>OY744615.1:31940904-31988404 GCA_963556255.1 Allolobophora icterica | reverse complement strand
TTTCTAGACCGATATCTTCTGCGACAGGTTGAATACTTCAAGCACTTGACGAAACTATTTTTTAGAAGTCTTTCAGTGTCACAATTTCTGTCTCTGGGAGCCACATTTGTTGGCTCCACTTTGGGCCTATTTCAGTTCACCAGTAGGCTACCAGTGGCACACGTGCAGATCATGATGGGCCTAATAAACGTGACTATAAGAGACAGGTTGATTTCTGACCACGAACCATCAAAAGCCTACCAAACTCCTGAAGTTGACGTCAATCTGTTGGCCCAGCGTCATCATTTCATAAGTTCAATCTACGAAGGTGATGCAAAAATATCGATTTGTATGCTAAGCAGTTTAACACTGTCTACGATTTCAACTCAAATCTGCATGGAACGGCAATGTGCAGCTATAAAACGCAAATGCTTTTGTGTCGGAATTTGATCTAAGTTTCGTGGCGAATTATGTAAACAGCGATTTACATAAATTAAAGAGAAAAACTATGCTCGATAGATGGTTTTTTCGATCGCTATTTTGCGTTCAGCGCAGGGAACCTGATGAAGAAGAGACGTACGTTGTGCATTCGCCATAGTTTAGAAAAATGTCGTTGCAAACTCTGACGCTTTGTTCGCAAACAGCTGCAGATCGTAATAAGCTGCGATTGTCATTAATGACGTCTGCTGTACGTCATTCATCGGTGACGAATCAACGATTAATCGGCGATGATTCATTGCATGACGCATTTCTCTGTTGCGTCAGAAACAGTTGCCGCCATCTTGCCTGGTAAATCCGAAACCTTTGACGACAGATCGCTGAAGCTTCTCGGAAACGCAGACTCTGCAATTGGATGACAACAATATGCCTGCATTAGAAGTAGGCCTAAAAGGCTAAAGGTAACAATGACATGTTTGTTCACTTGCTCGTCAAAAACGCGATCACGGTGTTAAAGGATTTCGACTCAAGCGCAGACTAGACACTGTCGTCGGTACGCCTATCATGTTGCACTACCTATTCTAAATGCCGTTTTTGAGGATTTAGCAGACTTCTATAAAACTTTACTGGAAAGCTGTTTGACGACAGTCGAAGCACATCAGTTTGTGAAAGTAAAAGCTGTGAAGTTTCCCTCACAGTACACTGTATGCACGAGTACAATGGGGATGATGCTAAAAAAACCAGAGTAACTGCAAAGGTGCGGACACGGCTGATTTAGCCCGTTCACTGAACGAGTCTGCAGCGACTTGGACTCTACAGATGTCCAGAAGATGGACGAGTTGCTAGAATGGAGGGTGTTCGAGTTACGGGCGTTGACGGATGCATAGAGCGATGACGATGGACAAAACGGTCATTGCTAGATCAATTCTAAGCACTATCGATCGTCTGACTGTCTGCCTCCCTGACCCTTTGAACCTTGACCTGGAATCGATTTTGACCCTACCGGCCTATCGATTTTGCGTTGACTGCGCTCTTCTGAATGTAGTCTAGCGACTTTGCTTTTGGGCGCTGTAGAAATCACGAGATTATGATTACGATAGAAGTAAAGTATTTTTAGGCTAATTGATAAAACTGACGACGAATGTAAGAAGCAGAATTGTCAGACAGTATCGTGATTTTAAATATATTACAATCGAGAAATTTAATGCAAAAATGATCATTAAAGCCTATCTATTCGACGATGAACTGGTTTACATCTGGGATAATAAATTAAAGAACTGAATGAGTTCACGGAGCCCGAAGATATGTGCCATGCACAGCTTCTTGGCAAGGAAAGACAAAAGACCAGACCATTTCAGGTTGTCCGCCTGGACTGTAGGCCCTATACTAAAAATCAAGACTTCTTTATATTCTGGTCAATCAGTCAATTAGCTCTACGTTCTCTGGGAATCGCACAAAGAGAAAGGAGCGACAATATAATATGAATTCAATCTGTTATTAGTTAATTTCTATTCATAAAGCAGCATTATAATAGGCCTAGGCTTTAAGCTCAGTGGGCAATGTTGAATGGACAACTGTGCGGTCCCAAATTTTACTGACCACGCCGTTGACCAGCACGGAGGGATACAGGCATACACTAATTCCGGTTGGTCTAAAGCGTGTATTGTTTAGGGTATGACTGTTACATGCTCCTCTAGATAGGCTCGGTGGAATTAATAACCAGGATCTACGAGTACCTTTGGAGTAAAACATTTTCTTATCATGACTCTTGCAAGTTCTTTTCACTCGGCACAACCAGTTCATAGATCCACAGCAACGCAATTTTTCATACAACTTTTTAAAGTTCTAAATATAAGGTACTGTGTAGGTTACCTTAAACAATACACCCTTTAGACCAACCGGAATTAGTGTAGGCCTATATCCCTCCGTGCTGACCAAAGGCTTGGGCAGTATAATTCTTCGATGAACTGGTCTACACCTGAGATAATAAAGAACTGAATTCGAAATGTTTTCTACTTTGCGTCTTCCGTAGTGGGAGGACACAACGTAGAAAAAAAATTCGCATGCCTCCATCGGCTTACCATTTTCGTGTTTCCCATGGTTGTAAGTGTAACCATGATTGTAGGCGTAAACATGGTTGTAGATGTAAACATGGTAGTAGGTGTAACCATGGTTGTAGGTGCAATCATTATTGTTGGTGTAAACATGGTTGTAGGTGTAACCATGATTCTAGGTGAAGACACAGTTGCAGGTGTAATCATGGTTGTAGCTTTACACATTGTTGTAGGCATAGGTGTAAAAATGATTGTAGGTGTATTGTGTAACCATTGTTGTAGGTGTAACCATGATTGAGGCTGTAACCATGATTGTGGTGTAACCATGGTTGTAGGTGCAAACATAGTAATACGTATAAACATGGTTGTAGGTGCAAACATGGTTCCGCCAACCTTCTGATGGTTGACAGTTGGCGTCTCCGGAATTGTCCGTGCTCTTCGATTTGCGACCGGTGCTGGGGTTCCCGTCCAATCCCTCTTCTCCCTCTGCAGCCTGCTGCTCCCTTTTCTTTATGCCATACTGAAATTCAAGCCATTCAACCACGCTCTATGAATTCTGCATAGGCCTAGAGGTCTTTTAAATTCACGTAAACCACGGCTACGTTTTGGTGCGTCAGAGTTTGACGCTTTGTGCATTATGCACCAGGGCTATTGAAGTTGTTCACTATTGCAGTTTTAAATGGAATTATTGTACATGTACAATTTTTGGCTCTAAGCTTACGAATAGAAAACACTGATCAGAGGTGTCTCAGTGTGGAGGGGATAATGCGTCATACGTTATAGAAATTTCTCTAACAGAGAAAATCGATTGTTGGGAAACAAAATCCTAGGCAACACTTGTAGAAGGTGAGTTCAATGGCTAAGTTGCTGGAACCGACAGCTTTAGGAACGGACATTCATATAGGTAAGCGATGAGGTAATGAGTCATTCACTAGCTATAGGGTGAGGGGTATGACCCGGTTCTGTTCTTATGCAGAACAACTATTATCATCTCACTACACTTAGTATAAACTAGAAAACGAATTCCATCAGCATGGTTGTTGTTAAACGCCTTGCGTTACTACAATTGCCATTCATTCATTCACTTAGACAGACAGGCAGGCAGTCGGTCATTCAGTCAGCCTGCTAACCAATCAGAAAGCATGATCAGTCATTCAATATACAGGATAAAATCGAGGCATCTTTTCCAGTTATAAAGAGAACTGTACTTTATCTCGGATGTCTTGTCTCATCTTCTCGCGTTCTTCCTCTATCTTCCGATACTTTTCGTTGCGTTTTTCTTCCGCTTCGCGTTTGGCTTCGGCAATTTCCGGATCTTCGTCTCCGTTTCCTTCCGCCTTCTTCTCCTCCTCCTTATCGCCGAGCGCTCCTAAACGAACGAATCACATACGGCTTCAGGCATCCTTCATTTATCATTCGTGATGTTCTTTAAAGGCGATATAATATGACCATTCAGATACAGTTACCAAAGCCTCGTCTTATTGTTTTCTTCACAAGGCAATATCTTAAACATTACCACAACCAAATCCGTATAGGTTTCTAATTAGTTTTCTGCATGGTGACATTTATCACTTTAATGTTCATTGTTTTATCCAAAGTTTAGTTTCACGATTGGTTTGCCATTCTAAGCAACCATCACTTAAAAGCTCTGGCTTAAAATTAGATAAACGATGACCTATGCCGCGAACTTCAAATACTGTGCGATCCCAATCTCAAGCCTACCTTCTGTGACAGTTAATGTTAAACTTGTACACCTGTCATTGTCGTCTATTTAGGGAGGCATGAACGGAAAGTGGCAGATTGATAAAGAATTTGGTTTTCACATGTGCGTTTTGGCTTCGAAGTTTGCGGCGTTTTGATGTGAAACTAACAATAGATTTGTTCTTTCTTTTGATTGCAAACCTTTCCTTCTTGCTTTAAGGACATTTTTCTAATAACAGTTTTCTAATAACATTTTTCAAATAACATTTTAACAATTTTCTAATAACATTTTTCAAATAACATTTTCCAATTGCATTTTTCTTTTATTTTATTTCTTTTGTTTCTTGCGCCTCTTTTGTGCATAACATGTCTGTTAGCCGCAGTGCGTTCGCGGGAGGTTCATTAAAGAATATACTTACTTGCTTGCTTAAGAATACGTTGCTTTGTTGTTGCTTCGCTGTTGTTTCGTTTTTTGTTTTGTTGTTTGCTTTGTTGTTGCTTCGTTGTCGCTTTGTTGTTGTCTTACTGTTCCTTTGATGTTGCTATGTTGCAAGTGGGTTTAAGCTTAAACCGAAACAGCTGATAACCTTCAATGAATTGAAAACTCTTATGAGTATACCTTTCCTTACCTTGAACTTATCTTACCCTACCTCACTCCTTGCTGAGTTACAGTATTCACTCTCCCCATCGCTTCCCTTATAATTCACCTCACCTTTTCCTATTTTGTTGCCAACTTTAAAACCTTTTGAAACGTTATCCAACCTTTCCATTTCAATCGTTTTTGATCGAAGTTATTCTTAACCAGTGCTTTTTCCGAGAAAAAAGGTTCCGTTCGGAACAAAGATGCACGGACTAAAATCCGGAAATAAACGGGATTGGCGGTTGCGAGGGGTCTCAGTAAACACTGAAAACAGTTCAAAACACTGAAAATAAATTAAAATAACTAAATTATTGTTTCTATTATTAAAATAAATAAATAAATAAATAATTTGTTAGGAGCTGAAAAAAAGTGCCGGAACGATGTTCCGGTGGGTTCCGGCTAAAAAAAGCACTGTTTTAAAACCATGTCCAACATTAGATGTATATAAGCTGTGAATAGACCTCTAAATACCGCATTCCTAGAGTCTAGATAAATTAAATTAGGCCTATACACTCTAATGGGGTCATGTTATATGCATGCATACGGCCACCCGGTTTTGCAGAAACATCTGGTGCTGCCCGCACCAAAGTGCAAACGGTCGCGAGGTTTTCGCATATATTGCTGCGCTAAGGGAGATCTATGGTAATCGTGGCGTAGTATTTTCTTTGGGCTTTATGGTCATCCTTATACACGGTTCGTCTCTCGGTTTCATGCATTTATCTTCGACGCCATTTCTCGGAATTTATGAGGCCCACGGCGACAGCAGTTTACCAGTAAACCGAAATTGCGGAATCGACAAAAAGAACAGTAAAATATAAACCGAACTCTGATGAATTGTAACTGCGTGACTGAGGCCCATAACTTTCGTGCGTTAATATTTGTATACGATCACCATGTCTGTCTGTCTATCTGTCTGTCTGTCTGTCTGTCTGTCTGTCTGTCTGTCTGTCTGTCTGTCTGTCTGTCTGTCTGTCTGTCCCTCTGTCTGTCTGCATGACTGTCTGTCTGTCTGTTTCTCTGTCTTTCTGCTTGTCTGCATCTTACGTATATATATATATATATATATATATATATATATATATATATATATATATATATATATATATATATATATATACATGAATGTATAAAACAACGCTGCTTGCCTTTGACGGAGTCTAGTTGTTTGCCAACCACCTGCTTTGCAATAAAGGCGGCCATGTTTCTGCTTCCTCTTCCAGGTGCTGTTGTCGCTGCTTGAAGACCAACCGATGATGGTCTTTAATGTTGATCTCTGCGTCTTCTGTTGTCGCACGAGGATGTTGTCGTGTTTTGGTCGTCGTTGCCTTTAATGTTGCTGACTTGATTATTTTTGTTGTTGTTGATGCTGCTGGTGCTGCTGCTGCTGCTGCTGCTGTAAATTCGAGAACTTGTTATTCGGCTACGGTTCCTACATCAACACACAGACTCGGTTTCATAAAGAGCAAGTGAAGCAGTCTATGCGTAACACGACTCGACGGATCCATATACGCGGAAATAATAATTGGTGTAGAAATCTTGTTTTGCAGACATTTTTACAGTCAGATTTCAAGACACAGTCTTCTTGCATCTAAGTATTACAGGAGGCTTCAGTTTCTATTACGCATTATAATAATAATAATAATAATAATAATAATAATAATAATAATAATAATAATAATAATTATTATTACTATTATTATTATTATTATTGTTATTATTATTATTATTATAATGATTATTATTATTTTTAATAATAATAATAATAATAATAATTATTATTATTATTATTATTACTACTATTATTATTATTATTATTATTATTGTAGTTCTTGTTGTTATCATCATCATCATCATCATCATCATCATCATCATCATCATCATCATCATCATCATCATCATCATCATCATCATCATCATCATAGTTTATCTATTAAGCGTCACTATCTATATAATGACAGGCGACAGTCGATGGTGAAGGACTGAAGGACTTGCTGAAAGTCTCTACAAAGTAACCGTCTCAGAAGTGACTCGAACCTGTTCTCTCAGCGTTAAAAGGCGAGTGCTGGAACGATCTAACCAATCGTCACATACATATAAGCCTAAAAAAGATCGCTTGTGCTGAGCTTTCGACTTGAGGGGGACACGCAGGAGGTTATAATTATCGAACGCACAATGATCTTAAGTTTTAAATATTCATTAGTATATTATAATATAAGGAAGTGACATATACTGATTTTTTTAGACTTGGGACCGAGGATTCTGTTTGCGAGATATAGACCCATGCAGGACGCCTCCTCCTACCGTTGAGTCCGTTGACCCGCCACTAATCACACCTCTGTCTGCTGTGCTTCCGCACAGCATTCGGCATAATCATAAGGGTTTAAACACTTATTATATGTATATGCCTATATATTAATATATCTTCATGCATTTATTATTATATTTATGCAGAGCTGTAAAAGTTCTGTGAGTGTGTATGTACGCGTGCGTGTAACATACACGTTGGAGTTTGACAACTAAATTTTGTCGCTGAGTTGACAAGGAAATAGCAGGTGGTTTGAGCGCCTGGCTTGTCCGATCAACATATATAGCGCTATTGTTTGGGCTTCAGTGGCACAGACATGCATTTGTACATACATGTACATACATACACTAGCAAAAGTCTAGCATACATACATATGTACATGCGTATGCCCATACACATGCAAATTTATGGATACATAGGCCTACATGTACACATACATACACACATGCATATATACATGCATAAGTACACACATGCATGTGTGCATGCATACATAAATACATACGCACACGCATATATACATTCATACATACATACATGCATATATAATATGCATGCATGAATATCTACATGCGTACATGCATGCATGAATACATACATACATACATGCGTACTTGAATTCCTTGTCTTTTTAGGCCTAATAATATCTCTGTTTACAGGTGGGATAAAATAAACCACGTGAGAGTAGATGAAACCGTTGCTGATGATTGCCGATCGTTGCACGTGCATGCATGATTGAAAGCGAACCTGCATGCGGTGACTCAGAGTTTATAGCGATCTCTGTTGTTATCACAAGCATGTACATGTATAGAGGTCTATCGACACGCAAGCGCATTACAGGCACACAACACGCACATAGCAGTCAATGGAAAAATCAGTTCGCAGAAAGTGTGCCATGTTGGTGTGCACGCATGAGGGCCTTTTGGATAATGACAGCATAAATTGGTGTAGTACTGCCACCTGGTAATGACTGGCGGAGGCCTCAGTCACACGCATTGGCAAAATCCGCGCATCAATAAATGCATGATATATATATATATATATATATATATATATGATGCCGTTTTCCAGTATGCAGCATATATATAATATATGGAGCGAGGTGATAGCTGAATGGTAACACACTGGCACGAAGAGCAGAAGGAAGCGTGTTCGAAACCCCCTAGCCTCACTAAGGTCGACTCAGCCTTCTACTCAAGAGAGGGCAGCAGTAAAATGAGTAAACCTGGGCTCGGCGGAAAGACTCGGCCACATACCGCCGATGAACGTCAATTTTCCACCTAAGGGCTGATGGCTTAACACCAGGGATCAGCACCGGGCCCGACGCTCGAAATACGAGTATAGACAAACCCTTTACCTTTGTATTTATTCATGTATTTATATAGACTTTACTTTTTCTGTTATATGCCCGTATAAGTAAAATATTTTACAGATATATAACTACATGTAACACTATAGACACCACATAAAGTCTTGTAGTCTAACATATATTCGCCTATGTGTTTATATAATAAATATATATTGAATATCTAGTTATTTTGAATATATCCAAAAACACAAATCAATAAATATATCTTTCACTGTGCGTCTACAAGACTGCAGGCACCATGTTAAATTTGGTATATTCTAGACATAAAAATTATATAGGACGTTATACAAGATATTGCGCTATGTATCAATATATATGTATATGAGTATGCATGTAAATGAGTCATTTTCCAGCAGAGCCGTTTGATGCCTATAGTTGGCAGGCTTTTGAAGATGAAGTACCTCAAAAGGTAACCATGGAAACCTAGCGAAATGGTCTTGTCGACGCTGCCTGCTTCCCTGCAGTAGCAGGCGACCATTACTCCGTGATAAGGTCGCCGCTTTTATTGCGCGTCGCCTCCCTGTACAAGACGCATGTAGTAGGTGCTTTGCTGTCTGAACGGTACACAACTGCAGCTGAGACGCTAGGCCCTACTGCTGCTTCCATGGAGGTCATATATCGCCGACGATCATAAATTGTACTTTTATTACATAGAGTGTGTGCTTTGCCGTTTCCTTCTGGGCGTTTGTTTTGTCTATAGATGTTCTCGCTGTTTTTTCTCGTTTATTGTGCTGAAACAAAAAATACAAGTTGGGATTTGTTTTATTTCGTAAGAAGACCCTCTTGTTCGCTACTCGTTTGTGCTTTTCTGTTTACTCGGGTCATGGGTTGCCCCACCAGAAATTCGTATATATGAAGATGAATTCCAGTGCAGGTGATAGATTATTTGCAGAAAGAGCTACTATTGGCGTGACAATAAAAACCATCCACCACAGCAACCTTTAAGAGGTTATGTAAAGGTCCAGATTAATAGCCACATCCAAACACTGGCAACTTCTGGTTACTGATTGTATGAAAGACTCTTCAACGAATTATCAAAGTCCCACGAAACAACGTAGCTCAGATCTCGGACGCAAAACCCTTACTTCTGCATACGACGTTGATCAGTATGCGATGTGTGATGTAGTGCAATGCGTCGGAAGTACAAGAGCTAAGTAAATGGCAAGAATTTCAACACAATAGGAAAAAGACTGAACCAGTGAAAAGAAGTCCACCTTTTCACGAGTATTTAGTCCCTATTGCGTCTTGCAAAAACAATTGTTCCATGGCAATAGTGCGTGCACTCAGTAGTCAAATTGCTAATCCGTGGATGGCGGGTCAGCAATATTCGCTATTCCATGCTGGAATAAACATAGGATGAGTGCAACACGATGCATACTACAGATTATTGTTTTTAAAAAGCGGTTATGTAACGAGTCTTCTATAGGCCTATATATGTGGCAGAAGTAGGTAAGGTGACTGGGTTCAAATCAGACGTGCACGCCGGTTCTGAATTTAACAGCTGAGTGCACTAAATTTAATTTTCCCCTAATTAAAAATCGCACAATGAACACAATACACTCTGCGACCGTAAGTATACCAAAACTCTTCTTGTTTCTGGTTAAAAGTCGCACCTTGAAAATCACTACGCTGTTCGAGCATTAATAGGGCCTACGCCTACAGGAAAAACAGAATTTCCGCAAATCAAAATCCTCTGCAGAAACGGACAATAGATAACCGTGACATTTCAACCGATGGCATGTAATTAGCGTTGTCAATTCGACTAATTAGCTTAACATGATGCATGGCAAAATTCGCTATAATATAAAACAGCGCGATCTTCCGCCGTACGCCGCTATTAGGACGAAATTGCAACCTAATATGCACGAAAAAAAATCGGAGAAAGAGAAACACAAATCACACACCAACCAAGTGAAACCGACCAAGATAAACCGACCAAGGGAAACCGACCTTGGGAACCACCGAAAGAAACCGTCCAAGGGAAACCGACCAAGATAAACCAACCAGGAGAAACCGACCAAGAAAAACCGACCAAGATAAACCTACCAAGAGAAACCGACCAAGAGAAACCGTTAAAGAGAAACCGACCAAGAGAAACCGACCTTGGGAATCCACCAAAAAACCGTCCAAGGGAAACCGACCAAGATAAACCAACCAGGAGAAACCGACCAAGAAAAACCGTCCAAGATGAACCGACCAAGAGAAACCGTCCTAGAGAAACCGACCAAGACAAACCAGCCATGGGAAACCGTCCAAGAGAAACCAGCCATGGAAAACCGTCCAAGACAAACCAGCCATGGGAAACCGTCCAAGAGAAACCAGCCATGGGAAACCGACCATGGGAAACAGACCAAGAGAAACCGTTTAAGGGAAACCGACCAAGCTAAACCAACGAAGAGAAACCGTTAAAGAGAAACCGACCAAGGGAAACCGACCAATAGAAGCGATGACAACATAAGGCTGTCAACAATTTATCGTCATACCAGATCTGAATCACATACAAATTTTGATACCGTTTCTCAACTTCTGATTATCCAAAAGGTGCTGGCTAGAAAACATCAGAGAAATCTGCGTGTCAGTCTTGAGTCGGCGAAGTTAATAATCATTAAACCTGCTACCGTTGGGGATTTGCTGGTTGCCCTTTCTCGCATGACATACAGTGTCAGCATATGGTTACTTTAGAGCATTTGAACATCTATTTAGGACAGTTTGCACTAAAAGTCCACACTCTTTCGCCACACATGACTTTAGAAAAGTTTTAACTTACCGTAAGTATATCAACTTTTAGATATGTTACATAGCCACGTTTCTGCATTTTGAAAGACGTTTAATACGCTATCAGACACATGCATAAAAATTGGAACTGTGGAGCATTTATTTATCATCAGATTCTCTGGAAACTGCGTTGACCTGCAAGATACACTGACTAAGGTTTTGTCCTACCTCCAAGACAGTTAAACTTCTTCAGAGTTAGCTATTTAGTCGGAGAACAAAATGAACATGTACCAAATGTGAAATTAATTTCGTCAAAACCATTATGACAGGTTGGCCAGTTACAGGACTGCTGCGTGTTGTGTCAATACTTCAATCAATGGATCCTTGACCCTAATGACTGCACCTTTGAGGACTGTGGTTGAGACGATTGCTTCTGAGAGAGAAGCGAAATGAATTGGCCATTTGCCTCCCTGCATTACCTTTCGTTTATTTCGCAGTCCTAATTTATTGATGACCCGTCAGAAAGCGTCGGCTGAAGCCATTACGCTTCGTTTCCACCTGCACTCATTTGCTGCGCGCAGTTATTTGTTATGTGCATTTATGTGCCTTTCGCATCGACCATGATGCACGAGCCCGGCTTTCTCGACGACCTCTTGGAATCCATACTCACGAGTGTGGAAATTGCATCGCCTTCTCCTTGTCCGTCTTGATCTTCGTTTCTTTCTCTGTGTGTGACTGTTTCTCTGTTGCTATCTCTTTTCCTGAACTTCTCTGTAGCTCACTGTTTCTCTGACTGTCTGTCTGCCTGATTTTCTGTCTGTATCTATAGCTCAAATATTGTCGGTAGGTCTGACAATCTGTCTTTCCGTCTATCCATCCTTCCATCTATTCCAACCAAATCATCGCCTTCCAAGCTTTCTCGCCCACAACGAAACCAGCTCATATGCCTTCATAACTTCATGTTGGCCTACCTGTGTATATGGAATGGAATTCTCTTCCGGAAAAAAATAAAAGAATTTGTAACTCCAAATCAAACCAGATTGAACGTGTTTTTATTATTAACACAGTGAAAAATGATTTGTGATTTGGCAGCAGCTGCCTCATGTTTCAATTACATGTGATGAGATAAATTATTTGTGTGACTGCGTTGATTTAATATAAATTAGTCTGGTAAATGAGCCAGCTGAGTCGTTATCGGGTCTATTGATCCTTTGCGGCTGACTCATTGCCTCGTGCTATAAGCCTAGGTTACGCACTCTGCTACAAAGCGTATGAGCTGTACTGCTTGTTTTTCTTAATGAATTCTGTCTAATGTTCTTGATGTGTCAATAGACACATTGAATGATATGTGTAGCTGTGTATTTACGTATGAATGTATGTATGTATGTAAGTAGGTAGGTACTACCTACCTACCTACATACATACATACATACATACATACATACATAAATAGGTAGGTAGGTAGGTAGGTAGGTAGGTAGGTAGGTAGGTAGGTGGGTAGGTATATATGTAGGTAGTTAGGTAGGTAGTTAGGTAGGTAAGTAGGTATGTATGCATGTATGCAAGACGTTGAACACACAGGCAGATGCGGATAAATATACAGAGGCGTACATATCGTATAAGCAGTTGGACATACGGCCATGCAGATAACTATGCTTACAGCAATTGAGATGGTCGTCTTCTGTCGATCCCGAAAGACCGCGACGACTGATTCCAGCGAATAGAATACGATGAGGTTACGAAGGAACCATACAGCTAGATTATGAATAGTAGTTAGACAGTAACTGTCAACCGAAGACATCGTACACGCATCACTGGCGCTGCCTTGTCACGCAACAGTCATAAGCGGTCAGCCACAGAAGACGAATGGTCAGCAGAGGGAATATGAAGCACGCAAGCAATCTGACGACCACTCGGAGATATGCTGTCTGACGGATGCATAGATCCGAAGTAACGCAATAAACATCTGTCTTCATCTGTCCTTTTCCATTGGTCAATTGAATTCCTGCTGTCCGTTGTCAGCTTATACAGCAGCCACTCGGCTGCTATTGTCTGCGTCTTCATCTCCTTCTTTATCCTCATTTTCTTTTCATATTTACTACTCCTATGAGAGAAATTGGATGGGTGGGTTAGTAAGCGAGTGAGTGTGCAAACGAGCGAACGAGTGAGTGAGTGAGTGAGTGAGTGAATGAGTGAGTGAACGAGTGAGTGAGAGAGTGAGTGAGTGAGTGAGTGAGTGAGTGAGTGAGTGAGTGAGTGAGTGAGTGAGTGAGTGAGCGAGCGAGCGAGTGAGTGAGCGAGTGAGTGAGAGACGTAGCCGAGTCGCCAGTTCCAATATCCGGAGCGCCCTCAGCTCATCTTGGAAGATTTATGGGTTTCCGAATTGCGCGCACCTCGTGAAAGCGCGCGCATTCTTTCCCGTTCGGTCGTTGCTGTAGAACCAATGCGACCGAAACGAAGAAGCAGAAGAAACGGATCGTAACTGGACGGCAGGAAAATTAATTTTACGAATTATAAGAGATGGATGAGATTAATTTCGAGAGGGCTGAGATGTCGAAGACAGTGATTGGTGTCGTTTGATTCAGATCGGCAGAGATCGGCTTTTCTCCGAAGAAGAAGAAGATGATGATGATGAAGAAGAAGAAGAAGAAGAAGAAGAAGAAGAAGAAGAAGAAGAAGAAGAAGAAGAAGAAGAAGAATAAGAAGAAGAAGAAGCAGAGGCGGCCCTCGGTCCATATGTAAGAAGTCGGTCGTAAGAAGCAACACTAATCACAATTCTTTATGGCTGCGCAGATAAGGAACGACGAGGCATACGAAACAGAGTAACGGACAGACACACACGCAGAGGCACTTGCGAACAGAGACACAGATGGAGACACGACCAGAGACAGAGAAACACAGGCACATGTGAATAAAGAATGAAGTTAAAAGACACCGGAGAAGATATATGGCAAATAGGGAAATATGAATGTAGTCATAAAGAGAGCGAGAGACAGAGACAGAGAGATAGATAGATAAATAAATAGACAGAAAGACAGATAGATAGGAGAGAGAGAAATGGAATGTGACCAGAGGGAGAAGAGGAGCAATAAAGTATACAGAGCAACAGATAAAACGGCAGATAGAAAGATAAAGGTAGAAGAAAGTAGGAGAGAAAAGGAAGTGATGTTGAGCTTGTGTGTGAGAGAGAAGTGAGACAGAGATAAGAGAGTGGAAGCGAAGAATGGTGTAAAGCAGTGTGACAATGGCAACGACTCTGCTTGCCGCAGGTGCTATATGAAAAAGGAAGATGGCGTAGCACACTAGAAGATCAGACGATTCTGATCTTCTTAAAGGTAAATTAATGGCCCCTCCAGAACACCATTCAGGTGCCTAAGATTCCTCGCATCTAACGACAATTCCTATACCCTCGGGAACATTCTACACCTCCAAGTCTGATATTGAAACAATTAATAAAAGTCAAAAGTACTACACGAAGACGTTTGTCCATCGTTTACTACCACTACCACCACCACTGCCACTACTTCCATTACCACTGCAACTACCATCAATACTGATACTGCGGCTATCGATAGCATTACTACTATTAGACCTACTAGTAGTACTACTACTACTTGTACTACTACTACTACTACTACTACTACTACTACTACTACTACTACTACTACTACTACTACTACTACTACTACTACTACTACTACTACTACTACTACTACTACAACTACTACTACTACTACTACTACTACTACTACTACTACTACTACTACTACCACTTCTACCATACCCATCATCTGAATGACGTTCAAGATTACTACTTTCAAGATTACTTCACTATTTCGTAGATTACTCTTACTCATATGAAATAATTATTCCCGAGAAAACACAGGATGGGTAGCATGGTGGTCGAGTGGCACACTCGTTTCCAGTTAACCTCTGCGATCCTGGTTCGAATCTGAGGCTCGTCATGTGAAGTCGACATGTGTTGCGTTGTCGAACTGTGGGTGACCTCGGAGGTCACATCAGCTTCAGTTTGAGTTGCACTTGCAATTTACATCCGTAGTCTTCCCCGAAGATCTCAATATACTCAAAATAGAGAATGGCTTTGCACCCGAAAATACAGACTAAACTACGCAGTGCTACTGAGAAACAAGTTTATTAGTTCTACCAATAATTCAGTCAAACAGGATAAGAATCAATAAAAATCTAAATATGGTATTTGTTATTCGATCAGTTGAAGGTTGACGTTAGTACACGATGCCTAAAAATTAATATCATGGAAAGAGGAAAGACCTGAACTCGACAATCATTGGCTGTAAGAGCTTTTCTTTATTCTGAGTATAATACTTTATTGATGAGTTTTTTTCTATCAAAACCTCACGCTTACGTCTATAGGATTTCGACCGAACTTCTAGAACTGATTATGATTTTTGATACGTGAGTTTTCAATTTGGAGTGGAAAGCCTGTGGGAGTGATGAGTAGAGGAGCCCGAGGTAGATGACGATGAGTGAGTGGCGGTAATGGCGGTATAATATTGAGTAATATTATAGCTCAGTACCACAATTGAAATTTGAATTGACATCAGATCTGCTAATCAATATTCTGCTTTTCTGTGCTTTGGTTCTTTTCCTGTTCGTGGAACTGCATCATTTTTCTGCTACATTAGACGAACATTCGTCATATTTGTAACGTAGTAGCCTTTTCTATTTACCCTGTGGCGTGTTCCGTGCATGAGTATTTCATTGCCGTTAACAGTCATTTTAAACTGCAAAATGTTTTTCTATGTTGTATATAATATTTTTTGAAGGTAGGACCAACCGCTTTGGAAGACTGTCAGATCAAAAACCACCAACTAGGCCTATGTTTTAAAGGATTTGGGAATCTCTGACGAGATGAGCTCTTTTCGGCATTGATTCGATTAAGCCATCAATGGATCCACGCAACTGCATTCGCTAAAGCTGTTTGGTTATTAAGAATGATAAAGAGCTATCGACGTCATCTGCACTCAATGATTCCACATGCACAGGGTATTAAACCAAGCAATAGGAACGTCAATATTCATCGCACAAGCACTGTTCAATGTATTACATCACCGAATACGAGGCATTGACCTTGTATCGATCTAATTAATGAGGTCATGCAAGATTAGATAAGGTTATGTCAGGTAAGATAGTCAAATCAGGCAAAAATAAGGATAATTATGGTATGATAAGGTAAGAAAGCTTAGGTAAAGCAAAGCTAAAAAGGATCAGATAAGGAAGCTGAAAGAAGGTAAGATAAGATACGGCCAGACAAGGGAGGGTAAGGTAAGGCAGCTTAGGTAAAGTAAGGTAATTTTTATTTGGTTAGTTTTGGTTAGGATGCTTTTCACTTATCCAGGGCAGTTCAATGCGTTCGATTGTATATTGCATATTTTTACACGCCTCAGTCTGTCATCAATTCTGGAGCTCAGCGACGTAGGGTTAAGAGATTTATCGGTCGAAGACTGAATGCAATGACTATGTGGTAGCTTTATGTGCTTGATAGGCATAGCCTACATAGTGAATAGCAAAGCGTTTCCTACAACGTTGACTGGTTTCATATACGTATCGATCACTAAACGTAATGCACCACGACTCGACTTTTTTCCTCTGCAGAGCATTTGTTAAGTCCGGAGGGATCACATATAACTAGAAAGCAATAACAATAAATATAATCCATGATTAGGACGTTTCCTAAATATTGGATGTTCAAACAACTGATCGAATTTCTCTCGTGACGCGAAACCTCAACGCAGTCATCGACACCCACCCCGTGTCATTAGGGATAATTCCTGTCAGTCCTATCAATCAGATTATCACAACATAAGCCTTATTGCTGGAACTGACCATGACATTTAAGAAACGCAAAACCTGTTACCGACGAAGCTATTCAGGCATTTTAATTTGCGTCTTGAAGGACTGCAACGCCAATCATCTCAGCAAAAGCTCAAAGCAATCGGTGACCGTGTCTGGCCGCACGCTAATGAGTTCGTGAGTTGAAGATCTTTCGAACAGGAGTAGTTTGTGAAATGTCTCCCATTCCACTAAATCCATGAGAGTGCTTTTTCATTGGATGGTTAGTTCCTTTGGCATACTTTTGCTGTCAGCAGACAAAGAAATTGTCGTTCTGATCATGACTTCGTTATGGTACCAAAGCAAGTTTGAAATTGCGTGAAATCCCGGTATGATCCGGCGGACGAAAGCATTCGCCGTTCTCGAGTCTTAAATGGATTGAATTGCCCTGGATTAGTGAAAAGCAACAATTTCTAAGAGCTGTCTTCGAGTGAGCAATTACACTTGTCAATGATTCAATCTATATCGCTGATTTAGATAAAGGCTCAAATACATCATTCTACGGAAACAGAGGTGGGAAAGAAACGTGTCTCGGCTGTTGTATCATGTTGTGTCTGTCCATAATAGAACAAAATTTATAATAGAACAAATAACTCAGAGACCGTTTACAAGACTAAAATTACTCAGGGACTTTCTAAGCTAGCTAAGCTCACGAGCTGTTAGTTTGGATATAGGCCCACGTGTGCTGGTGGATTATTGATATGATGGGCGATACAGTTCTGCCAAAAGGTTCCTTCCGGTGTAAGTAAGTAATTAAGTATATTATTTACTAAACGAACTTTACTAAACGAACGTGGGGAGGGGGGATAGAGTAGTGGTAACACTCATGGCCAGGAGAGCATAAGGCATGCGGATCGACTCCCGTAACCCCTTTAGGGCGGCGCCTTGCATAGCTGCCAAACCGCGTGTATCTAATTAAGAAATTGATTGTACTTTCATGTTTCAATGTAATCTTACTGCGTCTGTCGGTTTGAAATAATAAAGAATATAATTATTATATCCGAACTTTGGCGTACATTCATTGAGATGCACACCTAAGACTCATTAAAACGTACTTCATTATGACGCCAACTCTGGTATATCACGATCAGGAAATGGATTCCAAAATAGTTTCAGTCATGGAAAATGACCTCATTACAACACGATCTCGTTATAACGTGGTTCCTGTCGCTTCTCCAAAAGACAGAGCTATGACGAGATTCTGGTGCATTAAGACGTTTGATTGAATACGGAGTAATATGCTTGATTAAATACGGAGTAATATGCTTGATTGAATACGGAGTAATATGCTTGATTGAATACGGAGTAATATGCTTGATTGAATACGGAGTAATATGCTTGATTGAATACGGAGTAATATGCTTGATTGAATACGGAGTAATATGCTTGATTGAATACGGAGTAATATGCTTGATTGAATACGGAGTAATATGCTTGATTAAATCCAAGACGATGGAGTTCAGTTGATTAGTTTCTTTGGCACACGTTTTGCTGTCACCAGACTGCGATACTGTAGTACTGAACACGCGCTGATCACGTGGCAAATGAAGACAGATGCGATTCTAAATGATGCTAAAGATGGACATTGGCCTCGTCAACAAGACAAGAAAAATTGAACAGTAGAAAATATGAAAAAATTATACTGCAGTGATTCTAATTAGGCCTATTAGCCAGTATACCCAACAAATTTAAGCTAGTATAGGCTACTCCTAGCCTAACTGGATATAAAAACCTGCATGTGATCATGATTAACTTTAAAAAGGATGGTAAATTACGTAGTTATTAAGATTCATATACATGTAAAAATCTGTCAAAGCAGGGTTCGATGATTCTTTTTTTACTGCAACAAATGGTCGAACGTTGGCTACAGACGAAGGGAATAAGCAGTTAGTATTTTAAATGGCTGACCATCTATGTTATACCAAGAAGCCTAATCCAGCTCAACCTACCATACATCGGTGTTGGTAAATGAACACTGTTCTGGAATTGATGTGGTTTAGCTTGCGACTAAGCGAACAAAGCTTTCGACTTCACGATTAGGCTTTACTAGAATCCGAAGATGAAAATGTTCATTGTATGCTTCAAAATACTTAATATGGAGTATTTAAAGTGGCCTACTACACAGTTAGTGTGATGTCTTCTTTAACGTCAACATTTATTGCTAATAAATCAGTCATAGTTAATACTTTCGCGCTTGTACTTAATTTATTTATGCGGACGCGAAGATCTTATATTGTAGCTCATTGTTTCAAAAACGTCTACAGAAACGGAGTGAACTGATGCCAAAAACAGTTGTTGCCAAGCGATAAGCATCAGACAATGTTTGGCATCATCCGAAGCAAACGGTGCAAGCGTGCACACAAAAGCGACGTCCAAACAGCGGCGTTGATTGCATCTTGCGATCCGATTCAAAACCTATTCCGAGCTTCGGACCCACTCAATTATTTAAGCGAAGCAGGTCGAGACGAATGCGAGACTCGGCTGAACAGCGAGCGACTGAGCGATCTATTAATTCCTGGCCAGCTTGATTGACAGTCAGCCAACAGACAGCCGAGAACCCTCATCATTCATTGTGCGCCTGCACTCGCTCATTCAGCTCATTCGTTCTCGTTTTACTGTCGCCTGGCATTCTTGCGTCATTTGCATCTGGCGAAGCTGCCGCTTTCTACCTAAATCATCAAGGTTGATGACAGCTTTTCGATAACTGCTATTGGCCGACGCTTCGCATTCGGAAGTTATTTCTATGGGATCTTCTTTGGCAATCCAAGTAGCAAAATGCCTCACTGCATGTAGACTAGACTTCTTTTAAAGAAACCCTGGTGACCTTTCTAATTATACACAGGTCCATCTTTGCAGGATTTTTGCAGGACTTTTGAAGGGCTATCTCAACTATGAAAGGATTTTTATGACATTTGCAGCCCTATCTTAAATTTGTAGGATTTTACAGCCTTATCAAGGTCATCTCAGTGTCTTTCTGTGGTCATGCCTAAAACTACCAAATAATATTAATGGTAAATGAGCTTTTCGGTTGCTGGATCTGGATTTGCTCAGCCGTTTCTTGTCGTTTCTTTCTGTAATGAAGAACTATCTATTACAAATTGCTTATCCACCGTAGACTCTCTCTCTTTCTCTCTCTCTCTCTCTCTCTCTCTCTCTCTCTCTCTCTCTCTCTCTCTCTCTCTCACTCACTCTCTCTCTCTCTCTCTCTCTCTCTCTCGCTCTCTCTCTCGCTCTCTCTCTCTCTGTCTCTCTCTCTCTCTCACTCTGTCTATCTGTCTATCTATCTATCTATCTATCTATCTATCTATCTATCTATCTATCTATCTATCTATCTATCTATCTATCTATCTATCTATCTATCTATCTATCTATCTATCTATCTATCTATCTATCTATCTATCTATCTATCTATCTATCTATCTATCTATCTATCATCTATCTATCTATCTATCTATCTATCTATCTATCTATCTATCTATCCATCTCTCTATCTATCTATCTATCTATCTATCTATCTATCTATCTATCTATCTATCTATCTATCTATCTATCTATCTATCTATCTATCTATCTATCTATCTATCTATCTATCTATCTATCTATCTATATATCTATCTATCTATCTATCTATCTATCTATCTATCTATCTATCTATCTATCTATCTATCTATCTATCTATCTATCTATCTATTTATCTATCTATCTGTCTATCTATCTATCTGTCTATCTATCTATCTATCTATCTATCTATCTATCTATCTATCTATCTATCTATCTATATATCTCTATCTCTATCTCTCAACTCCCTCAAGGCGGACTTATCTTCTGAATATTGACCTCACTACAGCTTGGTTTTGGTTCACTATAGTTTTATGACATGAGTGGGGATAGACGAATGGTATCACATTTGCTCGAAGAACACAAGATCTTGAAAAACGCGGTTCGATGCCCGTAAGTTCCCAATAGATTGACTAAGCCTTCACTCTTTAGGGCACAGCTGTAAAATGAGAGGGCGCTTAACAGGCTGCCAAGACATGTGTTCTAAAAGACCTTGATAATTGTACTGTCATATGTATAAATGTTACTTACTGCTTTTTATCAGAAGCTTGTCAAAATACACGAATATATTATTATTGTGCTTTGGGCACCGGCGATACAGAAGTGCTAATTAATTTTATGCATGTGCATGTTCATTTGTATTATTACAATTATTATTATTATTATTTTTTTTTTACCCGAGGTATCAAGGATCCCTCAGGATTTGGAAAAATTATTGTTATTTAGGAGCAGAGATAGTGTCTGGAGGGTCAGGCCTCGTCTTCGGGGGAAAGCGTGGGAAAAGTGCCTTAATTATTATTATTATTATTATTATTATTATTATTATTATTATTATTATTATTATTATTATTATTATTATTATTATTATTATTATTCACAAACCTATAACGCGTTTATTTATGATTTCATCTCAAAGTCGCGGGTAGCATATGCAAATACATATACAAGTAAAGATATACCTACATATACCTACATATATACATACAGTTGCATGTGACTTATTCTGACCAATTTTAGGCAACTGCTGTGGTCACCGAAAAACGCTACCTTCTTCATTCTACACCTAGTGGCAATTATATACAACAACGTCAAATTGTGTGACAAAATAAACACCGTATTAGATAGTTTCTATGCTTGGGCACAAACGCTGTGGCACAGCATGACACGTAACAGTTCAACAGGAACCATCTCAAATTGATAAACGCCAAGGGTGCTTCGGTGGCTGAAGTTCTCTCACTCTGGGTCTATAGTTGGGCACGTCGATTGAACTAATGCAAATAGAGTGCCAAAATGTGTGCAACCTTCTTTCATAAATGCGTGGTATGAATTGCACTGTATTCCGCAAATCCAACAGTTATGCAATAGCTAATCCCTAATGAAGCTGTAGTGAAAAATTGATTTGTATAGCGCCTCTACTTCAAGACATTCCAGGCGAGAGCGAAAAGTCTCAGATATAAAAGTTTAATAAATAAATGGAGAGTCTTTTGACCGAAATGGATGACTTCTCCAGAGGAAGTCCATTCCAAGTAAGCGTAAATTTAATGCGCATGGATGTGGACATTTTAAAGCGCATACGTAGCAACTGTCAAAGTGTTCGTCTTAATACATTTTCTTACTTGGTATATCTCTACACACAAGAAGAACACTTACCTGTTTACATCGATCGACACCGTGTTCGTAACTTCCTTGTGAGATAAATCGGATTATTGTAGCAGATGTCGCTGAATGCTGTCACAGCTCTGCGTCACTGGTACCAACAAAAGGTGTCGGACGCTGCAAGCATCAGTCTGATTAACCTCCGCTGGTCGTCCACCTCCTCTGCCTCAGCAGTCAACCAATACGTACCTAGATGGCGTAAGCGTACAGTGTACGGCACACGAGATTCTGTCGATGCTCAGATTGTCTGCGAGCCACCACTAATCGATGCTTATTGATTTCAATGCAGGAGCCACCACCGTTACCGCCGCATCCTTTGTGTGTGCCGCAGCAGCAGCAGCCGTTGTTATCCGCGGAGTTCTCAGATTTCGTTCTCTTCACGGATCAAACAGTTTCGCCTTACAGTGCCTGCACGTGTGGCATCCGCACGACCACCAGCTACAGTGGCAGCTGCAGCAGCAGCATTAACCGAGTGCTGGCGATTGCTATCTGGCCAGCAGCACCAGCAACATCATCCACAGGCAATGTCTCAGCGGATACGACGAGCATGCCTTGCCATTCCGGAATGACAGCAAGACTAAGTTAATGTCTGTCAGTGTCTGTCAGTGTCTGCCGATATTTACCTTCTACTATATACATGTATAGTTTATAATATTATAGGCGCATGCAAATATAGTTGTATTGGTTGCCATTTGTTTTTTCTAATTTCTCTAGAGTACGAAAACGATTACAAATGTATTTATGTGTAAGGAACGTAATTTAAGAGCCATAAGCAAAAGACCCAATTATCGAACATATTTATTACACTAAGATTACACTTATTACACTGGCTTAACATCGAGCAAAGAATTCAGTTTTAAATCTGTCTTATGGTTCACAAATCAATGCATTCAGATCCGCGGAACTATCTCCGTGCTTCTTGCTCGCATCTCATGCCAGCAAATATTGCGCTCGATCAACTTGATCAAAAGTCAGGGTATCCGTACCCTCACTCTTGCTGTGTCTCGCAGTGAAACAGTTTTAGCCGTTCATGCGTTTGCGGTGACTGCTCCGAGACCTTGTAATGCAATGGCCAGGTTTATGCGTTCAGTCAGTTCTCTAATGTCATTCAAGACTAAACTCAAATCTGATAGCATGACATTTGGTTTTTCTGACTTCTCTAATGGATGTACGACTCTACTACATTTTATCTGAAGCGAGAATATATTGGTGCTTTATGCAGTATGATAACGGTTCTATTATAGAAATCGTTAGATCAGAGCTTAGATTTTATATGTCATATAAATGTGTTTTATATGTCGTCGCTAAGGATAATGCGCCGCTCCAGTTTATCATTCCAGACATAAACCTGCTGCAGCTGCTCTATTGTTAGGAATATTCTGCTGAATCGATTATAGGGCTTAGCCCAAGTTTAAACCCATAAAACACGCCGTAGATGCTGGGTATATTGTTTAGATTCCTGGGGTTTGCGGTTGTACTATTGACAATATTCTTGCCCTCTGTCTTCTTTCTCTGGTTGACCCCTCCTTTGTTTCTTGGTACCGGCTTTGTATGTCGATTTGTCTGCGTGTCTAATTTTTGTCTGCCTCTGTGTATGTGTGTGTCAGTAGGCCCGAACATGGTGAGTTTTAATCTGCCTCTCAGTCTGTCTGTTCGTCAGTCGGTTGATTTGTCAGTCAGCCAATCAGTAGACCAGATGTCTGTCTGTTTTTTCTTTCAATAGGGTCATAAAATATCTAGGATGAGTGATCCTGTAAATTCCTAAGGCCTACATTCAATTTGTTCAGTTAACTATTCGACTGTAAAGTCGTGGCATCGCGTTATAAAGAGATACGAAACTTGAAAAGAAAATGAAATCCAAAACAAGGGGTAAGGAAGCGAAAATCACGGCCATTAACGCTATACTCGCCCTTCCGCTTTTGCTTCGCCACTGAGTTGTCATGACTTTAAATTCAAGACAACCGTAGTTTCCACGTATTCGTGCAGCTATGAAATTTTTTAGTTTAACTTACGACTCAACCTATTGAAGTCTTATTTTAACACTATGCAAGCTATCTGTGGTTTGGATAGCTATATAGATATCACCGAGCTCAATAATACTTATTTTTAGATACCAATTATGTAAACGTCTACTCAGAAATGCTACAAATCCAGCAGTTTTAGAATTCCACATATGGCGATACGTTATTATTATTATAAGAAGATTTAAAGCGTAAGTTGAGATAACTAAATGCACCGCACATGCCCTAAACGTTGCATGGGTAATAGCCTAATTTAAAACAAAACCTAGAGAATGTTATTCCGAGTTAACATACGGTCACAAATATTACATACCATAATTGAAACGATGTCCCCTTATTACAAATGACAAGAGAGAGTCAAATGTGAAAATGGAAGGAGATGCTGATTACAAACGAGACACAACATCAGTGATGGGCATTAATATATTTTTTTAATTAAACTAAAACTATTTTCCAACTAAAAAATAGTTTAGCTAAAGTTTGCAACTGATTTTGGAAATTAGTTAACTAAACTAAAAAAAAGTAGTTGAACCATTTTCCAACTTTTTCCAACTTTTACGACAAACATTTTCACAATAAAAGACGTTACGTGAACTGTAATAATGTAAAGCGTCAATGACAATTTCACCTTCAAACTATGCAATGTGTACTGTTCTGGCATACAGTTACATGTGTACTGTAAGTAGTGTATGAATTTGAAAACACAGGCTGTTAATGCAAAACCATGCAGTGTTAAAATGTTTTTGCTGATAGTGTTCAATGTTCACTGTGGAAAAATAGTTGCATATTGCTAATTTTTTAATTAAACTTTTTAGTTAGCAACTAAAAATTGTTAGTTAAACTATGGTTTTAACTAAGCTAATTTTTTTAGTTAAACTTCTTTAACTAAATTTTTTTAGTTAAACTAAAAGTTAGCAACTTTTTAGTTAACTATTGTCCATCACTGACAACCATCGATGTATTGCAAATGTACAACGTTTCAGGTCTCAACTCCTAAATAATTCCTACCCTAATCCATCCTATCCTCCTCCTTCCAAGCTTTCTCGTCCTTAACGAAACCATCCGAGCCTCCCGAAAAAAGTGATTGTATTGAGGCCTTTCGTCCACACAGATTGGACAATTCTGATGTTTTAGCTCTAACGAGGTCCGGTTGCGATAGAATATTGGCCTAATGAAAATTAACAAAGCACACATCACGTCTGAATTAATAACTGACTGCAGAGTAATATTTATTACGTAAATTATCTATTTATTAAATAAATTAATATTTATTACATTTTCTGCCAGTATGAACTGAACATTTCGAGACAACATTCCAGTAAGACCTAACTACCGGCAAAAAGGCAACTCTTAAAGCAGTACAAATAAAAACATTTGCATCTATGCACTAACGGAATAAACGTATAGGCCTTACAGACTACACTACAAAAACTGAGCAGGTCAAAGGAAACAGCAAAGATATAGTGATTTCTGAAGTCTAAACCCATGTTTCGGGAAAATTGTTGTGCAATATACCAGGATTGTGGTAGAGCAGTTGTCGATATAGACAGAGGTCTATACCAAAGAGATCATACAGGCATTGAATTACATTCTCGAGGCAACTTAGTCTCGATACTCCGAACATAAATGTACATGTTGCTGTCTGTTAACTATGGATGGGAATTCTTTGGCTGGGCTCCACGTGTTTGCGTGGGCGTCTCTTTCGTGACTTTTCTAGTTTTCTGTGCGTTGTTTTGCTTGCTAGTACATATTTGTCTTAATGACATCTGACATTGTGATAGATAGCCGCTGGCAGCGGTTTTGTGAAGAACTCAAAAAGGCGCTATAGTAAATGTCCAGTTACATCCATTCATATATGATGAGCAAAGAAAACTCTTTTTTGATACATTCCATGACCTTCGCTAGATTTAGAAAATACTAATGTATAACGCTATTCCTATATATCCTTGTGTTTGTTTGTCTATAATATGGTTAACAGAGATGTGTCCATCTTCACTTGAAAATAATCGTACTTCAGAGCATCAGTTTCAACTTTTTGCCAGCACAATAAGCAAGTGCTGAGATGGCATCTTATAATATTTCTGCAATATCATCATCCCTTCACCGTGAAAGAAGAGTCATCACATCCAACGACACAACCAGAAAGACGAGTGTGGTCTTAGAAAAAGCTTTCACGTTCGGACCAGCATTGCACAAGTTTCCTTTGCAAAGGCATGCAATTTCTGTTAGCAGGGTATACTTCAATGTTGCACAGTTGTCTGAATCGATTGTTTTGTTTGTACAGGATCGAACAACAAGGGCTGTGTTATCTGCAATTAACAGTATTGCATTTCTAATTAGCTTTATCCGATGTATTATACACTCCAGCACTTAAATCAGAGTAATCCCATCTATAGCCTGCCCACAAGGTTATTTTTCTAAAACAGTGAATTTGAGGAGATTTACTCTAACCTGCAAATAGTAAATTCATTTATACGTGTAATACAATTTTGTAAGGATCGCTGTAAAGGTTATCTCTGTCGATACATCCGTAATAAGCATTCACTGAGCAATTCATGTGATCTTGACGAATTGGATTAAAGAATAATTGAAAATATGTATAATGCACATCAAGGATACAACAGAGTAGACGCCGAAACTTCTACAGGATTAACTAAACTGGACCTTATGTGCGGAATGCGGTAGCCTACCTGCTGACCTACTCCGCGGACCTACTCCGCGGACCCTGCTGATTTGAGACTGGAACACAGTGTACGTGTATGCCGGTGTACCAATTTCAGCTTACCCCACTTCACATCATCACCCGGTGTCGCGTTCAGATTATCGGCGGGTAGGCCTAATCTGAAATCGATTCAAAGTTAAGGTAAGTTGAAATCGATTTCAGATTACTCCCTACGATTTCAGATTACTCCCTACGATTTCAGATTATACCCTCAGATTAATGGCCCATTTTCGACTCTCTCTTAATAATAGGCCTAATAATAATAATAATAATAATAATAATAATAATAATAATAATAATAATAATAATAATAATAATAATAATAATAATAATAATAATAATAATAATAATAATAATGACCTACTGTTGGCCGGCGTTTGCCCGCAGGAGCTGCGTCCGGTCCTGTTCGGAGGAACTCTCTTCGCTTTACGCAAAAGTTGTGGCGGCCTGCGCCCGATAGCCATAGGTTACGTTTGGCGCAGACTTGCGTCTAAATGCGCAAATGCATACGCCATCCCACGCGTCACACCTTACTTGACCCCAAAGCAGCTGGGGGTGGGAGTTCCTGGAGGGTGCGAGGCGGCAACTCACGCAGCCCGGAGATTTCTACATAACATGAACCCTGGAACCGTTCTCGTGAAGCTGGACATCTCGAACGCATTCAATAGCCTTCACCGAGATCGCATGCTGGCGTCGGTTGACGAGGTCATTCCCGCACTGTCTGCCTTCTGCCACCTGGCCTACGCCGCGCAGACATCTCTCCAATTTGGCAGATTCACTATACAATCGCAAGAGGGCTCACAACAGGGCGACCCCTTGGGACCTCTGCTTTTCTGCCTGCCGCTTCAGCCAGTCCTGACCCAGCTATCATCACCATTGGCCTTTGGATACCTGGACGACCTCACCCTGGGTGGTGAACTCGAGGTGGTTGAGACAGATGTGGGCCTGATCGAGAGTGGATGCGCACGCCTGGGCCTCACGCTTAACCGCGCAAAATGCGAACTGATCACTACCGATTTCGAGGGCGCCAGCAGGGGCCCTCTGGGACAGTTCGCCCGAGTTGACCCTCCATCGGCCATGCTACTGGGCGCTCCGCTTTCGCCAGCAGACGCCCTCGCCTCGACCCTGGAAACCTGCGTGGCCGACCTCCGTAACGCAGTGGACAAATTACAGCTCATCGCCAGACAAGACGCTCTCCTGATCCTCAGATATTCGCTAGGCTCACCTAAACTCATGTATTTACTGAGATGCACCCCTTGCCACGGCCATCCAAGACTGACGGACTTCGACGAGCTGATGCGGGATGGGATCGGGCGGATCCTGAATTTGTCGCTGACCGACGATCAATGGATGCAGGCTACCCTCCCGATCAGGCTGGGGGGGCTGGGCATTAGGAAGGTGACTTCGCTGGCACTACCCGCCTTTTTGGCTTCAGCCGCAAGCACTCTCTCAGTCCAGACCCTCATCTTGGGCGTGGCCTCGAACACCTATGACGCTGCCAACACGTCTGCACTATCTGACTGGCTGCAGATCGTTGGAACTTGGGACCCAACGAACCTCCCTGGCAACAAACAGTCACAATGGGACAGGCCGCTGCTCCTCGGGGTGACATCGTCTGTCGACGCGAATTTGCGCAGCCCCTACGATCGGGCACGCCTAAAGGCCATAACGACCTCACACGCCTCTGACTGGTTACATGCTCTCCCGCTCACCGCATTCGGCCTCAGGCTGAGCGACGAGGCCGTGCGCGTGGCGGTCGGCCTGCGGTTGGGCGCAGTCATTTGTAAACCACACACTTGCGCATGCGGCGCCCCGTCTCAGCAAGAGGATCGCACGGCCTCTCGTGTTCGCTCGGTTTCGGTCGACAGGCCAGACACAGCGCCATCAATGACCTTATTTACCGCAATCTTAATAGAGCGGGTACCCCGGCGATCAAAGAGCCATCAGGACTGACCAGATCAGACGGAAAAAGGCCAGACGGCCAGACTCTGATCCCTTGGAGAGTGGCGGACGCCCTCTGATATGGGACGCGACCTTGGTGGATACGGTAGCCGCTTCATATCTCCCCGAGACGGCGATCATGGCCGGAGGAGCAGCAGAAAGGGCGGCCACAAGGAAGCACGCCAAATATTTAGAATTGGAAGCGAGATACACCTTCGTGCCGATCGCCGTGGAAACATTGGGCACTACCGACGAAGAAGGTCTTGCCTTCGTTTCCGAAATCGGCCGCCGATTGACGGCAATCACTGGCGAGGCTCGCGAGACAGCCTTTCTTTTCCAGAACATATCAATAACAATTCAAAGATTCAATGCCGTTGCATTCCAGGGCACAATGTCAGGACTACGCGGAATCGAGGACCGGCGGGCCCATCCAAGCTGGACCTAACTATACAACCTTGAAGACAACGTTGCAAAATCGAGATAAATAATAATAATAATAATAATGATAATAATAATAAGTAATAATAATAATAATAATAATAATAATAATAATAATAATAATAATAATAATAATAATAATTATAATAATAATAACAATAATAATAATAATAATAATGATAATAATAATAATAATAATAATAATAATAATAATAATAATAATAATAATAATAATAATAATAATAATAATAATAATAATAATAATAATAATAGTAATAATAATAATAATAATAATAATAATAATAATAATAATAATAATAATAATAATAATAATAATAATAATAAATTGCCAATATTTATCGTTTAACTCTCAGCGCACCCCCCGGTGCATGATGTAGGCCTGAGAATGCGATAAGTTATCTTTCTCTGTAGATCACACATCAACTAAATATGACACATGCAAATCTTGCACATTAACTGAATGTTATGGTAGCTGCCTGCATTAGTTTTTAGATACCCATTAGTAATAAATTCTTATATTCACGTGAATTAGCAACCTGTTGTGCTATCATGAAATGGGGCAGCGAACACGCATATTTTCTCAGCTATTGAGACTAACTTTCAATCTTGTATGTTTCACGTCTTCTATTCAATGAATTGTAAGCATAGGAATTCACCATGTTAGCTAAACAAGATAAGGGATAATGTGAACAGCGCTGAGGTAATATGAAATCCATTTCAGATTACCGGGGTTACTTGAAAGAGTGGATAGCTTGCGACAAGTGAAACCCGTTACAACAAAAAGATTGTCAACTTTATTTATTCGCAAATTATTCTGGAAATGAGCACACATTTTCCGGTAGAAAATGTTTGGACAGTCTTTGGCTGGCTTGTGACGACAGGCCATCATGTATAACACTGACTTGGCAAATGACGACTGTGCCACTTTGGTTGTCTTAAAGAGACGCTGCCTTTGATTATGGGTCCGCCGGTGTCCTCTTGTGTTCACGACTGGTAGTTGAAGGTGTGCCAGTGGTCCGTGCGAAAGACAGTTACTCAGTAAACACAAACTGGTCAGATGCAAGTTGTCTCCAGACGCTGGAGTACAGCTCCAGACGAATAAGACTCGTTGTATTATAAATAGATAGTTTTTATTATCGCTTCTATTTTTGTTGTCGATATTAGGCCTGTTATTTTTTTAAGGCTTTTGATTAATAAAGGCCTACACCATTTTCTTTCTTTTTTCTTTAGACAAGGCCGGCGTTAGGTATGTTCTAATGTGCATCCGGACAGATGTAAGAGGCTGGCAGATTGTTCACTTCAGTTTCTTTTGGTTAAAATTTAATGGACGACATTGGCGGCCGTGGTCGATCATATATCGATAAATCACTGCTCAAGGACTCCCTCCGATAAGTGGAAATTAACTCTAACGTGAAGGGAGCAAATAATAAGCGAACATTATGCGCAGTACTTAATTGGCTAGAAATCACAATTGCGTATTCTTTAGATCAGTTGACATGGGCAATGTAATCTTTCAAACCATTTTTTAACCATTTTTATTTTGAGAAATCAATCACATGGACATTTGCAATAAGTACGGTCAATCTACAAAGTGATGATACCCCAGAAAGGGTAAACCAGAAAGGGACGGATCCCGTTGGCTCTGGGTAACCCATACAACACAAAGAAAATGCAGATGGCATTCAAATACATGAGAAGTAATTCACTACCACAGTAATGAGCTGTGGCCACAAACACCAAACATATAAGAAACTCATTTTGTTCAATAAAGTACAGCGTCAAATTAGCAAAACAGAGTAACAGGAAAAAACAAACAAAGAACCAGAAAATAGACCAACAAATATATCAGAAAAACCTTAATCGAAGGAAGGAAGTTAGACGGGCATGAAGGAAGGAAGGAAGGAAGGAAGGAAGGAAGGAAGGAAGGAAGGAAGGAAGGAAGGAAGGAAGGAAGGAAGGAAGGAAGGAAGGAAGGAAGGAAGGAAGGAAGGATGGAAGGAAGGAAGGAAGGAAGGAAGGAAGGAAGGAAGGAAGGAAGGAAGGAAGGAAGGAAGGAAGGAAGGAAGGAAGGAAGGAAGGAAGGAAGGAAAGAAGGAAGGAAGGAAGATAGGAAGGAAGGAAGGAAGGAAGGAAGGAAGGAAAGAAGTATGGATGGAAGGAAAGAAGGAAGTAAGGAAAGAAGGAAGGAAGAAAGGAAGCAAGGAAGCAAGGACGGAAGGAAAGAAGTATGGATTGAAGGAATGAAGGAAGGAAGGACGGAAAGAAAGAAGGAAGGAAGGAAGGAAGGAAAAAAGGACGGAAGGAAGGAAGGAGGAAAGAAAGAAGGAAGGAGGAAAAGGACGGATGGAAGGAAAGAAGAAAGGAACTAAGGAAGGAAAAAGAAAGGAAGGAAGGAAGAATGGATGGATGGGAGGAAGGAAGGAAGGAAGGCAAGAAGGAAGGAAGGAGGTCAAAGGTAGCCAAAGTAGGAAAGGACAGGGTCATGTAGAGGCCAAGGTCGGCTATGTTACTTATGCATAACGACAATAAAACAGGCTCCAGTGCAACAAGCTGGTCATATTGAATATAGCAATAGTTTTTTGTATAATTTGCTAGTTAGTAATATTTGTAATCGTATAATTTACTTCTCGGGTAGTCAAAGGCTTCGCATTCTTCAGAAGTTCCGTGGCAGGTTGCAGAAACCAATCCGCAGGTAGCTCCGACACAGGTAGGAACCCCTGTCATATCTGGGCCGAAGCAGTCAAACGGTCGAGTGGAAATGGGAGAATTGTACGATGCACAATCGTAACAGGTGACGTAAGCCTCCGAATATCCTAAACTGACGACGATGTAAATTCCGACCACGACCACGTAGGAATAGAACCTACATTTTAAATACCTAGGAACAGACGACATTCACTAACAGGCATTGCCTCAAGTTTAGCCAGTTATTCTGCAGGTCCTTCACTCGGCCGACTTCAAAATATTATATTACTCGGGGTGCTTGTCATTAGTATATAATCTATTTATTATGCGCCACTATCTAATTACCAAGCATCAATCGATGGCGCTGAGCAATAGTGAGTTAAGGACTTGCATAAGGTTCCTACAAAGTAACCCTTTCAGAGGAGGCTCGAACCCGTACTCTCCGAGAAAAAAGCGAGCCCTGTAGCCAATCGGCTACCGTGTAAAAAACTGGATCTGTACACTAGAGCTCTATTGTACAGCTTTACAATGAAATTAAATAGAACACTGTCGCCTATATAAGTGAAAAAAACGGCAGCGTATAGTCGTGATAATTGAGGCACAGAATTTAAGATCAAACCTTGTAGACGGTAATAGAGATATTCTAAGTTCTTTCTAACTTCCAATAATTATTCAAGTACAAATAATGATGAATTTGCCTGACTCAGTAGCTCACTGATAAACGTTAGTCAGGTGATGTGGGATGTATGGTAATGTAACCTAAGGTAGGATTAACGAGGTTAAGTCAAATAGAACAAGAGGTAAGCGTTCAGTTATTGAAGGCGTAGTTCATGACCTGAAGTGCACGCAGATTCGGGCCTTCCATAATATGGATCAATTAACCTGTGACCCTTCTCTGAGTCTGAATTTGGGCAAGGCGTTAATGCACGACTGATTACTGTTTATGTCATAATAGCAATTTTACATTGCATATTCATATAGCGCATTGTCGGGATAAACTTCTCAGAGACGTTCGAGACTTCAAACAGAAAACCGCAGCGCACCACGTGATAGGCCTAAATTGGTGCTACACAATTATAATAGATGATAAAATATATACCATGATAAATTATTTCATCATTTGATTTCGACTGTTAGGCTACCTCAAAAACACTACCAGTACTGTCCAGCAGACTAGTATAGTCCTAGTTCTTGCGGATTTATTGGTAACGAAAATCTAGACCTCCTTGCGCTAGGTTCTGCTTGCAAATCGTTCCTATAAGTAAACAAAGTTTAAACTAACTTATTTAACTAAGTTGTTATCGTTTCAATTTTCGCAAATAGCTGCGTGGGAGTTGGTTTTGCGTTGGTTCCAGATCGTGTCATGAACTGCTGTATCACTATATGGTATAACGGCCTATAGTTGATATTACCTGGAGTAGTCCATTATCCCAGACTAGCAGATGTTCCGCAATGCTTCTCAAGATTGGCTCTGTCTACTATTGCAAACTTGCTGAACGAAACAAAGGGTTACGAGGCAACAAAAGGCTCATATAAACACACACACACATACACACACACACACACACACACACACACACACACACACACACACACACACACACACACACACACACACACACACACACACACACACACACACACACACACACACACACACACACACACACACACACACACACACACACACACACACACACACACACACACACACACACACACACACACACACACACACACACACACACACACACACACACACACACACACACACACACACACACACACACACACACACACACACACACACACACACACACGCATGTGTACGTGGTAACTACGTGACGCCAACCACTTACAATATTTGACAATAATTTAACTTATTTGTGATTAGGTTAGACTTGTTGAGATAAGAGTGTCACTTTCACGTCACGTCTGAATGTATGACTATAAAGCATGACTTTGTATAGGCCCTATGACCTTTCATAGTGGCCATCCACGTGGGATCCCAAAAATAAAATAAATGATCTACTTCGAGCGTCTAGATAATAATTTGCATACAATTATTAATATAGCTTACAATGAAGCATACAACTTTTCGGTCTGGTTACCAGAAAAAATATATTTCAATAGTTAGGCCTATCGCATCAGATTTTGTTTTGAAGGACCGGTGCTTAGCTTAGCTAATAAAATTATGTGACTAAAATAGACTCGTTCAGATAAGAATGTCACTTTCACGTCAGTCTGAATGTATACGACCAAGTAAGTCTAATATATGACTGTTTGTATCATTGTATGACCTTGCATCGTAGGCCATCCACGTGGCATCCCAAAAATAAAATAAATGATCTAACTTGCGCTTTTAATAGTAACTTGCATACAATTATAATCATAGATTCATAGCTTAAAATAAAGACTACGGCTTTTCAGTCTGCCCATAGTTGTTAAAACCGTTTTTTTCTGTTTCTCAGTTTTTTTTTTAAATCTCGTTTATTTTCTTTTTTATTTTTCGTTACTTTTTTCCGTTTTTATATGTAACTTTACTTATTTATTTATTTACTGTCTGTTATTATTTTGTTTAATTTTATTTTTGTCATATGTCTCTTACGTTGTCTCCGTACTTTCAAGGTTTCAGCTAATTTACGTCACTATTTAACGTTATCATTTGAGAATAAATAACACAGTACAAGAAATAAAACTTACAAAAGTTATTTCTAAGTTATCCAAAATGTCAAAAGAAAAGGGTGCGGGATTGATTCACATTACTTTGATAAACGAGAAAGACAAAAAACAGCATGTTTGTAATCCCTCTGCTTGAAAATACCTAATATAAAGCCTCTTATAGGTAGCTCACTTGTGTGCAAGCTTATTCAGAGCCAGACTTTCAGTAGCCATACGCGAGTAAAAGTGCAATAAATAGATAAATAAATAAACAATAATCGGCGTTAATTGCCGTTGACATGGATGCATGCCTCTATCCAAACCCTAACTCTCTTTGTTAACAGGATTTCAAGGAAGTTTATTGCGTGATTCTTAGATACGCGCGATTGAGATCGTGATAACAACACTGGGTTAGTTCCACTTGACTTAGGCCTGTGTCAGATCATTGACACTCATATAATATACTGCATTTAAAACTCAGTAAATTTAACTTAATGGCTTCTGAATGGCTTCTGAATGAACCCAAATAATGAACTGACTGATTAGCTGGTATGCTTCAGAATCCATTGTAAATAATATAATGTACAGCAGATAGACACCTTCAGCTTATAATGGTTCGACCATCTACGGTGTAAATCTAATATACAGTTGTTGTTATGTACATAATTGCAATCACAATCTAATTTTGAATTTAGTTGATTTATTAGTTAAGCTAGTTAACTCTTACTAGTTATCATAAGACATACATATCCGTTCTGCCTGTGATCGTGGGGTGCCCCAAGTAGCGGGACTTATCCCTTGGGGGCATCCTGTTATAACACCCACTACACTACAAAAATGTTACTGTTTTGTCTTGCACTACTGGGTTGTATTAATAAACGGATTTTTGATTTGATTTGATTTGATTTGAATCAATTAGGCATTTGATTTACAACGTCCTATAATTGAATTTGATATAACCCTCAATTGCTTCATGGTGTTAATCGTTTCATAGGCTAAACGATCTCAATGGTTAATGGCTTAATGGTTGCAAGACTCGGTAGGCCTACCAGTAGTAAATTGACAATATAATGCGATATGCAAGTTATCGACTATACTAATCAGTAAGGTATAGCCCTGGCAATCTAACTCAAATATACCTTAAACATGGGCAAAATTGCTTCAGAAGCTTTTAAACGGTTTCCTGTTCAGGAGCCATTGCTGAATAGGCTAACATGTCCAAAATCCCTCAAAATCCAACCATACCAACACCCCAAAAATGAATTTCAAAATGGCGGATTGGCGGTTTCCTAAGAAATACCATTAAAACTAATATACACTTTAATCCTCTACTTGGCCTGTGGACCCGTTTGCAAAATGGTGTTGCTAATATCTCACTTCCACTTAGTCAGTGGGTCCCTAGACATGGAAAATCACCGAGGTGCTTGTCGACCATGATTCTACGAATGACGCTATGGCCAACAACCAATATGGCCGATGTCGATTGTATTGGAAAATTCACCTTTTTTGCTTTTTTTTGAGTGTATGCACATGTAATACCTCCAATGTTACTGATTTCGGTATGTAGCATTCATTTCTGATAGTTTTTCGCCATTCGAGGTCATCTTCACCTTGAAAGGTCATGGTCAAAGTAATTTTGTTACATCGATGACGCTATCAAGGAAACTGTCCATCATTCGGTACTGCAAATTACACTGGCTGAAAAACAATGTTGCCCTGAACAGTTTGAGTCCCTGATTGGAGAAGTGCACCTAAAACGTGTTATAACGAGCTTCATTATGACCCCAATTTATCAGAATTGGGGTCATATATATCAGTAACACGGTCAGGAAATGGATTCCAAAATATTTTCAGCCATAGAAAATGACCTCATTACAACATGATCTCGTTATTAGGCGGTTCTTGTCGTGGCTCCAAAAGACTGCGTTATAACGAGATTCTACTGTATTAAGACGCATGATCGACTGCCCGAGTTATATGCTTAATTAAATCCACGACGATGAGGGTTAGTTGATTGGTTCCTTTGGCACACTTTTACTGTTCCCAGACCGCGAAACTGTAGTACTGAACACGCGCTGATCACGCACCAAATCAGTCTAACTAAGTCAAGAGGACAGATGTGATTCTAAATGATGATAAAGACGGACATTGGCCTCGTCAACAAGATAAGAAACTGAACAGAAGAAAATCTGAAAAACTGTACTGCAGTGATTCTAATTAGCCAGTATGTCCAACAAATTTTAGCTAGTATATTCCTAACCTAACTGGATATAAAAATACGTGTGTGTGACTATGATTAACTTAAAAATAAACGATGGTAAATTAGTTATTAAGATTCAGATGTAAAAATCTATCAAAGCAAGGGTTCGACGATACTTTCTTACTTCACCAAGTGGTCGAACTTTAACTACCTACGGATAGTCCCCGGCGCCGCCGCCATCCGCCGCCGCCGCCGCCGCTAAGCCCTCAAGTCGAAACCAGTCACTAAGCTATCGACTGCTAGCGACTTCGTTCACTTAATATTTTTGCTTTTGTTTTAATCACGGTTTCCAAGTTTCGGTTTGACGAAGATATCAGTAGCAGGACAAGGACAACACTTACAAAATAAACCAATTCAATACCGGTACAATATGCTTTTGTTGAGGAAAACAAGCTGAGGTGCGGCAACTTGGTACATTATAAGAGAGTCAGCTCTATTAGTAAGAGTTCTTATATAGAGAATACTGGGGATATAGTTGTTGTTGTCTTTTTTGGTAAAGTGAGTTTATGCATTCTATTACGAAGATGGTGTTGATAATTACGAAGAGGAAGGAATAAGCAGGGTGAGAATTGCCGGGGTTTTGGTGGTTCAAATCTCTAGTCTTTCTGAGGACCCCTACAGTTAAGTCTTCTTTGAACAACCCAGAGGGGTCGTTTTCAACCCCTCAGTTGTATGATTTAGCTTTATTTTATTTGATTCTGAATCTCTGACAAAGTGAAGAAATTTCCATGTTTTATCATGTAGGCCTATGCATTTTTTAATTTTCTCAACAAAGGAATTTATTTTGATTCGAGTTTGACTCTCAAAACTGCTGGCGTTGAAATCTGCTGCTTTCAAATTTCGGTGACATACGTTTGCAAAATACGAATAAAATATTCAACTTCACATGGATCAAAGTCTAATCCCCCTCGATTTTATTCTACAATTCTCGCACGCAATAAGAGCCGGAGTTCATGATTCTCGTTCTCTGCAACTGCCTGAAATAGGCACGCATGAGCGCTTTCGGCCAACTGGTTGGCAGTAAAATCGGGTACCGCTATAAAATTCTCTTCGGTTCATGCGATTTATCAAGCGCTCAATTTCACGAATTCACATTAACATTAATTTTTACAGTCATCGGTCTGTCCCCTGTGAACATGCCCACATAGAGCGGAGCCCTTATTCCCATACTGGATCCGTATAGAGCCCATATTGGTTCCATGGGTTCTAATACCCACGGAAATAATGGTACGGTCAGTACAGTTTGCGGTAGAATGCATTATATTGTTGGGTAATTAATCAGGTATGTACAATAGACATACCTGATAACCTGAGAAGTCGATAGCAAGTCGATAAGTCACTCGATAAGTCTAAGCGACTTAGTCAGTCGATAAGCATGCGACTTAGTCGACTGAGTCGCTAAGTCAGTCGCTAACTCATCAAGTCAGTCGGTAACTCCTTAGCGACTGACTCCGGGTACTACCTACGGAGGGCATTAGCAGTTAGTATTTAAATGACTGACCATATGTATAATACAAAGACACCTAACCTAACTCAACCTGCCATACATCGGTGTTGGTAAATGAACACTGACCAAGCTACGATGCGCTCTGTTCTTCTATTGCTATGGTTGAGCTTGTGCATCACCGAACAGCTATCGACGTTAAGATTAGGCTTTCGTAGAATCTGGATAAAGAGGTGAAAATGTGCATGTACGTTTCACAATACTTAATATGGAGTCTACAAAGTCGCCTCATACACAATGGTGTGATGTCTCCTTTATCGTCAATATTTCTCTTCTTTAAGTTCTCTGCCCTTCGGCAGGTTTCCACTTCCAATGACGCCATTCCTCTCTTCGTTGGGCTCTACTCTTCAGTCCGCTGTATCCTTCGGTCATCATCCATCCCAGCATCATCTGTCGCGGTCTTCCTCTCCTTCTCCTTCCCTCCAATCTCCCCACTATGATTTCTCTCAAGAGGGAGTCTCCTCTAAATATGTGTCCAATCAATATTTAATTGGTACTAAATCAGTTACAGTTATCCTTTCGAGCTTGTACTTAATTTCTTGATGCGGGCGTAAAGATCTTATATTGTTGCTCCTTGTTTAAAAACGCCTACAGAAACCGAGTGAACTGATGCCAAAAACAGTTGTCGCCAGAGGGAACTTCACACGATAAGCATCAGACAATGTTTTGGCATCATCCGAGGCAAACGGTGCATGCGTGCACACAAAAGCGACGTCCAAACAGCGGCGTTGATTGCATCTTGCGATCCGATTCAAAACCTATTCCGAGCTTCGGACCCACTCAATTATTTAAGCGAAGCAGGTCGAGACGAATGCGAGACTCGGTTGAACAGCGAGCGACTGAGCGATCTATTAATTCCTGGCCAGCTTGATTGACAGTCAGCCAACAGACAGCCGAGAACCCTCATCATTCCTTGTGCGCCTGCACCCGCTCATTCATCTCATTCGTTCTCGTTTTACTGTCGACTGGCATTCTTGCGTCATTTGCATCTGGCGAAGCTGCCGCTTTCTACCTAAATCATCAAGGTTGATGACAGCTTTTCGATAACTGCTATTGGCCGACGCTTCGTATTCGGAAGTTATTTCTATGGGATCTGCTTTGGCAATCCAAGTAGCAACATGCCTCACTGCATGTAGACTAGACGTCATTTTATATATAAATATTCATACTTATTCAGCTTTAATTAAACGTTTCGTTGGATGAAGGATCCTTTCCGTCCACCTGTGGTCAGGTCCAAATTCATCACCTAATAAAGAAACCCTGGTGACCTTTCTAATTACAGGTCCATCTTTACAGGATTTTTGCAGGGCTTTTGAAGGGCTATCTCAACTTTGAAAGGATTTTTTATGATATTTGCAGCCCTATCTCAAATTTGTAGAATTTTACAGCCTTATCAAGGTCATCTCAGTGTCTTTCTGTGGCCATGCCTAAAACTATAAAATAATATTAGTGGTAAATGAGCTTTTCGGTTGCTGGATCTGGATTTGCTCAGTCGTTTCGTGTCGTTTCTTTCTGTACTGAAAAACTATCTATTACAAATTGCTTATCCACCGTTGACTCTCTCTCTCTATCTGTCTGTCTATCTGTCTGTCTATCTATCTATCTATCTATCTGTCTGTATGTCTGTCTGTCTGTCTGTCTGTCTGTCTGTCTGCCTGTCTATCTTTCGCTATCTCTATCTCTCATCTCCCTCATGGCGGACTGATTTTCTGAATATTGACCTCACTGCAGCTTGGTTTTGGTTCACTATAGTTTGATGACTTGAGTGGGGATAGACGAATGGTAACACATTTGCTCGAAGAACACAAGATCTTGAAAAACGCGGTTCGATGCCCGTAAGTTCCCAATAGGTTGACTCAGCCTTTACTCCTTAGGGACAGCTGTAATATGAGCGGGCGCTTAACAGGCTGCCAAGACGTGTGTTCTATAACCTTTATAATTGTACTGTCATGTGCATAAATGTTACTGACTGCTTTTTACCAGTAAGCTTGTCAAAATACACGAATATATTATTATTGTGCATTAGGCACCGGCGATACAGAAGTGCTAATTATTATTATTATTGTTATTATTATTATTATTATTATTATTATTATTATTATTATTATTATTATTATTATTATTATTATTATTATTATTATTATTATTATTATTATTACTATTATTATTATTATTATTATTATCTCGAATTTGCAACGTTTTCTTCAAGATTGTATAGTTAGATCCAGCTATTATTAGTATTATTATTATTATTGTTATTATTATTATTATTATTATTATTATTATTATTATTATTATTCACATACCTATAACGCGTTTATTTATGATTTCATCTCAAAGTCGCGGGTAGCATATGCAAATACATATAGAAGTAAAGATATACCTACATATACCTACACATATATATATAGTTGCATGTGACTTATTCTGACCAATTTTAGGCGACTGCTGTGGTCACCGAAAAAGACTACCTTCTTCATACTGCATCTGGTGGCAATTATATACAACAACGTCAAACTGCGTGACAAAATAAACACCGTATTCGATAGTTTCTATGCTTGGGCACAACCGCTGTGGCACAGCATGACACGTAACAGTTCAACAGGAACCATCTCGAATTGATAAACGCCAAGGGTGCTTCGGTGGCTGAAGCTCTCTCAGTCTGGGCCTGTTAGTTGGGCCTGTATCCCAGGTTAGAGTATACATGAAAGCCAAAGCCTACGTCGATTGAACTAATGCAAATAGAGTGCCAAAATGTGTGAAACCTTCTGTCATAAATGCGTGGTATGAACTGCACTGTATTTCGTAAGTCCAACAGTTATTCAGTAACTAATCCATCATGAAGCTGTAGTGAAAAATTGATTTGTATAGCGCCTCTACTTCAAGACATTCCAGGTGAGAGCGAAAAGTCTCGGTCTAAAAAATGTTTACAAAATAAATGGAGAGTCTTTTGACCGAAGGGGATGACTTCTCCAGTGGAAGTCCATTCCAAGTAAACGTAAATTTAATGCGCATGGATGTGGACATTTTAAAGCGCGTACATAGCAACTGTCAAAGTGTTCGTCTTAATACCTTTTCTTACTTGGCATACCTCTATACACAAGAAGAACACTTACCTGCTTCCATCGATCGATACCGTGTTCGTAAATTCCTTGTGAGCTAAATCGGATTATTGTAGCAGATGTCGCTGAATGCTGCCACAGCTGCGTCACTGGCACCAACAAAAGGTGTCGGACGCTGAAAGCATCAGTCTGATTAACCTCCGCTGTTCATCCACCTCCTCTGCCTCAGCAGTCAACCAATACGTACCTAGATGGCGTAAGCGTACAGTGTACGGCACACGAGATTCTGTCGATGCTCAGATTGTCTGCGAGCCACCACTAATCGATGATTATTGATTTCAATGCAGGAGCCACCACCGTCACCGCTGCATCCTTTGTGTCTGCCGCAGCAGCAGCAGCCGTTGTTATCCGCGGAGTTCTCAGATTTCGTTCTATTCACGGATCAAACAGTTTCGCCTTACAGTGCCTGCACGTGTGGCATCCGCACGACCACCAGCTACAGTGGCAGCTGCAGCAGCATTAACCGAGTGTTGGCGATTGCTATCTGGCCAGCAGCACCAGCAACATCATCCACAGGCAATGTCTCAGCGGATGCGACGAGCATGTTTTGCCATTGCGAAATGACAGCAAGTCTAAGTTAATGTCTGTCAGTGTCTGCCTTTATTTGCAATCTGCTTTATGCATATATAGTTCATAAATACATATCTACCTATATTGTATAGACATATATACATAGTTTTATATTTATATTTTATATATATATGTATACTATATATGTATATATATATATATATATATACATATATATATATACATAGTTTCCTGAATTGGACCGATAATTTGGGGTGGTCCATTTAAGGACACCGGCACTTGCAATGTTATACTGTGCTTGAGGGGTGCTTATTTATGTAATAATAAGTTCCACTGGCTTGTATTATGTCGAACACAATTTCTTTCAGTTGTATAATGTAGATGTCTACGAGTGAAAGAAAATGCGGGGAATGCTTGATGATGATAATAAAAGTCTTTTATTAATGCTTAGTTACAACCATTTGTAACAATTAATAGGGGCCTACTTAGAGGAATTACACACAGTTTGCACAGAGGAACACATCATCATCAAGCATTCCCCGCATTTTCTTTCACTCGTAGACATCTACATTATACAACTGAAAGAAATTGTGTTCGACATAATACAAGCCAGTGGAACTTATTATTACATAAATAAGCACCCCTCAAGCACAGTATAACATTGCAAGTGCCGGTGTCCTTAAATGGACCACCCCAAATTATCGGTCCAATTCAGGAAACTAAGTGTGGTCCATTCCAGGCAACACGGACTACTTCTGCTTACACTGCAATAGTTCAACCCACATCAGTATTAGCCTAAAATCACTTATTGTCGCTCAAACATGAAACCTGGCTATAACTAAAACAAATTTTATTACATTTTTAAAAGCTGATCTTAAATGTGTATCTTCGTTGTCAAGTACGGCTAAAAATAGATCAGAACTACACGAAATAGAGTTTCAACCGCAATTTAATAAAATTTAATGTCTAGTATTCCGTAAAACTGCCTATGTCGATACGATCAATATTCAACTGCGCAAGAATACAACAGTTGAAAACGAGGTTAAATGGGTATCTAGGGTGTAAATCGGCTGTGGTCCAATTAAGGCAACGGTCCATTTGGTGCAACTCTCCCCTAGCCACTGAGTAATAATATACGTAGTATAGCCTATTATAACATAACAGACCAACAGTACAAACACAAACCAATTACAACAGCGTTTTTCGCCTAGGCTTCATTTTAGCAGTTATCAATAACTTCGTTATAATCCACTTCACTATCGAGCTGTCTTTCGATCGTAATCAAGGTTAAGCCAGATAATCTAGTCCTCGCCCATTGTAGAACGTTTGAGTTTGAGTCGGCTGAAAGGTCGTTACGCACCAGCGCTGTTTTTGGCAAGGTAAGAAAAATACGGTACAATGTGGGCAGGCTAGCATCTACCCCTACATTATTGAAGGTCACTTCTTCGACACTGGAATTTTCATTATTGATTATACTGTTTATTTTCTTGTAATGTCTTTAAAATGAAAGAAACTCTTGCACAATTTCACTTCGACTTTCGATGACATCTGAGTACATGTCTGCCAAAGATTCTTATTTTGGTCACATTATTGGCATTCACATGAATTGTTAAAATGCTTTGGAATTAAACAACTAAATTTGGAAGCCACATTATGTTGTAAAATACTCAAATCTTTGAGTTGTTCTATTTATGACACAATCTAGTGACACTATGTAGGCCCTAGGTTTCAACTATGATATTTTCCTGAAATCATCCACTGATATTTCCTCATGGAATCTCTTTTTTTCAGAACTCAGAGCTCTATAGTCAGTAGTAATATCACATTTCTGAACCAGCTCAGACTGCTTTGCTTCATTCTCAATCCGTTGAAACTCAGATTCAAATTCATTTCGCATGTTTTCATATCGTTTTCAAATAGTTGAATCAAATGAGAAGCTGTTACTAAATCAATGCTACATCTCTGTAAATATGTGGATAAGCTGAAAGCCGTCTCTAGGCCTGTTTTCCAGAATATCAGAAGAACTAAGAATTCCAGCGTTTGGGGTGTTAAGAATACCCTTTGCCTCAGCCAACTGTTTAGTGGTGAATTTTTAATCTCTCTACCCACGATTCTTTGCAGGGCAACTATTAGTGCTGGAAAATTCTGCAAGAGTACATTTACTGATGATTTAATGGATGCCCATTTGATATCGCAGTCTTGTTAGAGTCAGTGCGAAAGATTCTATATACGACTGCATTGTTCTTCTTTTAAGGGGTCATCCATATATTACGTACGCAAAAATCCTGGAAAATTGGACCCCTACCCTCCCTGTTCGCACGCGTACTTTTTCCACCACCACCCACCTGCGTACCTACAGTTGACGCACCCCCCCCTAAGACCAGCTGCAGAATGTATCAGTAACACAGGTCCAGGCAGCGACTGTCTGCACTTTGGGCGAGATTGAAGGATGAGTAATCCATGGACTCACTGTTGAGTTGTGTGATAGTTTAATAATAGCGTACAGAGGTAAGGTCAGATACAACTTAGTGACACCTCTCCCACTGTCCTACTTCCTCTGGTAGTACCAGATAGCTGGAAAGACTGAGGTCTACCTCACTTGAAGGCCAATCAATTTGTGTACGTACATTATCAGTAGGACCCCCCATTCGCAAGCGTACGCAAGCACATGCATTTCGGTTACCCCCTCCCCCACCATGCGCACGTAATATATGGATGGCCCCTAATACTGAAAGACGAGGTTAACCGTTTAAGGATACGGTGACAGTCGTTCGAACGATTGGAATAAATAAATTTCGAACGATAAGATTATATAAATTTCAAATGATTGGAACAAATAAATTGTGAAAAAGGCCCCACATTTAGGAAAATGGACTCAGGGAGAGCGGCCGCTCCCCCTGCTCCCCCCAGCTACGCCTCTGGCCTCATTCGTGACTTTTCTAGTTTTCTATGCGTTGTTTTGCTAGTCTTAGTTACATATAACATTATGGTAGATCGGCGCAAGCAGCGCTTTTGTGAGTTACTGAAAATGGCGCTGTAATAGGCCTGCATCCATTTCTATACGATGAGCCAAGAAAACTTATTTTGATACAATCGATACTTTTCGCTAGATTTAAAGAATGTTCTATTGCTGTATTTTTTGGTGGATTTCCTTGTCTATAATATGATTAACAGAGACGTTTTCAGTTTCACTTGAAAATTTTTTAACCAGGGTATAAGTTTTCATTGTTTTGCCAGCACAAATGTGCAAAATTGCAAATGCTGAAATGGCATCTGATATTTCTACAAGATCAGTATCCGTTTCACTGTAAAAGAAGCGTCATCACGTCCAATGACACAATCAGGAAGAGGAGTGTGATCTTTGAATAGGCTTTCATCTTCGGACCAGCATTGCACAAGTTACCTTTGCAAACGCAGGTAGTTTGTGTTGCCACGCTAAACTTCACTTTTCCGCAGTTGTCTGAATCGATTGTCAAGTTTGTACAGCCTCGGGAAGCAGAGACTGTTTGATCTGCAATTAACAGTATTGCATTTCTAATTAGCTTTATCCAATGTATTCTATACTCCAGCACTTAAAACACAATATACCCATCTTTTGCACAACCATAAGGTTATGATTCACAAAGAGTAAATGTGAACAGATTTGCACAAACCTGGAAATAATAAATTCATTTATAGATGAACCGGGGCGGAGTCAGAAGGTTCATAGGGGGAGGGGCAAAAATAATACTTTCATTTCTCATTTCTCTAAAATAATTCTTCAATTCATCTCCGAAAAAACTGATGACCTTTTTTTAGTCCTTAATCTCCAGATAAATAAGTCATATGTATATTTCCTTATTTCGTCATTTACTCGTCAACGTCACGGGGGGCACGTCCTCTGTAAATATCAAATGGGGGCCATTTTTTCGTCATTTTCATCGTCTAAAAATTTTGGGAGTCACTCTTTCTGAAAAAATTGGGTTCTCCTCGCACATTAACATCTGTTGTAAAGCTAAACAATCCTTTTTTGCTCTGCGAGTCCTGGTTTCGCATGGATTAACTGGAAGCCGCCTTCATGATGTTGTACGTTCCACCACAGTGGCACGAATGTTGTACTCATCTCCAGTCTGGTGGGGATTTTCCAATGGTCTTGAGAGAGAACGTCGCTCTGCCTTGATACGTAAGCTTAAGCGACAGGGGTATCTGCCAACTGACACTCCTACATTTGACTTGTTGTGTTCTAAGGCGGACGATGCTCTCTTTGCAGCAATCCTTCGGAACCCAGGGTATGTCCTCTATGATTTCCTTCCTCCGATACGATCTTTCCGGATACTATCTTCGACCTCGCTGGCATAATCGCGAGATACCACGATGTGATCCTTTGACTGGGAAGGGTTACATTGCTAGATTACTGCATAAATGATAAGAAAACACTTGCTTTTTTAATTACTTATTTTATCATTTTTATTTCGATTTATTATTACTTCAATGTTTTGCAATCAATGCTTCTAGCTTCTGTCCCATTGTGCGTTTGCTAATGGTGTAATAAAGAATATACTTACTTACTTACTTTTACTTCATGGCCACGTGCTGTGTAAATATCAAATGGGGGGCCATGGCCGGATTGCCCCCTGGATCCGCCCTTGTACAAGAAATATAATTTGGTAAGGACTAGGGGCATGGGCGTCCGGAGGGAAGGGGCATTTGCCCCTTAGATTTTGCAAATATTTTACAAAAATAAAATCTTTTTTATTATGATCATTTCAACAGTCCAAAAACGATTTTCAATGCAAAAAACATTTTATTATTTAGGTAAGTCCTTGACCATTATTTATTTTCAAGGTTGTCACGTGTTCTGTGTTCATGAATAGCATGCAAAAACGTCACTTTGCATCCCCTTAAAAATTTCGTCCCTATAAAACTTTGATTTTTCCTAGGACAAATTGAATGGAGGAATTATTTCTTCTTGGGACCAAATGACTTGTGGAGTTGATTTTTCCAAAGACAGATTGAATGGGGGAGTTGGTTCTTCATTGGGCCATATGACTTGTGGTGTTGATTCTTCCTAGAACCAAATCACTTGTTGGGTTGATTCTTCCTAGGACAAATTCAATGGGGGGGGGGCATTGTTTTTATGATTTTACAATACGAGTTTGCTACAACCGATGAGTATGTCAGAAAGTCCTAGATGCTTGTCTGATATAGAACTTTTGACAACCGCTTTCAATGCTTGAAAGTGACGTCTTGTGTTCAGTACGTATGGGAATCGCCATGACTTGGCACCATTTTCGTGCAAATTAACTGAAACCAAGTTGCATATCTTCAG
>OY744615.1:31927831-31940704 GCA_963556255.1 Allolobophora icterica | reverse complement strand
CGTCATCCAGACATTCTTTACTTCTTCTTCTGCCTCTGATCTTAGTGTCGTTCATCAGTCCAGCGGCCACGATTTGTTGATCATACTCTTGTTATCTATCCGGCAAATGTGTCAAGAGAAATTGAGTTCCCATTCCACTGATGGCTATACACGAGGGTTTCGTGTGTATTTTACTGTGTAACCGACTCGTCTTCGTACCTCAACAGTGTTGATCTTATGTTGCCATCTGATGTGCACGATCCTTCTGTATTTAACATCTCATCCCAACTGCCAGGATATCTGTCTTTGTCTATCAGATGTTTTTTAAGCATCATGCCTACATATTCTTCGTCTATATATATATATATATATATATATATATATATATATATATATTCACCAAAGACATTTATATAGAAGCTGTGAAATTAGTAACTTTTCCATTAATTCTATTTATTAATACTATTATTTCAAATGTACTTAATACACAGACCTTAAATGATCTGTTTGGCAACAATTAGAAGAAGAAGAGCAGTCCCTTAAGCTAGCCCTGAGGCAGCCATGGGTATGAAGTGTTAGCGACTTCATTTTCTTAGCCTCGGCATATGAGGGCGGGTGGCCAGTCCTCTCCCTCGCCGTTTCATCTTCCCACTGACAGTGTCAGTGTACTCATCATAGCTGAGTTGGCTAGGGGGTGCAGTGGAACAGAAATCTCGAACGAAATTTCAGCGCGCTAACCACTGGACTACCGAGCACCCCTTGGCAACAATTAAGTTACCGGTAAATATTATATTTGTCTTATATTTTTGGTAGAGGCAATTCTTTGTGTCGATAATTATGAATTAGGTTTTTAACTTAGATCACCAGTAGTAAAAAGTAGTAAAAGGGCGCGATATTCGATATTAATATTTAGATAGTTCATACAAATTTTTTGAGGATATCGTGGTGATTCCACAGCAGAGAGAGAGAGTCGTCATCATCATCACCGCCATCACGGCGGTGACGATGATGACGACTATACCGTTGTTGGTGCTGATGATTATGATATCATTGCGTTATACGTGATATAGCATTTTCTGCGGCGCTTATATATATATATATATATGTATATATATATATATATATATAGACGTTGTTTGTGCTGTGAATGGAGCTGGCCAATAACTCGCGGCAGCTCAGCGCAGCAGGAGCTTGCGCAGCGCTTTGCCAATCGCCAGCTTCTCTAGCCAGTCTATAAGAAAAGAACTCGATGCGCTAACCTCTTTTCATAATGGTTGCATATGGCGAATGATGAGGCACCAAAGAAACAGGGAAAGTGCTCGTATAGACTTATAACTCTATAGAACCGCTGCAGCGTATATGAACCCCAAATGAGAGGAGCGATGGCAACCGCGCGGCGTCTCAGTCCTGCATCAGCGGTGCAGCGAGATTATGGCTGCGGCGCCAGTGGTTCGGATTCGGGATGAGCAGAAGGTCAAACTGATTGGTCACTGTCGTATTATGTTGGATGCGTGGCCCTTATGGACTTGAGTTGATGTAGCGCTGGTGTTAATAGGGTACATGAGTGGATGTCAGTGGAATTGGAGGGCTATATGTTCCTGTGAAAGATCTCTCTCTCTCTCTCTGTGTGTCTCTCTCTGTGTCTCTCTCTCTGTCTCTCTCTGTGTCTCTTTCTGTCTCTCTTTCTGTCTCTCTCTGTCTCTGCATCTCTCTGTCTCCCTCTCTGTCTCTCTCTAAATTTATGTATAATATATCGCTCTTTCAATCTATCCTCTCTCTCCTCTCTCTGTCTCTGTCTCTGTCTCTGTCTCTGTCTGTCTGTCTGTCTGTCTGTCTGTCTGTCTCTCTCTCTCTCTCTCTCTCTCTACACACACACACACACACGCACACACAGACATATTATATATAACTAAGATCACGCCATTCATCATCATCATCAGGATCCATGGGCCGAAGGCCCGTAGGTGTCCAATGCATATTTAATCATTTTTTTCCAAAGTCCTCGGTCTTGTGCTAATATTCTTAAGTTGTGCAGATCTTGTTTACACCAGTCTTCGATGTCGTCTGTCCACTCTCTGTTGGGTCTGCCCCTCCGCCCATTTCCATCCATAGTTCCCATCATCACAGTTTTTATTTTTCTGCTGTCGTCCATTCGACATATATGCCCAAAGAGACTTAGTTTTCTCTTTATTACTGTTTGCATTAGATCTGTCTTGATGTTCAGTCTTCTTCGAACTTCCAAATTTGTCACCTTCATTGTCCAATTTAGGTGTAGTATTCTCCTATAGCAGTACATTTCAAATGCCAATATTTTATCCTGGTCCGTCTTTTTAATTGTCCATGATTCGCAGGCATAAAGAGCTGTGCTAAACACACATGTTTTTAAGATATTTAATTTGGTCTTGTAACTGATTTGTTTGGTCTTCCATATGGTATTTAGTCCTGCCATGACTCCCTTTGCCTTTGCTATTCTTGAAGATCACGCCATTAAAAACTTGTAATTACCGATGGAACTTTTTAGGATGATAAATATCCAATTGTCTTATATAATTATGGATCGCGTCTGCCTCGCTCACTTCCTCGCCTTAATTATATATTTTTGTTAAACGAGTCGGTGTTGGTTACAGTTTCATTAGTTAATCGATTGCGTTTCTATCAACCGTGGTCTGAGGCATTCTTCCTAAGATATACGACGGAACAAAGTCGTTGAGACTTTGTGGAAGCTGTGCCTGAACTTATGAAGCCCAATTTCCATAAATCGTTCTATACAGTATGCATGCTGTGTATACGTCTGAGCTGATTTACGTGTTTCAGAATTAAACCTGGCGATGAGCATTGAAATTAAAGTACATCGGATATTAAGGTTGCTGTATATGTTTTGCTGGCATGTTTATTGACAGAATGATCTGAATACAGGGAAATGTATTCGATTACCTCGCTGACTGACTGACTGACTGACTGACTGACTGACTGACTGACTGACTGACTGACTGACTGACTGACTGACTGACTGACTGACTGACTGACTGACTGACTGACTGACTGACTGACTGACAGAATGGATGTATGGATGATTGAATGACTGACTGACAGAATGAATGAATGAATGAATGTATGGATGATTGATTGAATGACTGACTGACTGCTTGATTGATTGACTGACTGATTGATTAACTGATTGAGTGACTGAATGAATGAATGAATGAATGTATGGATGATTAACTGATTGAGTGACTGAATGAATGAATGAATGAATGTATGGATGATTGAATGACTGACTGACTGACAGAATGAATGAATGAATGTATGGATGATTGAATGACTGACTGACTGACTGACTGACTGACTGACTGACTGACTGACTGACTGACTGACTGACTGACTGACTGACTGACTGACTGACTGACTGACTGACTGACTGACTGACTGACTGACTGACTGACTGACTGACTGACTGACAGAATGAATGAATGTATGGATGATTGAATAACTGACTGATTGACGGATTGATTGAATCAGTCAGTTAATTGAGTGATGGAATGACTAGAGGATTAAATGACAGATTGACTAACTGACCTAATTAATTAATTACCGAATGACTTACTACATGAGTCGACGCATTAAGATTGACAGACCAAATGAATTAGACCTAATCAATTGCTCTGTTATAGTCTGTTTTAACTTCTATATCAACAATGTACTAAAGCTCACGGCACTACTCATCAAGTCGCCATCGCATAGGCCTAAACTTAATCCAGGCCTGTACTTAATCCAGGCCTCTCCTTAATCCGGTGAATCACACAATTCACAGATTTACCTATGTGTCCTTGGATAAGTTTTTGGAAAAACCCTGTCTGGGATCTTAATTCAAATGAGATGAGGTGTGACTTCAGAGATAAGTCTTGGTTAATTGATTGATTTGAAAGAGATAAAGCATGTTGACCAACGCGAAACTCGACTGAAAGAACCTCGCATATATATATATGTGTGTGTGTGTGTGTGTGTGTGTGTGTGTGTGTGTGTGTGTGTGTGTGTGTGTGTGTGTGTGTGTGTGTGTGTGTGTGTGTGTGTGTGTGTGTGTGTGTGTGTGTGTGTGTGTGTGTGTGTGTGTGTGTGTGTGTGTGTGTGTGTGTGTGTGTGTGTGTGTGTGTGTGTGTGTGTGTGTGTGTGTGTGTGTGTGTGTGTGTGTGTGTGTGTGTGTGTGTGTGTGTGTGTGTGTGTGTGTGTGTGTGTGTGTGTGTGTGTGTGTGTGTGTGTGTGTGTGTGTGTGTGTGTGTGTGTGTGTGTTTAGTCCGAGAATCTCTCTGATACGAGTAGAGAAGAAGAGCTAACCCAGCGACTGATCCGTGGGTAGGAAGTGTTCGCGACTTCATTTCTTAGCCTTGGCACATGACATGAACGCGAGAAGCCAGTTCTCCCTCTCTCTTTCTCTCCGTCTCTGTCTCTGTCTCTCCGTCTCCGTCTCTCTCTGTGTCTGTCTGTCTGTCTGTCTCTCTCTTTCTCTCTGTCTGTCTGTCTGTCTGTCTGTATGTCTGTCTGTCTGTCTGTCTGTCTGTCTGTCTCTCTCTCTCTCTCTGTCTCTCTCTCTCTCTCTCTCTCTCTCTCTCTCTCTCTGCAGAAAATATTTATAAAATTTTTACGCTCTTGGGTGAAATGATGTGGACCTTCATCTTTCGTATGACAGTCCAAACTATACGCTGTATCCGCTGCAACAGTATAGACCACCAGAGAGAATCGAATCATTTAATAACTGGATTTCTCCTCGGCCCTTGAGGTCGAGTTCAGTCGCATAGTTTTGTGAAGAATGTTTGGTATACTGGTTGAAGTGTCAGTCCCTCGGACCACCGTAGAAGGTGTCTTAGCATGCAGCGAAGGGAGTATAAACCCTTTTGGGCCACCGTAGACGTATATACATAAGTTGGTGGCCATTTGACCCCGGAGTCGAGTCACTCATGACCACTGCATCAGCGCATCTCAAGAAGGTCGCACTTATTCAGACATAATATTTACATGGGCGCCAATCGCCAACTGGAGCAGCGCCTGCAGAGGCCAACGGACGCATGAAACCGATATCTTTGTATCGGTCCTGCAGTGTATCCATACATAGGACGCATGCAGAGCATTGCCCAAGGCTTCGTCTTATCTTGACCACCACTTGCCCATCTGCTGACTCGTCTACACATCACCATATACATAATATACATATTATACAGGAGTCCTGATACATATACTATATATGTACTCCAATATATAGGTGTATACAATAACGCAGGAATGTGCCGCTGGTGGTGGTGGTGATGCATGGTGGTGGTAGTGGTGGTGGTAGTGGTGGTGGTAGTGGTGTTGAGACGTTGACACGTTTTCTCTCACACTTTGTCACATCCAAATACCGCGCAAGGGTCTTCAATCTTCGACCCGATGATACGACACCAAACGAGGCAGACCAACCGTGTAGTCATATATACATATACACACATGCATATATGTGTATATATATATATATGTGTGTGTGTGTGTGGGTGTGTGTGTATGCTATGCATGCTGCTATCGGCCAAATAAATACATGCTGATAGTGCAGTGTAAGGTTATAGGCTTGTATAGTAGGTGTTGATGCTATGTTTCTTCCTGTGAATTCACACGTCGATTATTTTCTAAGCTGAGATTAAGTCGACGGATCCTTCCGTTATCGGCTGGCGATGTGGGTTGATCTTCCTGTTCACATAAAATGACATATATTATTTGTATAGCGCCGCTATAAGATATAAGATCTTAACTTGGAAGATAAGATCTTAACTTCGGTTCTTTTCATCGGAGAGGGAGAGGGTGCCACCATCACGTCGACGAAGACTGTGTCATGGTGCCACGGCTGTAAAGACCCGATGTGCTATGGTGCTATTGTTGGCCTTACTGTCAGTGCTATTGTTGGTGTCACTCTCAGTGTTATTGTTGGTGTCACTAGCAGTGCTATTGTTGGTGTCACTAGCAGTTCTATTGTTGGTGTTACTGTCAGTGCTATTGTTGGTGTCATTGTCAGTGCCATTGTTGGTGTGACTGGCAGTGCTATTGTTGGTGTCACAGTCAGTGCTATTGTTTGTGTCACTGTCAGTACTATCGTTGGTGTCACTGTCAGTGTTATTGTTGGTGTCACTGTCAGTGCTAGCGTGGTGTCACTATCAGTGCTAGTGTTTTGTGTCGCTGTCAGTACTATTGCTGGTGTTACTATCGGTGCTATTGTTGGTGTTACTATCGGTGCTATTGGTGGTGTTATTTCTTTCAACAACCGAAGCCTCCTTGAATCCCAGTACTACTGTAGAAATAGGTGTACAGCAGATGAGCAATTATCTTAAGCATGGTTCTGTTAGGTGGGTTTGCTACATATGAGGTATATTATCTATTCGTCTTGTGTGTGTGCCATGCAGGCGGATGTTTCCGACTTTCCAGGTCCGTCTGTACGGTCTGGACCCGATGGCCGACTACATGCTGATGATGGACTTCGTACCTTGCGACGACAAGAGGTATCGCTACAGTTTCCACAGCTCCAGTTGGGTCGTCGCCGGGAAGGCAGACCCTCACATGCCCGGACGGATCCACGTCCACCCAGACTCACCGGCCAAAGGCGCCCAGTGGATGAAGCAGATCGTCTCCTTCGATAAACTCAAACTGACCAACAATCTCATGGACGATAACGGACATGTGAGTAATGTCACTAATGTGCAGATATGTTATCTGTTCTGCATATAAGAATATGTACATATTGTTACTCGTCACACCGTATACAACAATATAAACATGCAGCTGCACTTGGGTATAGGTATGTGTAGACTTTTGAAATATCAAAAAACTTGCATGACTAACTATGACTTCTAAAACAAAAAAATAAACGTTGACCTGAATTATGCGCAAAAGCAGACATACATAAAAAGAGGAGGAAGACGAGGAGGAGGAGGAGGAGGAGGAGGAGGAGGAGGCGATGGAGCAGGAGAGCAGTGCTTTAGACAACCCAGAGAGCCAGCCAACCATTGGATGAAGTGTAGCGAATTCAGTTTCTTAGCCTCGGCATATAACGACAGAAGGTCAGGCCTCTTTCTAGCTCCTGATCGTCCCACCGGCAGGATGGGTGGGTTGGTTGGTGGGTGGTTTTTGCTGGGTTGGTGGGTGGGTAGATAGGTTGGTATTGGTTGGTGCACGGTGGGTGGATTCGCAAGGCAACCAATACAAAACCCTGTAACCTGACATCGCAGAATTGACAATGAGTTTCATTAATCTTTCAATTAAAGAGTTGAGCGTCGACGCATTTTAATTGATCCCATAACTGGTTCTGCAATAGTTTATCTCGAACTCTCGCTTCCACGGCAGTTGCCGATGTCTTTGCTCTGCGAACAGTGACAAAGAGCAGACGACCGCGAGGGTGAAAAACACCTTTGCAGCGACCCTCTCTCTCGATAATTTCATTATCTTCGCGCATCCGATTAACTTAGAACAGGTCTTAGTTTCCAAAAGGAGAATCTGATACAAATTAGATCAGCGCTCGGATCCGAGAGACTTGCACCGGATAACCGCAGATCGAGTTACAATGATGTCCCCCGCGAGATAAGCGCGCCATGGAGGCGCGAAAACATCTCGCCCTAGCCGACCAGATTGTGTCAATCCTTCGCCAAGGCAATAACTCATTGCCGAGGCGCGCACCTTACATCGTCGATGCCCGATGCCCGGGGACTGGAAGGCTACGGAAGCCAGTGGCATTCTACCCCGCCCGGGTCAACCCTTGCCGACGCTGTGTGTAAACAGTGCGTCCGCGTTGCGAACTGGCCGGACTTGACAATGGCGCGGGGCCGATGAATTATAATCGGTGCTATCTGATCAAGATGTTTGGAGTTTTCTGGAAGTAAACAGAGAACTGTTTTTTCGTCGTCTTTGTCGTCGGACTGAGCTTGATTAATTGTCCGGGTTCGGGCAGGGTTACTCGAGCGTCGGCTCAGATGCTTATCGGCCGGCGTCGCTCTGGCCTCCCTCCCGGGTTTCTTTTTGGCCTGTGCGGATGATGTAGATCGCTGCTGCCAAAGACGGATCGGGTCGGGGCGTGTACCTCTAAGATGGGCGTGGGTGTTCGAGCTTACACTGGCTTCAAGGCTTCGGAACTATCGTTCTACTTTGCATTCCATATCCTCTTCCCTCTGTTTAAGAGAATTTGGATTGCATAACTGCAGTGTGAGAATTGTAGATGGGGGGGGGGTAGACTTTGATGAGTTTGATCCATGTGGAGTTGAATATTTTATCCGTATTTTGCAAACTGAGAAAATTCAAAATGCAATAGAAAGAATAAACTCCTTAAAGTGGTGACGTTACCAAATTTATTAGTAGGCCTATACAATTTACGTGTTCACAAATCTCAAAATAAACCGGAGCATTACTTTATTAGTAGCCCACAAAGTGAATTGTGGAAGAAAATGCTAAAATATATGCACAATATAATAACACTAACACAAATGAGGGGTTGAAACGATCCCCCTGTAGTGTGCAATGAAGACTAAACTGGGGGTCCTAAGAGAGACTTGGGGGATAGAACCCCCAATCTCCCGACAATTCTCACCCTGCATATATATGCGATTAAACACTAGGCCCCGTTGAGCGGTTGCGTGATTGGATGTTGGCGCTACACTAGACGTATACACAGTTTGCGGGGCTATATATTCTTGGCAAAGTCTCTCATTCTTCTCTTAAAAAGACTTTCTGGAAATTAGATACTGACCGTTCCATAGGCCTACATGATGAGAATTTTGGTTGGAAGCCTGACGAAAGACGTATGAAAAGCAGCGAAATGTATTATGTATGCATGGGAAAGTTAACCTTCAATGGGACTTTACATGCATCAGTGAGGAACTGAGGATTATCCTAGAAAATACTTCCTGGTTCTAGAGATAGGATCTGGTGGGTTTGTAGATATATGCGCAAGTACTAATAGAAGTTAAAGTAGCATCGATATGTACGGACCTTCGTGATCCTATGGTTCCAGATTTACCCATTGCAGGCCCTATATCACTTCATTGTTATTCGACTGACCAGTGATGTTATCGTTAACGAAAACGAAATAAAAACGAAAAAGAAAAGTCAATCGTTAACCAAAACGAAAACTAAAACGAAAAAGATTTCAGAAATGGAAACGAAATAACAACGAAAACGAAAAAGATTTTGGAAACGAAAACTAAATAAAAACGAAAAAGAATGGATGTAAAACTAATAAAAACTAAAACGAAAATGATTTTTGGAACGAAAAGTATTGAAAATCCAACCATGTATTTTATTAAAAACAAGATTCGAAAATGAAAATCCAACCAAGGCGGCCCATCTCTTTTATTAAATTATGGCCGCGGCAGTTGAACGGCGCATGTCTACATATCTAAAATTATTCCTGTTTGCGGTCTACAATTTCTGTCAAACTGTGGGTGCATGTTTACGAAATTTTTTATTAATAATGAGTCTAGTAAAGCTTTTATCCGGTAGGATACGCGAAAGTATTGTATGGGATTACTTTATATATGAAGAAGATAACGACAAAAGCCGATGTACAGTTCTGAATGACAAAGGAGAGCCGTGTGGTGTTCGCATAGCTGGTACGTATACCTACGCAATTTACGTATCATACTCGCTACTTTTTCCGCATCCGTCTTTTGGCTACACACCCTTACTTTAGTACGTGAAAATATAGTAATCGCAATAAGAAACATATTTTGTAATTTTTTATTGCAGGTAAAAATCCAACAAATCTTAAAACGCACATAGGTCATAACCATGCCGAGGTTCACACACTCTTAAATTCAAAGGAAGGTAGAAACAAGAGAACACAGTCTAAGCGTAAAGTGGAGGATAGGGAGAGCCCGTCAATACAGACTCTGGATGCCTGCATTTCAAGAAAAGAACCTCATACACGACTGATTCTACAGAATATATAAAACGATTAGAGTCTATAACCAACTTTATCATAACCATAACCATAACCACCAGTTTATTGGTCCATCAACACGTTTACAGTACACGTTATACATAAATCGTCTTACACTAGGAATGCTCGGATGGGCACAACTGGGGCACCTGAAGGGACCTAAGTCCCGCTAATAAGGGTCTCAAGTAATTTCTTCTTCATCAAAGGTAAGCTAACCTACTTTTTCAGAACTTACATTTAAAGTAAAATTATGTGAAAAACGAAAATTAAAACTAAAATGATTTGAAAAACGAAAACCAAAATGATTTGGTTTTGAGAAACTGAAACTAAACTAAAACTAAAATGATTTCAGGAATAGAAACGAAATAGAAACGAAAATGATTGAAAACTAAAAAACTAAAACTAAAACTAAATAGAAATGATTGACACCTGACAGAAATAGAAACTACAACTAAAATGATTTTAGGAACGAAAATAACACTGCGACTGACGATAAAAACAAAATGAGTTTCGAAGCACCCAATTTTTCTATATGCATCACCGTTCATTCCCTACAGTCATCTACTTACTTATTTAAACTTATTTGCTTACTTACTTATTTACTTACTTATTTACTTACTTACAGACCTACTTAGGCCTACTTACTTAATTAGACCCACTTATTCATTTAGACCTTATAAGACTACTTGCGTATTCACCCTCCGACTCAATCACCCCTCCGCTCGCTCTCTCACTCACTCAATTGATCAATCAATCAATCCTAACTCACTCATTCACTCACTCGCTCACTCACTCACTAACTCACTCACTGGCATTTCAGTCATTTGGTTGAGACTCTTCTTTATCACAGGTTTAACAGTGTCATTCTAGTTTCTTGGTTTTTCTTAAATTCAGATTATTCTGAACTCAATGCACAAATATCAGCCGCGTTTTCACGTCGTCTACGTAAATCCAAAGTCAGAAGACGTTTCCAGAACGGAAAACTTCAAGACGTTTATCTTCGCTGAAACGAAGTTCACAGCTGTCACAGCTTACCAGAACCATCGAGTACGTACTCTTCTCTGTCTATATCATATTATATGTAATCTTGAACTTAACTAACATTATTATTATCTTCATTGTAATTATTATTATTACCATTATTATTATTATTATTATTATTATTATTATTATTATTATTATTATTATTATTATTATTATCATCATCATCATCATCATCATCATCATCATCATCATCATCATCAACAACATTATTATTGCTGTTGTTATTGATTTTATTATTATCATTGTTATCATTATTATTAATTTATTATCATTTTAACTTTATCTCTAGAAAGTCTAAGCTAAAAATGATAGAACACAGTTGTGGGCCTCCTGCTCCGATGGGTTTACACTAATGTTTAATAGTCTTCCACTGAAAATCCGAGCTTCTTTCCATTAACCTCTGTCATTTCTCAAGTCCATTCAGTTAGTCCAAGTGATGTTATGTCCTCATTTATATTATCTATCCAGCGTAGTCTTGATCTGCAGTTGTTTCCTTTTCCTTCCATGTATAGTGCATTGTGTGGGATTCGGTCAACTGGCATTCTCTCTACATGTCCAAACCATCGGAATCTTCGTTGAACGACTTAGTCTGTATCAGAGTTGTTTGGATACCTAATGATTGGTTGTCTTATAAATATATGTCAGCGTTTCTTATTTTCTGTGGTCTTGAAATCCCTGCGATCTTTCGCAGCCAACACATTTCTGCTGTAAGAATTCTTTTCTCATCTTGCTTTCGCATTGTCCAACATTCTGATCCGTATAGGAAAAGTCTATGTTACCATATATGCGTATACAAAATTCAGATATATCCAATTATGCAGTTCGAGAATTCGTGACATTCGGTTTTAAAATTCGGAAATATTCGTGAATTTTTTGCCTATTTTAAAATTCGTAAAAATTCGTTGCGCTACTGTTGGGCCTGTTTTACATTGACAATGGCCTTTTGCCAAAAAAACAGCGTAAGCAACAACAAATGTGATGATTTGTTTTGTTAAGCTTCTGCTTAGAATTTAAAGTAAAATTCAATATAGAGGTTTATTACGTAACGAGCTAATTTATAGCTAAAACCTACTTTTTCAAAGATGAAAGAACGTGAACCGGAGTTTCCATTAGCCTACGCAGTGATTTTGGAGGAGAAGGAAAAGGGTAATCCGAAAATACAGTGTTGTTTTTGTGACAAGGAATTGTTGGTTGTTCTGCCCGAATTCGGGAGCATTTGCATGGCGAAAATACAGAAACCAGAGTCGAGTGGGAACAGTGGCCTGTTCCTGACTCAGAATCAGAGGACGATGAAGAAGAAGACTGCAGCTCAGTGAAAGTTGCCAACCTTTAACCATGTTTGGTTGCAAGCTGTGTCAGTGACTGACTGGTCACAATGGAGCTGGGAAACTGGTGATTTTTCGTTCTACTGACGAAACAGTCACACGCCCCAACTATGATAGAATTCGAAGTTCAAGACTCCAAGTAGAACAGTAACTGACTATCAGTACTGTAATGTTGATAGTCAGCTATCTTTTACGGCTGATTGATTGATTGCCTATGACAATTTAGGCTACTTGCTTAAAAAGTTGAAAAGTAAACAAATAATAAAATTCGTTGCCAGTTTTAAAATTCCTTAAAATTCGTGAAATATTAAAATTTTAAAAATTTGTAAAATGCAAATTCACGAACTATGGATATATCTGTACAATTAGGCCTAGACCTCACTTGATTGACTGACTGACTTACTGATTGACTTACTGACTTACTTACTGGCTGACTATACTGTCTTACGGATGCATAGGTGGGCTTGTTACGTAAGTCGAGCATATCGATCGCGTAAATGAGGATTCAGCTGCACAGCATCTAAGTTGCCCAGGTTCCATATAGAAGAAAATCCTAAACAGATGGATGTCCGACATCCTGCTCGC
>OY744615.1:31882831-31922831 GCA_963556255.1 Allolobophora icterica | reverse complement strand
TTCATTGCAGCCGTCAGGTTTGTTGAGGGCATATCAACTTACAACATTGTTCGCATTTGACGCGTGACGTACTTAATTGATCATCAATTTCATCCCCTACTGAAATAAAACTTTCGATGTGTTCTGGCGTATGTGTCGTATTAGCACTGGTGTTTTAGTTAGTCGTAACAGCACCATTGTATTTTTATGTGTCGTAATAGCACTGGTGTGTTCTTAATGTGTCGTAATAGCACTGATGTGTTTTATTTGTCGTAATAGCACTTATGTGTTTTTATGTGTCGTAATAGCACTGGTGTATTTTTTATGTGTCGTATAATAGCACTTATGTTTTTTATGTGTCGAAATAGCACTTATGTGTTTTTGTGTGCAGCGTTGTCGAAGTGCTCACTCAGTTAAACCAGGCACAGAGACCCCGAAATCACCACAGACCGAGTTCACTACAACTTCTCGGTATCACAACCAAAGCGAAACCTCTGTACCATCCGGGCAGCACCTCGAAAAGTAAGAGATTCATTACAGTCGCTTTATAAATAGCCACCTACATACTTACTTACTCCTACACAACACTCGTATGTGTAGAATTTTTAAGCAGGTACATAGATACAGTTACGCCCCTATGCGTGCGTGTGTGTGTATGTATACGTAGGTTTGCGTGTGTGGATGTGTGTGTAATACTGTGTGCTTTGTATGCAGGCAGCTTGCAGGAAACGCTGTCTAAACATGTCCTTTTAATTAGGACTGATTTATGAATTGAGTCAATGCCTCTCTTGCGTTGCCCGAAATATACCGACCGGGTCTGTGTTAGGCAGACGTGTCGGTTGCATCCCGCGCCTGAGTAACAGAGGGTAGAGTTCAAAGCAATCCGTCTGGAAATTGGTTACACCTTTTCTCCGTGCGTGGCATAAGACCCGTGGAAGAAGAAGAAGGCATCCCTGGAAGAGGTAAAAACATCTGAGTGATAATACACCTTACTCAGAAAGAAATTCGTGGCGCGGACAGAACAGTAAGACGGAAACCAATGACCTTGTTTTCCACATCCAATTTTGAACTCGACCGCCTGTTCCATTCACTAATCGAAATTCTTGGTATTCTTTTATTTACCCATGCACCTGGACTACTTCGTCCTTTTAGCAAAGGAGACCACGACCTCATTAGTCTGATTAGCCGTTTAACTGTGTCGGACCTCATTTCGCCTATCTAAAGTAGGCTATCTATTCATCAAACTGTAACCACTCATCCATTGCGATTCATCCAGTTTTCCTTCCAACGCATGTATTTCATTCTATCGCTTGCCTCCTACGTTAACTAGTTTTCCTTCTGTAGATGAATCCAGTAACTATATATTCTCTTTCTTCTTCATTGCTGTTCAGCTGACGCTTTACTCTTCACCGACTTACAACCAAAATACCTATGAATCAGATATTAATATGATATTAATATATATATCAATAAATTAATTAATCGGATAGAGCCTAAAATATCACTCAATCGACGCTTCCTTTCTGCTTTCTCGTTAAACGACTTTCTTGTTCTAAACCAATAACCATCTAACCAATGAATGAACAATTAAATAATCGCTTGCTTTCATCTTATCGGGCAGCTGTCCTTTTTGTGTCATCATTCAATCAACCTTTCAATCAATGAATTAATCTTTCTTTCTAATGAAGCGACCGTCTTTCTATGTCATCAATCAATCAATTATCAGTCAATCAATCAAATTGATCAACGTTTAATATCTTCGTTCTAGTCAAACGACTTATCCAATCAATCAATCAATCAATCAACGTATGATCGATCGATCGATGAAACCTTCTAACGTTTAATGTGTGGATGTATTTCAACTGTAGATAGTCCGGGGAGTTTCTCTTGTTCTGGCTCAACGTGTGGCGATGCCCCTCCGATGCCGAAACTTTATCCAGGGGGCTATCCGATGAACGTCCCTTCGACGGACCAGCGATTCTCGACCGGCTACCCCTACTCGGAGTCGATTCCGTCGTACCCTACCTACTCGGCCTACCCCTCGGCCATGGACTCGTACATTGGAATGAGCAAGTCGAGGCCGACCCCGTACTCCATGAATCCCGAATACCCGGCCTATTTCTCACGAGTTGCGGGACTTCATCAAGTATCCCGATCCGGCCATGTCGGATACGATTACGGATCTGGATAAAACGACATCTCAGCGTCTGGTGTGTGGACAAAATTGTGCATAGGTACTACGAGCACGTGGGTGCGAGTAATGCGTACACAAACCAGTACTATCACCTGGTCTCTATGGTTGGGAAACAAATGGTAATCACATATACACGCGGGTGGTTCAGGCGTGTATATAGTGCATTTCAAGAGTCTCTCAAAAACGCTGGAAGGCGAGTGGTGTATGTGAACGTTACACTATGGTGTGATTTTATAGGAAGGAATCTCCTCACTGGTGAGAGAAGGGGATTTCTAGCTGACTGATTCGGATCATTTGTACGCTTTCCACACCTCCTCCTATCCTTGTATTTTCAGCCCACTGCCTTCAAACAAAATTTGCACTGTGTGTGCATATACACGTCCTCGATAGGTCTTAGTGGAATGCGCATAAGAACTCAGTATAAGCAGCTATGCTTATGTATGACTGTACATGTACTAAGAGGCTATTTGGCTTTGTCTGTCGTTTTGTGTTGTATATGAACGTTTCCCTCTTTTGTATGTGTGCGAAATTTGCTTTGCAACCCGTAATTATAGTACAGAACGAAGATGCGATATTTTAATACGAATAGTAAAATCTATTAAATTAAATCTGTAAGACATTCTATAACGACTAACTGGTGTGAGAAATGTGCGTACGGCGTGACGCTTTGGTTTCTAATAAAAAATAGTTTTCTACGATATGTGAAGCCATTACTTATGTCCAGTGCGCCATGGCGTCTACCAATGGTGGAGTGTGGAGAACGATCTCCATCGAACTTCAAAAGTGGGGGGTTTGACATATTTTGACTGAAAGTGGGGGGATTGCATTTTTTCATGATAGCTCTTTTGTCCTGTGTGATAATATAGCCAAATCCAACAAAGCAAAAATATTTAAAATCCGAAAAGGTCCCAAAAATTTGTCGCGCTACGCGCGATGATTGCTCTGACTCTCTTTGGGCACTGTCAGTCTAGACGTAAACCAGCTATTAGTGCCTAAAGTAGAAAGCATTCAGCTAAGTCATCCATTAATTCATTAATCTGTAGGCCTAACTGTCTCAGAATGACTGATTAATTCGTTTGTTTTACGACGCCGTCATATCAAAGACGATTGGCGTCTCTCCCACTGCAGAATCTCAGAAAACACCAAAATGTGTATTTCAGAGGGTAAATTTGGGGGGGTTGATTCTCCATTTACTTTTGGGGGGGTTAGACGCCACTGCTTATGTCGTCCAAATTTGCATCGACATCAGACGGCGAGGGAGAGAACTGGTCCAATCCTAATATTCTGAGACTATAGGGAAATTGCTAACCACTTTTTGCTTATAGTTTCCAGTCGGGGTGGCTTCAAGCAGGGAGTTGGGAGTTTTTAACCCGCAATTCATTTTCAACCCCTCCAATTAATTTCCAAAAATTACCTTTGGGTTAAATTAACCCCCAGTTACAGTGGGGAAGGATCGAGTACACGTGCACCCACACCCACTACAGTTTACCACGTAGACCGGTTTTGGGTACTGTACGTAAGAAATTCTGGTCGGGACATCCGGACAAGTAAGAATTGTTCACCTCCCTCCAGTTCATATTTGACATTTCAAACCCTGGCTTCGCTTCTTCTGTCGACATAGTGACCGCATACCTCAAATTTCTCCAATGATCTGCTATCTCAGTTTTCAGTTATTTAATTGGGTTACTTAGCAATTTATCCGGATATTCATTTATGTAGAGACGTCTAAGAATCTCTTGAGGCTACAGTGAAGGTCGTTAGGGCTGACCGTTTGAATAGCCACTACCTCTTTTGAGAAGTTGAAGCTCTCGCGTATAGGTACTCAGCTACAGTCTGATTTCTGTCAATTTTGCACGATTGTCCATTGTCTATGCATGATAAAAACTCAAAAATGGTCATGAAACTTCTTGGAAATAAAGAAAAGAGCTCTCCCGTATAGCTGGCCCTGAGAGGCAGCCAAGAGGTATGAAGTATTGATGTAGATTGTAGATTTTTCATTTATCCTCGACACATAGGGACGGGTGGCCAACCTTCTATCGAGCCTGCTCTTAACATTAACGGTGTACGGTCGGTGTACTCATTAAAATTAAGCATGAAGCCGGTTATCTCGACAAAAATTTCTGTCATGGCGGGGATTTTAACTCCAGACTTTCGATTTGACAGTCTAGCACGCAAACCATTAGACTATCACTCACGTAGGATAATCATGTACTAGGTAACTGAAACGGTATATCACAAATTTGAGAAGCTGGAAAACACAATTCAAAGGTGATAACGTTGAGCCCAATGATTACATACAAAGGTGAGTTTAGAAGACAAAATTTTCCGCGCACTGATAGCCTACACTCTGAAGAATTAAGGCTTTTTACATTACGATCAAGATCGGAAATATCGACAGTACATGTTTCCTTCTAAGTATGGGGCTCATCGCTAATTTATAGCTTGTAATGTATTATAGTGTGACTAGACTTTTCCAGCGCCTTCAGATACCTCTAAAACCTATAGAGCGACTTTGTAAGCAGTGAAACTATCATCATCATCATCATCATCATCATCATCATCATCATCATCATCATCATCATCATCATCATCATCATCATCATCATCATCATCATCTTCATCAATTATAAGACTTTCATTGATCTTATATGAAACATGTCACTTTCATTTAACTCATGTGCAACATGTCACTTTTCTTGATCTCCTGTGCAACATGTCATTTTCATTAAACTTATATGCAACATGTCACTTTCATTGACATAATATGTTATATGCTACATTTAACAGACAATGTTCAATTAACCAGGATTGAAGAGGCAGGTCCAGAAAGGACCTGAATTTCGCTTAATGTTCATATAGTTCGCCTAATAACACAGATTAAAGTTAGATGGCGGTGAAATACTCAAATGTATAACTGTTCTATACATGGTCATGAGACAAGCAAACTGAATTAGCTATGTACAGTCCGTACATAAAAACTACACTTTAGCTGTAGATCATACAAGGTAATGAATACTATGTAACTCTTAACATTTGCGCTGATGGTTGACCCCATGCAGAAGTATCCTGCTAATGACGATGCCATATATAAACTATCAAAATTACAATTACAATACATCTGAAAGATAACCAGATTTTGGAAGCATCCTGGATGGTCCGGCCTGGATGCCCAATGAGCGGAGGATATGTGGTCACGATAAAGTGGGAGTCACAGGGCTGAGTAGCCCCTGACCTTTCGTTTGATCTCTGACCCCGCTCCCACGTTCTGGGCAGCATCTCCGGCGATGATGTTTATAGCATCGAGGTCAAGGCATCGGCCATCAATCGGGCAGGTTGGAAAGGTCACGCCCTCATAAGTGACCAGACAGGGAAGAGGTTACGAAGGTCCAATCAGTTCTGCGGTGCGGTCATGCGGGTCGACGCTAAGGGTACACAACTGGTCAGTCCACGGTGTCCAACAAACATAACAGACCCAATGCCAGTGGTCTGAATAATATCAATCCACCTGTTGCTTAGCCATTGGTTGTAGTCTTATACATTACGATAACAGTCGTGCAATTCAAAGAGCTCGACTCCGCAAACTCCACCACTGCTCGTACTCTGGCAGTGCCAGTTCCAAGCCTGGACAAAGGAGGAGGGCGACGCTAATGATCTTTGTTATTACACAGTGTCGTTAAATTGAAACTACTACTAATTCAGAGAGCTCGAGGTCCGTTCTTGGTCGATTGGTAGAACGTTTGCCTTGACGCTAAACAGAGGAGGGTTCGAAACTCTTGAACGGACATTGTGTAGCGACCTTCGGGTAGCAGTAGCATTTTGGTGCCTTCTTTGTGAAGATGTGTGAGATGATATGATATATGATGTGAGATGGTATGTCAATGTGTAGGCCCATATATAAATACGGATCGACCAACGCCCACTTAGCGACATCTGCCGTCCATTCCAACCAACATGCTTAGCAACTAAACATGCTGGTATCCGCACGCTGAAGGATCCGCCCAACTAGAATCGTCCAACAAATGGAGGTCCACCAATCCCAAACTGCTGAACAACTGAAGTGTTCTGCCACAGAGGACAGTCAAAGAACTCACAAGGACTGGTAGCTTGAACAGTCCTAAGTGTCAGCAGGACCAAACTCCGCACTGCCCGAACGTAGGCTACTCGACTGTCAACCCAAAGGTTGGGAGTTTAAATCCCTAACAGTACAAAAACATAGTTAAGATTTATGTTTCAATTGCGCCGCCTAGCGAACTTAAGATGTAAAATGAGTACAGTGACCGTTCACCAGTCAGTGGAGAGATCAGGAGCCGTGGGTAATGGATGGCCAAGCGCTCTCATACGCCGAGGCTGAGTAAATTAGCGTTGATAACGTTAATATACCCATGACTGCTTCTCGTGGTTAGCGTCTTCTCCTCGTCTTATCTTCAGTCACGTAAAGTGATAAATAATAACGACAATTGGATCCGGTCATTGTTTTGTTTCTGATTCACAAGCGACTTATCGACTTTAGAATTGGATTTATGAAGTAACTGACGTTAAGAGCCTCTGTTGACAAAGCGCCTAAATGGCTACATGTTCTCAAAACGCGTATAGTGCGAGTGTACACTGTACAGTCGATGTATTCATTTTATATCCTATAGTCCTCTGAGGGCGTCAACTGAACAAAGGTCTTTTTGAAACATTATTGTTTCATTAAATCAGTTCTAAGCTGAATGCGATCTAAATAAAGCAGAGGACTGGCAATAAGTTGCCTTACACGGCCTACCAATGCCAAGAAGTATATCCGTAAAATATTCAAACAAGGAAAAAGAAGAAGAAGAACAGCAACAACAACAACAAAACCAAGAAAACAACAAAAACAACAACAAAAACAACAGCAACAAAATCAAGATAGACAAGAACCAGAAAAACAAGAGGAATATGGAGCATTATCATCATCATCATCATCATCATCATCGTCATCATCATCATCATCATCATCAGATGTAGAAGAAGAAAGAAGAAGAGAAGAAGGAAGAGGAGGAGGAGGAGGAGGAGGAGGAGGAGGAAGAAGAAGAAGAAGAAGAAGAAGAAGAAGAAGAAGAAGAAGAAGAAGAAGAAGAAGAAGAGCGGCTTCTGAATCTGGCCTCGGAAGACTGTCAGGTGAACGAAGAACTAGGGATGTCCTTTTCTTAGAGGGCAGATGGTCTGACCTTCGCACGGTCAGTGTACTTCTCATTTAACAGCTGAGATGGAGGCATGGTCCAGAAATCTTTAAACATATATCTACTCTGTTGGGAGTTTGAATCCCCGACCTCTGGGTTGACAGACCATCACGCTAATTACTTGACCATCGTGAACTCCCTACAGAGACGCATAATATGAGTTCTTTGGTAGACATGTGCTTGCATGCATGTGTTTTTGTGTGTGTGTGTGTGTGTGTGTGTGTGTGTGTGTGTGTGTGTGTGTGTGTGTGTGTGTGTGTGTGTGTGTGTGTGTGTGTGTGTGTGTGTGTGTGTGTGTGTGTGTGTGTGTGTGTGTGTGTGTGTGTGTGTGTGTGTGTGTGTGTGTGTGTGTGTGTGTGTGTGTGTGTGTGTGATATATGTTTGTGTGTTTGTGCGAACAGTTCAAAATACAGGTTATGATAATTAGGGATCCTCTGGCGTTCAGGTCGACTAGACAGGAGAGAGGAGTGGAAGGCGAAGGGTCTTCCACGCGCGCCATCTCCATCTAATCATCCGGTTACGACGCCAGTCGCGATACGGGCCAGCAGCATCAGCATCAGCAGCATCACCAGGAGCCGTTCGGTCAGATGCTCTGGATGTGGCGTCGGCGAGGTGGTCCATCTTGGTTCAATTAACGGCGACGACAGGGCGACGCAATCCCAGTAGAATTTATTACGACTCAGGCCATAGATATCCTCCGCCGTTCGATGAGCCACATCGTCCGCCGCGCCCGCTCGCAATTACTCTCCGCTCCAACGACAGTAATAATTATTATGAGAAGCAGACCAACAAACCAATAAAACAACCAACCAACATGATAACCAACCAAACACACAACCAATCAACCCACAAGCCAAGTAATAAACCAGCCAACCAAATAATCAACCAGCCAACCAAACAACCAACCAATCAACCCACAAACCAACCAATGGAACAGCCAACCAACTAATCAACCAGTCACCCAAACAGCCAACCAATCAAACCACAAATCAACCAGTAAACCAGCCAACCAAAGAACCAATCAGCCAACCAAACAACCAAGCAATCAGCCCACAAGCCAAACAATTAACCAGCCAACCAAGCAATCAACCAGTCACCCAAACAATCAAGCAGCCAACCAAACAACCAACCAATCAACCCACAAATTAACCAATAAACCAGCCCACCAAACAATCAACCAGCCCACCAAACAATCAACCAGCCAACCAAACAATCAACCAATCAACCAGCAACTTTACCAAGCAACAAAATAATCAACAACCCAAATATAACCAACAAACCAAAACCACGACCTGCATGTCCACCAAACAAAACAACGAAAAGCAACAAACAAACCAAAATCACAAACAAACAAACTAGCAAACAAGTCCAACAACAAACCTACCAGCCAGCCAACAAACCAACCAATCAAACAACAAACCAACCAACTAGCAAAAACCCAACCAACTAACACATCAACCAACAAATCAACTAACTAACAAAGCAACCAACATACCAAGCAACAGACCAACCAGCAACTAACCAAAGAAATAACCAACCAGTCAGTCAAACTACCAGCTGTTTCTTAGATCGATATAATGTTTAAACGCAGAATTATACACAGGCACCATCGATACGGTCATTGATACGGTCAATTGCATTGCAGCCTAAATATGTTTATAATAAGCTCATACCGAACTGAACATTTTACACAACTAGGCTTCATCCGGCCGTTCTGGGTCAAATTTCGACCCGATATTTCCCATGCCAATATAGGTCTGACCTGATCGGACGTTGGGTCGGTCCAGCTTCTGGTGGCTGGGCTTCGGTTATTAGCAGTATGCTTGTAAGTTATTTGTAGGAGAGAGAACCTGACGCCACCTACCGACGCCTATCGTCGCCCATACGTCACGAACGATTAGGCAGACGATCTGTCCTTCAAGAGACTTCAAAGCCCAGCCGCTAGACGGCGCTATCAGATGATCCTCGCTAGACGCATGCGCTATCATGTGCACAGCGCGTAGAGATGATGGGAGTGGCGGGATCGCGTGCAGACGCTCCTCTTACTCTACGTCTCTACTGCTGTTTGGAAAACAATTACTAACGACCCGGTTCAGGTTTTGTTATTGTAATTGTAATAACACATTTAAGTAGCGTCACTTCAAGGGAAATCTCAAAGAGACGCTCTCGACCCTGACAACCGAAAACCTCCATCGAACATAGCTTTCTTAGGGGAAAGATGCAGAGAAAGATCAAGGGGCCAACTAAATAAACCTGGTAAATGCATTTCGTAAAGTGAGGTTCGCCAAAACCGATGAAACCGTGGAAATCCCAGAGGTCAGAATTCACAGGCCTTATGGGTAAACAGACCAGGTTTGTTTCCTTGTTTTTGTTTGTTTAATTTGGCTTGGACAAATGTTAAACTGTTGGACGTTCTCGCCACGCATGGACAAAAATAGTTTCAGGTCACTGAACTTTGGGTCACACGCGGTGGCCTGGAGACAAGACCAGAATGATGACGTCTGGCTGCATGTCGCGGAAACGGCAAAACTCCATAGAGAAGCACCCCACAGGTGATGATGATATTGTTGTTGTTGATGATGATGATGATGATGATGATGATGATGATGATGATGATGATGATGATGATGATGATGATGATAATGATAATGATGATGACAATGATGATGACAATGATGATGATGATGATGATGATGATGATGATGATGATGATGATGATGATGATGATGATGATGATGATGATGATGATGATGATGATGATGATGATGATGATGATGATGATGATGATGATGATGATGATGATGATGATGATGATGATGATGATGATGATGATGATGATGATGATGATGATGATGATGATGATGATGATGATGATGATGATGATGATGATGATGATGATGATGATGATGATGATGATGATGATGATGATGATGATGATGATGATGATGATGATGATGATGATGATGATGATGATCTTCTTGTTCTTCTCCTCTTCCTCCTCCTACTTCTCATTATTCTCTTTCTTCTTCTTCTTCTTCTTCTTCTTCTTCTTCTTCTTCTTCTTCTTCTTCTTCCTCTTCCTCCTCCTCCTCCTCCTCCTCTTCCTCTTCCTCTTCCTCTTCCTCCTCCTCCTCCTCCTCCTCCTCCTCTTCCTCTTCCTCTTCCTCTTCCTCTTCCTCTTCCTCTTCCTCTTCCTCTTCCTCTTCCTCTTCCTCTTCCTCTTCCTCTTCCTCTTCCTCTTCCTCTTCCTCTTCCTCTTCTTCTTCTTCTTCTTCTTCTTCTTCTTCTTCTTCTTCTTCTTCTTCTTCTTCTTCTTCTCCTTCTTTGTCTTCACCTTTCGCTCCTCCTCCACCTTTTTCTCCTTCTTTTCTTTATTCTTTTTCTCCTTTTCCTCCTCCCCATCCTACTTCTCCTACTTCTCTTTCTGCTTCTTCTTTTTGCTTCTTCTCCTTCTTCGTCTTCTCCTTTCGCTCCTCCTCAACCGTTTTCTCCTTCTTCTCTTTCTTCTTCTTCTCCTCCTCCGTTTGACCGATTTCATTTCTTATGTAGCCTATGTTCATTTGACCAGCAATATTGCAAGCCTTCTTACGAGACTAACCATGAAAGCCTGAATTGAACCCTTAACGCGCAAGAGTGAATCTAGCGCGTCGATCAAACTCAACCACTTGGCTGAACAGATCCGTGAGATATGTTGCCAAAACGTTCCGCAAACAGATGCATCGTGTTCCTGATATTGTGACGTCTGCTGTCGAATATCTGCCATCATCAACATTAAGATCGGCTTCCGACTTTAATGTCTTCCTAATTAGAAGCGCTGCCACCGGTGTTTGTTTAAACAGATGATGCTCCGTCAGCAGATACTGCGAGATATACCGTCAATACACCAGGATGACGTCACGATGCTTGCCTCTGTATTATGTGCACGTTGTTTACTGGAACACACTGAATATGGATCACTGTATCTGAAAACAGTTGTATATTTTATTCAGACTACATACCTCTAGTTTAAAAGCGGTTGAAGACCCTTCTTTTCGATAGTGGCATATATAGTGTAGTCAGATCGGGAGAAGCTGAGGCTCTGATGAGTTTTATTGAAGAGGCGCTGTACAAATAAGCCTTTACAATTACAATTACAATTACAATTACAGCAGACCAGTTGGACATTTCCATTACAGGTCTTTTGCTTTATAATGAATGCGTCCGTAACGGTCCGTTGCAAATTTAGTTATTTAATATAGATGAAATGTTGTATATATATACGCAGTATATTTCTAAGAATTTCATTGCTTGTTTAAGTGCTATTTTCTTTTAAAATAATGTAAGGCCTCTACAAGCGAGAGAAGTAAATGGAAAATGGATAATTTCAGACTAATGTGTAATTAGACAGCTGGAAAACGACGGCGTTAAAAAAAGTCGCTTCCTTGAAATGGTATTTGTTGTCTGAGTCTGTGTTACATGTTGTGGGGCGTGGTGGCTCAGTGGTAAGTTCGGCGCCTTGTGACCGGAGGGTTGCAGGTTCGAATCCCACTCTATAGCCGCTGCGTACGGACCTTGGGCAAGTCCTTCACTCGCAATTGCTCGTGGCGCTTCGGCGTGAAAATTCCGGCACAGTATCAGATGCTGTAGTCGGGAGCGCCTCTGAGTAGTAGTAGACTTCGAGAGGCCTATAGAAATATCCGGAATAAATAAGTAAGTTCCATGAAGTGCTATAGTTGGTTCCGCGATTTTCTGGTTCCGCTGCAACAGATGGCTATGAATTCTTGGAATGGCATAACTTAATCTTTGATCAGATTTCATGAATTTATTTAGGTAGGTTAAATCAGCTATAAAAATTTCGAATACATTACATTACGTACACGTGGTTTATTAGGAATGACCGGATGTGTATGTTTGTTTGTATGTATGTGTTATTTATGTGTGCATGCGTATCCGTTTAGCATATGTATCTGATGTATATCTATGTATGTTTGCATGTATGTGCGTAATGTGTGTGTATCCGTTTGGTATGTATGTATCTTTCTGGTATACAACTATACATGTATGTATCTGGTATGTGTGTATTTGGTATGTATGTATCTGGTATGCATGTATTTGGTATGTATGTATGTATCTGATATGTGTGTATGTATATGCGTATGCTGCTGGATAGGCCCATTATTTTGTCTTGTGAAATTCAAGCGACTATCAAAGTCTCTGAAACATGGCTATCTATGTAGCAGATCTTTAAAAAGATCAACTGAAACTGTTTCTTGAGAGGTACGGACATCAAACACCCGTCGACGAGTGCCTTGTTGTTGCCACAGAGCAGCTATAGGAAGTGTAAAATGTCCACTGGGGACACGCCGAGGGAACGAAACCTCTAATTTAGACAGCCTGACACTGATCCGGTCCAAATGTCCCCGTCGCCAGCGCTGCCCCTGTGACCTGCCCCCAATCGACAGGGGCCGGTGGTTTTCGGGTCTTGTTTAGGAAGGCGCGAGACGTGTTTGGTACACAGGAGGCAGTCAACGGTGGGACATATAACGCAGACATGTGTATCCGATTATGATTATTGTCAACCGCGTAACATTAGCGTCTTTCTGGTTTACTAAATTACGAATCACCTCTGGCCGACGAAACGGCTAAGTAAACATCGCAGCCGGTGCAGAGTAAACGTCGCAATTAAATTTAATTACGGTGAATTACCCAGCCAGTGACTTCTGCCATTGGCAGACAGTTATAAGGAGCTGAGGGTGTGAAGGGTGGGAGGGGGCGGGTGGCAATGATCCCCCTGCCGTTGGTTTACAAGAGGACGGCGTTTCGGTGTAAACTATCCAATGACATGACGTTGACGTTGAACGGGTTAAGTTGTCACCATGCAAGGACATGTAGAAGAGGAGAAACATTCACACCTTGTCTTCGCTAAACCTCTGAAAGATTGATGTCATGAGTAAAGTCTCGTCGTATATATCTTTAAAGAAACTCTCTGAACGTCCCGTGGACTGCCTTGACAGAAATCTCTCACAGAGTCCTATAGCAGCAAAGCTTTGTAGCTTGTCCTAGTAACAAGTAGTAGTATAGTTTCAGTTTAACGACACTGTCTAACAACAAAGATCATTAACGTCGCCCTCCTCCTTTATCCAGGCTTGGGACTGGCACTGCCAGAGTAAGAGCAATGGAGCAGTTAACCTAATGAGAAGATTTTGTGATCTGTCGCATATACCTATATAACTACAGTGGTTTTATTTCAGAAATGTGAATCTCAAGCTGGCTATAGCACAGTCCGTAACCTACCGAGGTCCTTAAATGGCAGGCAGTGGCGTCACGAGAAGGGTGCGGGGGTGCGGACCGCACCGGGTGACACCCTCAGAGGGGGGTGACACCCAAGATGAGAAAATGATGAAATTTTTGGAAGATGAGGAATTCCTAAAAAAAGGTCATCACTTTTTTGGGGAGACGAATTTCTAAAAAAAAGAAAAAAGGTCATCACTTTTTTTGGGAGACGAATTCCTAAAAAAGGTCATCATTTTTTTCGGAGACGAATTCCTAAAAAAGGTCATCACTTTTTTTAGGGTGACACCATGACTTTACCGCACCGGGTGACACCAGCCCTAGTGACGCCACTGATGGCGGGGTACCCATTCAAACGAGCAGCGGTGGTGAAGGATCTCTCCCGAAGGATCCTGTTAATTGAGAAATGAGCAGGATCGAGGCCAATATAGCCATACCGCCCATACGTTAGCTATATAAAAACTTGTACAGTACATTTGCATTTACATTTAATGGTTCGTGGTCTGTCCTAAAAGCATTGCGAGGTCGTGCAGTCTTAAAATTAATGTGACAGTTTTGTGCAAAAAATTAAAAAATCTTCCATGCACGGCATACAGCATAACAATTTTAGATAGTGTAGCCTATTCAGTGCATTAGATACCGGCGAGATAGAAGTTACTAATTAACAACAATGACATTGGCGTAATAACTATGCTGGATAAACAACACAAACAAAGGCTAACAAGACTTGAACTGAAGACTACAAACGCGCAAGATTTGACAAGAATTAATGACCAAAGTAAGTAAGTAAGTAAAAGAATGGATGTCGAATGGAGATCCTTTATTCGTACCAATCACCGTCAAATAACTGGCATCAGGAAAATGACGATGATGATGATATGATGATGATTACGACGACAACGATAATGATGACAACTATGACGTAGGTTATGTATACATAAAAGTTCTCCTATACAGATGTGTCTTTGGTTCAAAGACGCTGTTAGACTAAACCATGAACCTCCAGACGCAGTATGGTTATCGGTAAATAATTATTAGTATATCTACAGTGTGTAATTTGCTGGTCATTTGTCGAAGTAGTTAAGCCAAAGCACACCTGGAACGAATAAGAACTCGCTGCGATTCGTCTGGCTCGTATTAAAGCTCTTGCGTGTAGTTCGCCTACATATATACGCCCACATCTCTCGAGGAGCCGCTGTTCACAGGAATTGTTCCAACCACTAATATCCGGATATGGTGATCCGGGCGATTCGGTTCCGCCGTCTCAGTTCCTGACAGCAGCGATCTCTTCCCCCCCCCCACTCCCCGGTGCTTTTGAATGATCCCTCTAACGAACGTTCGTCCATCTGGTCCGCGCGACCGCCAAGCACCTCAAAGCCTTTGAAGTTGGCTTCCAGCGAAACGTTATTTATTAGCACCGCACTAGATTGATTAGGACGTGTCGAGTGACAATTAGTAAGCCTAAAATAACGGGCCATTGATGCCGCGGGGTCGACGGCCCCAAAGGGGGTTGGAACTGGAGGGCTTGTGAGGGATCTTCTGATGTGACAACTTCTTTCGTCCGCGGCATTTTATCGCCGCTACAAATCGTATACATCGCGACTTTAATTGTATTGTTCGGTTAAGAAACGGATTCGTATGTTCAGGTGATTATCCGTCCATAAAACACTGATCGCCCGGATTGACGTAGAACTGTGAATCCACTGTTTAGCCCGTCGTAGTGTTTAGATTGGAACTGCCGTAGGGGTCGATTTCGTTCAAGGTATTCTGTGACTTTAGATCATCTCATGTATTGATGGATGAACCTCGTCTGGTAATCAAGGTTAACGCTTAGAGTACAGTGTGTCTCGGACTCGGAATAACGATACATGTGAGATGATGTGACGATATGGCACAGCAGTGCTACACGGTCACGCTTGACTTGTTTATAAGTCGACGAGGTAACTGAACCAGGTCAGCTAAAGTATAGCACAACTACCTCGGAAATTCAGAAATGGTGAACTCTCGCAAACGTGTAGAACCAAGGCAACGGAATCATTTATGAGACAAAGACTAAGTATAAAAAGACAATGCAAGGCAGTGCAAGGTAAGGGAAGGAAAGATAGGGCGAGGTATGGTAAGCTAAGATAAGACAAGGTAAGGTAAGTTTAGGTAGGACTAGCCAAGTCAAAGTTAGTGAAGGTAAGCTAAGGTAAGGCAAGATAAGAAAAGCAATATAAGGTATGGTAAGTCAAGGACAAGGCAAGGTAGATTAAAGTAAGGTAAAGCAAGACAGGTTATGATAAGGTAAGGTAATACCCACATAATCTCTTTCTTCCACTGTACATGATTCATAATCATTTAATGAGAGTCTTCTGCTGTCGTCACCCGAATTTAACTCTCCAATCGTAAGACGAAACAAGCACTGAAAAGTCATTTCGTCGGAAGGAACAAAGACCACAGTAGACAACTTGTAACAGATCACAGTCCGCCTTCTGCTTTCAGTCTGGCTTTTTGTCTTGATTGCTTTCAAGTGGCTCAGGGTCTGGCTGCAATTAAAGCGAGTGCCGTTTATAACGACAACCAGACAATTTATGTTCATAAAGGTTCTGGCCACGCTACTTAATCGCCTAACAGACGCCGATTCTTGGCTACAGCCTCAGAAACCATTGATGTTCGACTGGGGTTCGCTGACAGGAAGCCTGGAAATCAGTAGCCAGGTCCCTTAGTGGAGCCCAGATGTTGAGCCTACGGACACAAAGTCCCTTCAGAAGCTGTCATTAATTATTTTGAAAATAACTGTTTCGTACGACTCGATGATTTGTACGAAGTACAAAGTTAAGAAAGCAAGGTAGCTAATTTTTCTGGTGAATAGTCATAACAAAAGAACTTTCTACGCATATGGAAAGTATCGACAAGTTGCCTTCCAGTTAGGTTACTTCCAAGAAAGAACTGCTAAAACAGAAACGAAATAGGCTGATCATTTCCATGTCGTATACAGGTGCAGGCTTATTTAAGAGATTTCAATCTCGAGGTAATACGCCACACGGTCCGTACACAAGAACCCCTTATGTGGAGTGGCACCCATCAATCAATCAATCAATCAATCAATCAAACAATCAATCAATCAATCAATCAATCAATCAATCAATCAATCAATCAATCAATCAATCAATCAATCAATCAATCTTTTTATTGAAACCATTTTTTCAAGGTACAAGGCATCACAACATAACATAACTATGCAGCTAACAATGGGAGACCTAGAAGGGATCAAGAACCCGCTAAGAAGGGTGCACCTATGAAAACATTTCAACAAAGTCTTGGTGGCAGCAGTGCAGTCAATGCCTAAATCAAAATGACGAAAACGTAACTGAAACTAATTAATTAACAGGCAGCAGTGGTGAAGGATCTCGCCCTATAAATTAACTGCAAAATAAGCTGCGTCGAGGCCAGACAGTCGCTACAGCAAAACTTGTATAAAAAAATTATTCACATTTCCATTTATCATATCTATTCATGAAAAATCGCCAAGTGGGCGAAACACAATCTTGGCATTAGGAAGGAAGATGGCCTTTCGGTTGCAGAGTTATTCGCTAGATGACAGCATGTGATCAACGATGTCTATGTCGATCGGGTTGTTCCGCCAGTCAGCAAGACTAGAATAGCTTTAGGCTAAAAAAAATGTAGGCACAGTAGGCTTAAATGTACACGCCTGTCTATGGCGACCGTATGGCCTCGACGCTGCACATCTTTGTAATGAACTGATCGGGTGAGATCATTCACCACCGCTGCCCGTTTCAATGGGCGTTACGCCATTTAAGCTCTTCGCGTACGGACCGTGCTAGCCCGAGATTTAAATCTCTGAGTAACGGAAAAGTCCTCGCATGTCAGGTTCTTGAGACTTGAAACTGAAAATGGCGTCGTTACCAACAGAATCAAAGTGTAAATCAAGTCATTCAGAAAACTTCAGATCAGGGTAGATATTCGCAATGGCCTGGCTTAAGATTGCGTTTTGCCGACACGGTGCTCAGGGTGCTGTGTCACGCTGCCTCACTCTATCCCCCATACCATGAGTCTCCTACTGTCCTTCATACTCAACCCCTTCTGAAACTCGTTCACAAAATGAGCTGATCATTGTCATATCATAACTTAATGAAAAACGGACAATACTGTTAATACTTCAGACTAGATGATTTTGAGCAGAAAAATGTAGAGGGGAATTTGTAAATTTTTTGTTTACAGTACTGAATAAGTAGAAATATATACTCGAAAAAGTCTCGAATTATAGTTTCCGACTACAACGCTGTAAAACCGAACATAACGTCTTGAGACTTCCATAGTTCCCAGTGCTGTAGACATAATAATATTCCACTTAGAAGGAATTTGTTTAAGTTTTACATACTTCTTACAATTATTTATGATCAAATAAGGAAACCATTTTCAGCAGTTTGGAACATTATTTTTATTAAGCAAACACTTTACTACAGACAAAATAAGAAAGCAACACAGATGAAGCAAGTACTAAATTAGAGAGTTCGCCAGGCCTCTCCCTCACTGACTGATCACTTCCACAAGGAACGCAAACCCGAGGCAAAGCCCTCGTTGTGTCCCCGGTATTCACTACGTGGCGCTGGGGAACCAAATAAATTGCTGATTTAACTTTCTGCCCATACGGGCCTCACGGGGTATCAACAGTTTGGTTGTCCTCGAGAACAAGGTGTAGGTCTCGAGTGCACTCGAGTTCGTTTTTGAAAGTCTTGGTCTTGATCTTGGTCTTGAGACCAAAAGTCTTGGTCTTGGTCTTGAGGTTCAAGGTCTTGGTCTTGGTCTTGAGGCTCAAAGTCTTGGTCTTGGTTTTCCAAGACCAAGATCAAGACCTTTGACAAAATTAACAGTCATTTAACAAAGCGCAAGGATTTTAAAAATTTATCCAATAATTACTAATACAATTGCTTTAGTATTTACACGATGTGAATGAGGCTTTACTGTTGTTTTGGACATTTATTTTGACTTCCGATTATTTACCATGGAATGATTTCAAAACAGACTCACAATTTGTACATTTACATCCGGAACTTGAAAAGCTGCTCTGTGTGCCAGTGAATTCAGCACTGTAGAACGTATTTTTCACATGGCAGAATTTTTATGAGACCCCATAGGTCACGTCTTGTTCAGAAAATTCTGAGCGAATTGGTTTTTATAAAATGCAACAGGCATTTGGAATAACATTTAGCATGAGACTTTTGTAAATACGAATTCGGTATTCTCTGCAGCCTGCATTTGGAGTTGTTTTGTTTGAATAAAATAAAAGATTCATGCTTTAATTAAAATAGCGAGTAGTCCGACTTGACAATTTTTTAGTAAGGAATAGAAGTCTGGATATGTTTGTGATTTTTTGGGTATTTTTCTCGGTTTTGGTCTTGAGTTTCAAAGTCTTGGTCTTGGTCTTGGTCTTGAGGTTCAAGGTCTTGGTCTTGAGGTTCAAGGTCTTGGTCTTGGTCTTGGTCTTGGTCTTGAGGTTCAAGGTCTTGGTCTTGGTCTTGGTCTTGAGGTTCAAGGTCTTGATCTTGGTCTTGGTCTTGAGGTTTAAGGTCTTGACAACAAGACTGGGTATCGAAGAGCGAGTCTGCTTTAAAAATTAAATGGAACAAATGACTTCTACTTACGGGAAGCAACATGACGTAGCGAAACGAACAGTTATTTTGGGGAGTGTATAATATGATCTATATATGTCTGACCTTAGCTTCGTCAAAAGGTCGCTACGAATCGATCACACTTAGATGATAGACAGCTAACAATAGTAGGAAATCGGAATGGAGACCAGCCAGTGATTCGTGAAATTCTGCTATACCAATTCTCAATGATTCCCGTATTATGTACGCTATTTACTGGACGAACGACTTCTTAAGGAGTGGCACGTGCTGTCTGGTCGGACTTAACAAAGCTCTTGCTGCTAGCCGCTCAGAGATCAAGGATGTCCCTAAGCAATGATGCGTAACAGAAGTTGGCGAGAGATGATTCAGATTTTAGCACGTCCCTGCCGGTCTCTACGTGTATATATAACTAATGGGAAATCGTGTCTGGTGGAATTAAGGGTGTCACGACAAATGGTTCACAGACAAAAGGTTCACCGACAAATGGTTCACGACAAATGGTTCACGGACAAATGGTTCATGATCTTCCAGCTTCTAGTTTCAGTTATATATTCAACGATAATCCAGCTTCTAGTTTCAGTTACATATTCAAAATAATCCAGCTTCTAGTTTGAGTTACATTTTCATCGCTCATCCAGCTTCTAGTGTGAGCTACATTTTCATCAGAATTCAAACAGCTGGAAGATCGATGCAAATGTGGCTCAAACTAGAAGCTGGATGAGCGATGAAAATATAATAGAGCTCAACTAGAAGCTGGATTATCGTTGAATATATTATTAAAACTAGGAGCTGGAATCTCGATGAAAACAGCTCAAAATAGAAGCTGGAAGATAGTGAACCTTTTATCCGTGAACCTTTTGTCCGTGAACCATTTGTCGGTGAACCATTTGTCGTGAACCATTTGTCGTGGAACCGAATTAAGTGACAGTATAGAATAGGGTCGTGCACACTGCACAGTACCACATCGCATTGAATTGAATGCATTTAATATTATTATTGCGCATTTATTAAGCGCAAGTATCTAATGACCAAGCATCAATCGATGGCGCTGAGCAATTGTGAGTGGTGAACTTGGTCAAGGTCTCCACACAGTAACCGTCTTAGGAGAGGCTTGCACTGGTAGTCTGCGTTACAAGGCGAGCGATACGATTCAGGCAATACGATTCAGAGTGTGGGGGTCTTGGAACTGTGCCAGTAACTGGTATGACCATCTATGACTGTTGACTGCGTTCATAAGTGCTACACGGTAGCTGATTTGTTTGCGTGCTCGCAATGTAACGCGAAGTGTCCAGGTAAATTCGGGCCTCCCCTGAGATGGTTACCGTGTAAGGACCTTGACCGAGTCCTTATGCACAATTGCTCAGCGCCATCGATTGACGCCTTGTTATTAACCAGCGGCTTTTGCTGAATACAGAAATAATAACGATTAGTTCTAGCATGCGCTTCTGGTTAGACATAAAACGAACGTAAAATAATCCTGACTGCTTTTCTTCTGACTATTCATGGTTGCGTCAACCACAGACGCAGCCAAAAGTAGGCAGACTTATTCTTAATTATCATCCGCTGATCACGTACTCGTATTATTCCGCTGGATTTACCTGATTAGCACCGTTTTGAGTCGGTTATACAGCTCTTTTCACATGACGCTCTTTAGAGTTTACCCGTATTAATGGGCTACATAAATATAAAATATAGGGGTCTATAAATATAGCATTACGTTGCACTAAATGTAATAAAATGATCGCTCGTTTATTTCGAGCCTCGATCGATCGTATCGGAAGCATAAACACCACAACTATCAACACAATGAAAGCATCGATTTCTGCTGATACGACTGCCTGGCCCTAGCTAATATTTCACTCAGCTTACACACTCCGCTGACAATAATATCTACTAATCCTCTGAATGGCTTTCAGACATCGCCAGCTCACAACCGCCTCCAAGATAACGAAGCGCATTTTTCTGCATACGCGTAGGGCATTCTTACGTTACACTGCGTTACACTACAACACACTTTGATTTTACACTATATTACAACGTTACACTACAATGCATTTTACCGTAAGGCATGCAGGCATGCCGCACATTGAGCGATCGACTGCTATGGTATTTGCCTGTCATCTCTCTCCGCCCCACGGCACAACCTCTCCCCATAACTACTGCCTTATTACAGTGAGCCCTAATAATCGCCGTCATCATTCTACGGACAGCCACCCGCAGGGTCCGTCCACCACCCCACCTCATCCGATCCCCCCGTTCATCCGTCCACCCATCCATCCGTTCATTCATCCGTATGTTCGTCATCGACGTAATGAAATTGTACGACCCTTCGTTGGTCTCCGCCGACGAGTCGAGCGTTTTATGCGCAATGTTTGCGACGGCAGATCTTTAATAATCCGGACGTCCAGTTATGATTTATGTAGACCCCGGTCAGTACTATACAGGTCGAGCAGATTACTAGCCGCCTGTGGACGAACAACATCCGGATCTGTCTTTTTCCACCAGCGGACGGAATGAAGGACTGGCTCCAGGAGCAGACAAGGAGTGAAAGAGAGAGAGACATGGAAAGACAGAGACGGAGTGAGAGATGAGAGAGGGAGAAAGATAGGACAAGAGACAGAGAGAGGGAGGGAGGGGAAAGGCGTGCTGTAGCATTAGGCGACGGTCCATGTATGCGACGGTCCGAGATCAGAGAGAAATTGTTCAGTGATGACTTAGTCGCGTACGACTAACGGTCCTCGTGCGACTATTAATATTGCATGCGTGGCCCGTTGCTCACTCGGGACTACGCAGATAGACAGAGATGGAAGAGAAAAGAGTGGAAAGCGAAAGCAGAGAGAGAAGATGAACGGGGGGGGGGAAAGAGAACGAAGTGGAGAAACAGATGGAATTAGAAGTTAAAAGAGGAGAAACAGAGAGTGAGAGTGAGTGAGAGAGAAAGTGAGTGAGAGAGAGAAAGTGAGTGAGAGAGTGAAAGAGAGAGTGAGTAAGAGTGAGAGATACAGTGTGAGAGTAAGTGAGACAGACAGAGACACAGAGAGAGAGAGAGAGAGAGAGAGAGAGAGAGAGAGAGAGAGAGAGAGAGAGAGAGAGAGAGAGAGAGAGAGAGAGAGACAGAGACAGAGACAGAGACAGACAGACAGACAGACAGACAGACAGACAGACAGACAGAGTGAGTATCGATAGGACCTCTACTAAAGCATCGCTCTGTGTTCTGTCGCCTGTATGGCCGAGTGTGTAAGACTCACTGCAGACGAAACTTTGAAACCGAGTCAGTGCAACGAAGCGTCCGTCATTCTAAGGGCAAAGAGTCATCGCGAGTCGACTGCATTGTCAGTCGAAGGCTCCAGAGTTGCTCCAACTGAACCAGGGAACTCAGCTGCATGAAAGGTCATTTTCGCAAGCGAGCTCAGCGCATCATCTGTATGATTTTATTTCTGGTAGATTTCTAAATTAACTTAGGTTTAGCATGTTTAATTAAATCTACAAAGCCTCGTTGATTAAAAGGAGAATGCTGAGATATATAGAGTAACCAACGTCTCCGAAAGACGATCGTTTGTCGCAGTCGCAAAATGGTCCTCTGGCGACGGCTTCTAAAGCGCCCAGCAAAGTTTCAGTTTCTATTCAGCGTTATCAGCCTCGGATTCGTGATCTTCGCCTGCAAGCAGGTCCTTGAGGAACAGGAAGTCGTTGCTCGACATCGACGCCACCGCGGGATTCCAGAATCTGACAAGTCCTTCGAGGATCTAGTCTACTTCCGGCGCGACGTTCCACTCATCTGGATCGGCGGTGTTCCTAGAAGCGGAACGACTCTGATGCGGGTTATGCTCGACGCGCACCCGGATATCCGGTGTGGCGCCGAGACCCGCGTCATCCCGCGAATCCTGAACATGTACCAGAACATGGAGCGGATGGAGTTCGAGATGAGCTGGCTGCGAGAGGCTAATCTAACGGAGGAGACGCTGGACAATGCTCTCGGTGCCTACATCCTTAGCATCATCGCCAGTCACGGAGATCCGGCGCCCAGACTCTGCAACAAGGACCCTTTCACTCTTCGCTCTATGCTCAAGCTCGTCCAGATCTTTCCGAACTCGCGTTTCCTGCTGATGGTTCGCGACGGTCGAGCAACGGTTCACTCAATCATCTCTAGAAATGTAACCATCAAGGGATTCGACTTCAAGACGTATCGAGGAGCGATTGCCGACTGGAATCGGGTGATTTCGACGATGTACTCCCAGTGCCTGATCGTCGGAAGGAACTGCTGTCTGCCGATCTACTATGAACGTCTGATCCTACATCCGGAGAAGGAGCTGAGGAAGATTCTCGATTTCCTTCACGTGTCGTGGAACGATGTCGTTCTACGATACGAAACTACGATTGGAAAAAAGGGCGGTGTCACCCTCTCCAAGTAGGTATCGGATAAGCCAAAGTTCCCAATGTGTACACAGCACACACACAGACACACACACACACACAGACAGACACACACACACTTCTGTATTGCACTGTACTGCTCTACGTTGTATGGCATTATAAGCAGGGTAATGTGAGTAAGCATTTTACAACAGGTCATACGTTCATTGGTTGAACTATAAATCTTATGATTGGTGTCATATGTTCTTTGGTTGAACTAGGAAGCTTATAATTGGTGTCATATGTTCTTTGGTTCAACTATAGGAATCTTATAATTGGTGTTGTAAGTTCGTTGGTTAAACTAGGAATCTTATGACTGGTGTCATACGTTCATTGGTTGAATTAGGAATCTTAGGCGTGTTTTTGCATTCATTCGTAGGCCATTATAGTTTACTGTATCGCGTTGTAATAATATACAGTACAGTATATTATATGATACGAAACTCTGACGTAAATATTTTAATTTAACCCGAGAACTTCTATGATACCTCGCACACTCTTTAAAAGCAAATCTTATCTTTTAAGTTTATGAGAGTTTTTTAGCACCCCTGAAATGAATGCTGAATAAGCCATCTTTCAACTGTCGCATAGTAATTTATTTTATTCTTCAGCCGAAATACGTTTCAACGTTCAGGACTAAGTCGCCGAGAATCAATGTTAATTAAGTCATGCGATTAGACCTATCTATATACCCTACCTTACCAAACTCTGCAAATAAAACATTCACTGTGGCCTGATTGCTCTAAAAAACCACATTGTTTTAGGCACACATTTATTTTAGTAGTTTATTTATTATGTTCCTATAGACACTATATATAGACAACCATGTGGTTTCTACTGTTTTAGACATCAATTTTAAGAATTCAGTGTGTCCAGTCAGTTTAAAAATTTACCGAGCATCTGTTGCCTTCAGTGACGACTGTATTCGGAGCATCTCGTCTCCTCTTCGTATCTCTGCATATGCGTTTCTCAGTCTCTGTATACCTCTGTCTCCGGTTCTCGGCAAAGCGGCTGTCTCGACCAAGGGACGACAATTCACGGCCTAATTCAATCATATCCCATTAAGTGACAACTAAATGTCTCTGACGGGACAAAAAATTAGACGAATGGAGACGGAGCAATGCGATTACCCGGCTATTATTACCGACCGTAAATTGATCTTCGCCACCGGCTGGCTCATCGTCGTAACTCGTGTATAACGTCACTCCTGTGTCATGCTAAAAGTACACTAGTCACTCCCGTCGTCATCATGCCTTCTGGCGCACATGTCGTCGTTAACTCCTACCGTCAAGCACGTTTCACTGACTCGTGGTCGTCCGTCATTCATGATTTTCGTCATTCGTGTATTCAGGCATGTATATGTACGTCACCGAGCACAGTAAAAGCTTTGCGCTCATTGCTCTTGCAGCAGCAGCAGCAGCAGCAGCAGCAGCAGCAGTAGCTTGGCTAGCACCCATTGGTAAAATCAGACCTTGATTGCAAATTTTTTTAAATAATTTTTGAACCGTTCTTAACACTTTAATTTTGATGCAAATGACGTCATTATGACGTCACTCTTCAACCATGGTGAACTCGGCAGTTACTTGACATGACCATTCTTCAGGACTTAGGTGGATCATAACACACACAGTACAGTAATTAATTTTATCAAATTAAGGAACGAGAGCGACATGCAATAATGCAATTTTCTAACAAAATGCTGCGCGATGGCAAATTGGTTAGCGCGCTGGATGGTCAACTAAGAGGTCGGGTTCACCTTTATGTCACGTCTGAAAATTGTTTTGAAATTGCTGTTCTACTTTCGCTCCTAGCAATCTCAGCTATTAAAATAAGTGCACTAGCAAAGCTTTAGTTTTATAAGGAATGTTGCTCCAAGCCACAGGACTGGCGACAGCAAAGCCCCTGTACGGTACTGAGTTGTAGAGGATCGAGCTCGGGGGACAAGAACAACACTCTAATCGGCCAAACAAAGGGACCTGCGGCCAGGAACAGACGAAGCAGAGATATACAACGAGCCATGATGAGAAGGGAGCAATTTCCACCTAGCAGTTCCTCATAAAAGTTACAATCTTGAATTCTATACTCTGAGGGATAGGAAAGCAGTGCAAGGTATCACGCATGTAGTAGATATGTGGCCAAATGTCTAGAAGCCATCAATCAACCGAGCAGAAGCATTTAGAACGGACTTGTAATCTCCAGGTAAGACAGGAGCCCAGACCAGAATAGATGGCGTTTCCAAAATCGATTCTGGAGGAAATAAAAGCTTGGAATCAGCCTATATGTAGTATAGGCCTAAGTGATCATCGCACAGAACGGATATGACGGAGGTGATTAGTAACAGGTAGGACATAGGGGCTACGTTATTTACCTGGTTAAGAAGCGTTAGCTCTTGATCAAGAATAATGCCTACGTTTTGCACAGAGATAGAGAATATGATGCCAGGAATAGGAAGCGAAGGTCAGAAAGATCAATCTGAGAGATTTGAATTCGACCACCGAACCAAATAAATTGGGTCTTATCATAATTCAACCGAAGACGGTTTGAGTACCAGCATATTGATGAGAGGGAACCAATTTTTCGGATAGAATGCGTATATAAGGAACATATTATATACTTTATATCCTAATGGGGGTGCTCGATAGTGTAGTGGTTAGCGCGCTAGACTGTCAATCGAGAGTTCGGGGGTTCAAATTCCCGCCAGAAATTGGTTCGAGATTTCTGCTCCACATGCACCCTTAGCCAACTCAGATATGATGAGTACATCGACCGCACACTGTCGGTGGGAAGATGACACGGTGCTCCTCAAACGACAAACCTACAAACCACATACTGTGTGTGTGTGTGTGTGTGTGTGTGTGTGTGTGTGTGTGTGTGTGTGTGTGTGTGTGTGTGTGTGTGTGTGTGTGTGTGTGTGTGTGTGTGTGTGTGTGTGTGTGTGTGTGTGTGTGTGTGTGTGTGTGTATGTGTGTGTGTGTGTGTGTGCAGTTATTGCGCCTAAAGAGACATGGTAGCTACGAGTTGTTAACATCGTTATGGCTCATCAGATGAGCGGCTCATTAAATCACAACGTCTGTTTGCACGGATTCAAAAGGACCTGTCACAGCACTAAAGCATTCGCCAAATTGGAGGTCTTTCACCGCTACGACTTTTTCATTTGGCCAATTACGTTGTACGGCCAGTTTACCACAGAATTTTGTATTTTGACAGAAGGAAATAAGTTGCAGCTTGCTACAACGACCTCATTTATATCCTAAACTAGACGGAGCTCTCTTTGTCTGGATGAATAGAGGTGTTGATGCGTCCGGAAGCGCCATTGTATAGAGCGCTGAGCTCACTAATAGACCAAGGCTCTCTCTCTCTGTCTGTCTCTCTGTCTGTCTCTCTGTCTGTCTCTCTCTGCCTGTATCTCTCTCTCTGGCTGTCTCCCTGTCTCTGTCTCTATCTGTGTCTGTCTGTCTGTCTGTCTGTCTGTCTGTCTGTCTGTCTGTCTGTCTGTCTGTCTCTCTCTCTCTCTCTCTCTCTCTGTCTTTCTGTCTGTCTGTCTGTCTCTCTGTCTCTCGCTCCCATAAAAGACGGTGCCAAGATGTTTGCCAAGATGACCGCCTCCTTCAGACAAAACCATGCGTGATGCGAACAACCTGACTCTCTACTTCTAGTCCTGTTTGGGAAAGAACGGAAGACCTTTGGGCATAGAATATGCCGACACAGGCCTACGATTCCTCGCTCACTTGATGGAGTGTTAAAAATGCGTTACTTATTTACTTTCTTTCTTGATCTAGAAAATTGCAACTCGTTCCCACGCGGCACTTAGGCCTAATGAGAATTGGCAATTTTGGTTTTAAAATGCTGCTGGATTCAGCAACGGTAGGCCTACGCCTCCGGAGACGTTCTTAACGTAAATTAGGCCTACATTTACTAAAGGCGTTGCACTTTATGTTGCATTACGCTACATAATTATTCTCAGTAAGTAAGTAAGCAAGTATATTCTTTTTTAAGAAGCGATAGCAAACGCACAGCACTGTACAAGATAATATAGCATATTATTTCGTATTACAAATTACAATCAAACAACGTAACCAATTAATGTGTGACGATGTCTCTGTACTACTGTACACATTTAAGAGAAAAGCTATTACGAATGAATACGTAAAAGATATAAACGATACAAAAAAGGCTATTTGTATAGCATCCTGGCAAGGAAGCATTTCCGAGACAGATTATCATACTTAGATAGCTCTCGGGTACGAGATCGTGGGCGCAAAGCGTAGCCAGTGTGCTTAATAGGCGGTAGCATTGGATGTAATATATGATTGTACAAGACATGGATTGTACAAAATATTAGCAGTAATAAATATTGTCACCCGAAGCTATTGTAAGCAAGATAGAAACAATTAAAATCGCTGTCGTAAATAACAAGCTCAGCAATGTCATTTCAGTCATCGCGGAAACTGACTAATAAGATTTATTGCGCAATTTATTAATTCATTTCAAAAGTGTCTGTAGCTGGGAAAAGATAACTCTTCAGTTGTTTACGAAATGAGAAAGCTTCACCGAGCTGATAAGCGGGATTACGTAAATACGTACGTCACTGCAACTGTTGAAATGACGTCATTATCTGTGATTAAAGAAGAAGGAGACGTTGGGGTCTATTGGACATAAAAACACTTAGAAATTCAAGAGCTTCATATAGGCCTACCTGTGGCAGTTAAAATGAGAAGGCTTAAGGTGTGATCTACAGGATAATATACAAGATATTGCTAGATGTGGTTCGTCTTGAAGATTTAAACCTTGGCAGATGTTTAGTTTCTGTTTATTCTGCATTGCACGTGATGGTTTCTTTTATCCAATCACAAGTATTATTCTACTGTATTTCTTAGCGCCCGGAATGTGATCTTACTGCTTCAGACTTTCTGCTTTCTTGGTTGCCTTCCCCGCACTCATTTAGCTTTTGCCAACGGGTCTTTTCCCAACCACGAATTTGCACCCTCTTTGTGTTTCGTGGGTCTTGCTTCCTCCAAAGCAATCGACAAATTCTTCTGCCTAACCCGAAGGTTGTTGGAGACGAAGATGTGATTAAACGAAGCGCGACAGAGTGTTGCGACAGGCATCGTCTGTGCCGAGACTACATATCGCCAATCCATTGTGCATCTTGCACGCAACGCAGAATACGAAAGAGCGGTCAAGTGACCGGTCCCAGGGGAGGCGATGCCGTCCGCCGCAGGAACTGGCGACCGCCCAGGATCGGCCGGGGACTACCAGCCGAGGGGAAACGCGGACGATTCTCTACATCACTAATGAACGAACGGATGAAGCGATATCTCTATGTCTGTCTCGGTGTCTCTGTCTCTGTTTCCGTCTACGTCTGTCTGTCTCTGTCTCTCTGTCTCTCTGTTCTGTATCTAAATCAGAACAACGACAGATTGTTTAGCTTGGAATCGCATTCTGAGCAACGCACACGATCATATTTAATCATACTGTGCAAATGGCGCCTCAATTAGTAGTTGGTGTGTACTATTGTGTAGGCCTATACATGTATGTATGTATGTATGTTTGTTTGTTTGTTTGTTTGTTTGTTTGAACGACCCCGGTAGCAGTGCTGAGGTTTGCCCTAGAGCAGAAAGGAAGGCCAATCCCTTGTTGTTAATCAGGCCCATGGTTTCAAATGCCAAGGCAACAAAGAGATGGGTAGTGGAACAGTTGACAATAATTGACGTGTTTGCGGGTCGCCGCTTTCTCGGAACCTCACTGGTCACACGAGAGGTATCGGGCAGATAAGAATTATTATTATTGCTGTTTATTATTATTACTAGTACTATTATTATTTTTATTTTATTTTATTTTTACCTGAGGTACATATGATCTCTCAGGATTTCAAAATGTAGGGATACATTGTCATCGTTATTATTATTATTACTAGAGTACTTGCCCGTCATATTATGACGGCAGTTTATATAGGCCTATATGTATCGTTGGTTAAAATGCTCTGATCGCGGTCGTCAAGACCGCAGTACTGATGTCACAAACGGTTTCTGTTTCACAATAGACCAGAAACCGTTTGTGACGTAGCGTTTATCGACAGACACACGCTCTATGGATATTATATGTATAGACTGCTATTTCTGAAATCTCTGTCTTTCATCTCTTTCTACGAACGTCGATCGTTATAGGCCTAGTAGGCTACGTTTTGTCGTCATCCAATCCACACGAGTCTTTGTTTACTGTCATACCCGGAAGATGTAACACGTGGCAGAAGCCATCCCAGTTTCCGGAGGACGACGGAAATCCCCGAATAGGAATAAGAGAACAGCAGGATTAATCTCGGTCGGGAATTGATGGACCACGCATTTACCACAAGTTCTTTAATTATCCTTATAAACCGAAGTGTATAGAGACAGAAATTATTCTAATGCACGGAAGTCCTCTGTTGTTTCGTACTAAGTAGCATACTTGGGTGATCCGGTTTATGGCTTGGTTTTCTTTTGTAGGCCTATCTACAGTTTGCATGCTTTGATCTGTTCATAGTATGCTGTGAAAGGTTGATAGGCTGGAACAAGCCTGTTTTAACGACATAGTCTTTTCTTATGAAGCAAGTGACCGTTAAACCTTAAAGTATTCTTCTGATTCTTATATAACAATTTCGATCACATTACCGAAAGAGTGTCTCTAGAACATTCATTAGCCTAAGTTTAGTTCTTCGATTTTTGCGCCCAAAGTAGGCCTACATGTTTATGAAATATGAATAAATTAATATAGGCCTAACCATATTGTCATACGTTTATTTGCAAAACATGACTCTATTGCATTTTGAAATAGAATAAGAAATAAACTAAGGTGATCCTGTGTCCATTCATTTATTAAGCCTCGTAGTATAAGCCAGTCTGCTGGCATTGAAGGCATTTGAAGCTTTCCTTCACGGTCCAGAATCGCTTGTTGGCCCCAGGGCTCGTCAGTGAAGAATTGCCAGAGGCAGAGATCTTGTGATAATCCGACTGGAACGAATCAGCACTCCGAAGCCCACTCACCTACCAGCAGAGGTCGCTGCCACTGATATTTCCGGTCTCGAGCGGAAATAGAATTATACCATTTCCGCTGTTAACCGGATGCAGAAGTGTCGAATAATTCCAGGCGCTCAGCGTCCTGTACTTCCGGTTTCACACCTGATGAGGATATCATAGAGGAATTTGCTTCGACGCATTCGTATCATTCATGGACGCAATTTTTCTAAGGGGAACATTTTGTAGGGGGAGTAAAATGACGTTTTTACATATTCATGAACACAGAACACGTGACAACTTGAAAAAATAAATAATGATCAAGGACTGACATAAATAATAATTAAGTGTTTAGCATTGAAATCGTGTTGGGACTGTTGTAATAATCATAATGATCAAAAGATTTTACTTTTGTAAAATATTTGCAAAATCCAAGGGGGCAAATGCCCCCTTGACCCCCTCAGGACACCCATGGTATCATTGTTAATACTTGCAGAAATGGTGGGAGGAGTGGTGGTAATGGTAGAAGTGGAAGTCCTAGAAACAGCAGTGGTTTTGGTGTTGAGCTGTAACAGGAGGGATGTTTGGAAAGTAACGGTAGAATTTGTCCAACTTTAATAACGCTTCTAGAGGTTGTTGTTGTTGTTGAAAAATGCAAATAATGGCATATTTATATAGCACCTATATGAAACCTATCTATTGTCATAATTATCCGTTCATGCTATATCCTGGAATATCCTACCGTCAGTCTCATCATCAGTTCACCAGTTCCCAATACCGCCTCTCCCCGCGTTGTCCTGGGATTTAGGGCAAGGCCATCTAATGATAGAACCAAAATGTATGCAGTTTAACCTAAGGATGTGCCTTAAACGCAGGATAAGGTGCCGTGTGCATGTGATCAGGTTATATAAGCTTACCCTGATGAACAATGAAATGTCTCTAGAAAGGACACGTCCGGTTTAAGAGAAATTTCACAAAAGCACCTAATTGCATGGCATTACATTACATTACCGAACTTTTGGTCACGTTTATACTCTGGTCGTAAGCTTATTCATTGTCTTTGCAGACGAGAGTATTCGTTTAACCAGGTGACTCGACCGATCAGCCGAGACTCGCTGACTAAATGGGTCGACCATTTTCCAACGGACATCCGGCGAGAGATGCGCTCCGTTGCTCCAATGCTCCAGATGCTGGGATACGATCCAGACGCCTATCCACCGGACTACGCACTCCAGAACAGCGCCCATCTTCAGCGACACTTCGCTTCAGCAGCAGCAGCTGCGGCTGCAGCTGCCGCAACTTGAGATGGTTCCAGTTCACTGCTCCCTCCCCATAATAGGATATACACATTAGGCGGCATCCATTGATGGCTCTTAATTACCGGTTCAAGCAATCCATTGATTCATTTTAATCACCGATTCAGGGCATCCACTGAAACCTTTTAATCACCTGCTCAGGTCATCCACTGATACCTTATTATCACCTGCTCAGGTCATCCACTGATACCTTAGTACCGCCTGTTCAGGTCATCCACTGATACCTTTTAATCACCTGTTCAGGCCATTTACTGATACCTTTTAATCACCTGTTCAGGCCATTTACTGATACCTTTTTAATCACCTGTTCAGGCCATTTACTGATACCTTTTAATCACCCGTTCAGGCCATTTACTGATACCTTTTAATCACCCGTTCAGGCCATTTACTGATACCTTTTAATCACCCGTTCAGGCCATTTACTGATACCTTTTAATCACCCGTTCAGGCCATTTACTGATACCTATTAATCACCTGTTCAGGCCATTTACTGATACCTATTAATCACCTGTTCAGGCCATTTACTGAGACCTTTTTAATCACCTGTTCAGGCCATTTACTGATACCTTTTAATCACCCGTTCAGGCCATTTACTGATACCTTTTAATCACCCGTTCAGGCCATTTACTGATACCTTTTAATCACCCGTTCAGGCCATTTACTGATACCTATTAATCACCTGTTCGTGTCATCCATTAACGTCTTTGCATCGCCGTTTCAGGGCATCAATTGATGTCTTTTAATAACTAGTCCCACATTGGGGTCAATAAGTTCATGATATATTACAGATTCGTAACAGATAACAAGCCACGAAGTGCTATAGATGAACACCAAGCCAGAGTGGCCAGAGGGGTCTTCCATGCATACCGAGCCTCAACCTCCGCGAAACGTCAGAGTTTTACCTTTTATACAGGAAATCTAATCATTTGCAAATGTCATTATATTCAGGGCCTTGTAAAAAAAAGGTCGAAATATTAATTCGCCCAGAGCGACTCTGAACAACTTTTATAGTCTTTTTCAAGTCGAATGCCTCTGTTCCGGCAAAAGCAACATTAATACTGCAGTCCATTTACATTATCGAATTAGTTAAGTCTTTACTCGGAATTCCATTAGTGTGCAGCGTCTCCAATGCTTTCAACCGGAATAGGACAAATTGAAAATTGGAGCATGCAGGCATTCTAAATATATTTGCACAGGTAATCTAAACAACGAAGCCAGTTTAGGCTATGTAACGGTAAAGGAAAAGGTGCAGAACACAGCTGAATGGCGTCGTTGGCTTCTTAGACCTCTTTAAGAACAAACTCCTAAGAATAGACCTACATGAACACATGCTGCTTTGCGATCGAGAAATTGTTTAGCCATTTTGGTCTTACTAATCTCTTATTATGCCAATTTCAACTGGATATAATTATAAAAATTGACAAATCGCTGTATCGTCTAAAATTATATGACCGTTAGTAAATCCATTGCCGCAACTGATGACCAGGAGTTCGTAACGTCTCGTTTCCAGGAAACAGTTTCCGAAGAAGCGCATGATTTTTTAATTGAATTCAAGCGCTTCTTATTAAACACCGACTACTAAACTCTAATACAGTTCAATCAAGCAACATATTGTTAGGTATCCAAAAGTGGTGACAATAAAGAATAAAGTGTCTCGCTAACAGGGTGACCTACTTTCTTTGAACAGATCACAAGAGGGCAATTTTAACAATTGCAGCTCTGCCAGCATATCCATTAGCATTAGATGGGACCACGTGGGCTCTATATGGGTCCCATATGGGAATATAGTTCCTATATGGGCTCCAAGTGGGCATGTTGGCAGGGATACTACATCAATTTCGTTAACTATAATGTAATGTAACTGCGATAGTTTTTGAAGCGTCGTCAGTAGCAAGCTATTTCTAGGATGCTTTCTACTGTAAAGCGTCGGCGTAAATGCTGGGTCACATAGTGTGAATGCAACGTTATGTAAAAATGCTTTTGATAGAGAAGCATTAGCCCAATGCGGCCAACAAGTAACATTTTGTATGAATCCTCCTCAACTGGTCCATGGTGGGTAACTCAAATCATGTGTTGTAAAATTCGACTTGATCTCGTCTATTCTTATAATTTGCTGCGCCATCAAGAGAACAGTCTTCTGTGGTCGACATCGATGACACAAAGGTCATCAGTTGAAATGTTCCCACTCCTGGGTAGCCTACTTAGTCTTCAATTCGTTGATTTTCGCTGATCAGTTTACAATCATTAGCACAGAGCTATTCTCTTGCTAATGATGACGACGACGATGATGATGACGACGTCGACGTCGACGATGATGATGATGATGATGATAATAATAATAATAATAATAATAATAATAATAATAATAATAATAATAATAATAATAATAATAATAATAATAATATTTGTATACAACGCTACAACTCCACTGCTTTCAACGGGACATTCCCAGAGCCTCCGGACGACGAGGTTGATTTTCCGGATGTTACATTAATTAATATTGAAGTCCCTGAGGGATCCTGTATACCTCGGGGCAACAAAAAAAATAATAATAATAATGACTGCAAACACTATACAGTAAACAAATCATCTGTTAATGAATAATAATAATAATAATAATAATAATAATAATAATAATAATAATAATAATAATAATAATAATAATAATAATAATCACGTTTATGATAAACATAACAATAATTGTAATAGTAGTAGTAGCAGTAGCAGCAGCAGCAGTAGTAGTAATACTAATAATGATAATAATGACAATGATATTCTATTCGGAGTTCTTCCCATCCCACAATAGTTTATTTATTCTGCGGATTTTTTTTAAATTCATGAGGGACCTGAGGTACCTCGAGGCAATAATAATAATAATAATAATAATAATAATAATAATTTCAGAACACGCTCCCCTAATTTTTTCAATCCCGATGGATCACACGTGCCTCGGAAAAATAATAATAGTGATTTTTATAATTATAATAGTAATAGTAATCAGAGACCTTTTAAAGCCTCACTATAATAATGCTCGAGGCATCAATCGGTGGTCGTTGCTATACAAATTCGGTGTACGCAGCAAATTCAGAGGTAACTTCGGTCAAAAACCAGGAGGGAAATCCAACTGATCATACACAGATGCCTTGTAACCGGGCGTTATAAAGAGTAGCGCCTTTGTACTTTACAGGTGAGGCCATATATTTAGACCAATTTGCTTGTTGAAATTCGTAGAATATTGACTCGGCTTCGAATACTTCGAGCACAACTGAGTGCAACATCGCTTCTCGATTAACTAAATCCCCCAAGGTTCGTTCAATCATTTGTTTCAAGCTGAGCGAACAGCCGCTTGGAGAGCCACATTATCTACGAGAAATCTACACGCTGTCTATCGATCAACCAGTAAATGGGAATTGATTTATTCGTGAAATATTACACATCGTATACTTCAAAAGGAAAGCCATTGTCCATTAGGGTTTTTGTTTATCGCGACCAATCATTTGTGTAATAGTAGTTGTAATTGCAAATTTATGTAGCTCCACTTTGAAGAGACGCACCCGACCTAATCACGATCGAACAAAATGGTCATCAGACGTTTGAGGAAAAGAGACAGAAAGGCTGAGAAGCTCTTGTCGCAGGTTGGTGCAGAGCTATTCTATGACCGTCTAAAACCAGAGTTTAATCTAGACACCTTTTGGGGGGAAATTCCCCCCAAGATTTATGTTTTCCCAAGAGGTCAGCAATATTATACTGTAGAGACCTTTTGGGGAGGGAAATCCCCCCAAGATACATGGTTTCCCCCCTCCAGAAGCTGAGTAATATAGCTTTTGAGAGAAGAATTCCTAAAAAAAGGTCATCAATGTTTTTGAGAGAGTTATTCGTATATGAAAGTCGTAAAAGTTGGACGAATGTCTAACAAAAAGGTCATCAATAATTACCAAAAAGTCATGTGTAAATTCGTTGGTCCTCCCAGAAACCTTGTTTCCCCTCCCAGAAGAGGGGGACTAGATTAAACATTGGGGTAAAACTGTTCAGTAACCTAACAGTGGGCCTAACGAAACGTACATTCGCAGTTGTGTTGTAGTAGTTCTATGTAAATCAGCCCAGACAGCATTTACACGTAGATTTAGGCTTCTTAGTAGAAGAGCAGAAGAGTAGAGGAATACCTTGAGCTAACCCGACAGGTAGCCATGTGTTGAGGCGTTAGCGACTTCACCTTCTTAACCTCGGTTTAGGGCGGTTGGCCACTCTTCTCCCTCGTCGTCAGATCTTCCCACCGAAAATGTGTGCGGTCAGTACACTCGCGATGAGTTCGCTTGGGGGCGCAAGTGGGTAAGAAGTCTTGAGATTCATTACAGTAGTGGCGAGGGTTTGAAACATTCCTTTATGTATAGATTCTTTGGTCTATACCAATAAGAGATAGACATCTCCGACGTGTACAATCATCTGCATTTCCTAATAAATTTCACTTTTCGCCAACATTCAGTTGTCGAAAGGCCTAGACCGGTGTTTAACACTTTAACGACGAGCTCCATTGGCTTCCTATTCATTCATTCATTCATTCATTCATTCATTCATTCATTCATTCATTCATTCATTCATTCATTCATTCATTCATAGATTTATATAGCGCCTTTCCAGGAGAACTACGCAGAGGCGCTCCCGACTCCAGCACGGCCAAAAGGAACAGTTTTAAGGTGGTCATAGAAAGTGTCCAAGGAAGACCTAGGTAGTAAGCGCAACTCAGGAGGAAGGCCATTCCGTATGGTCGGGCCAACCACCGAGAAGGCGTGGGTTTGCATAATTACAAAACGTCCAAACGGGACTGGGAGCACACCTCCCCGCCAAGCTTTTAGGCCCTACTATACTCTTTTCCTTAAAGTGTAAACGAAGTGCCTGTAAGTACACACATCATCTGGTTTTAGATTCTAAGACTTGTATGACTTTACAAATCTATTGACGTGGACTAAGTTTACAGGGAGACGAGCGTGACAGTTGAAAGCGTTGGAAGGCGCAGAACTCCTAATAATCCGGATGTGAAGAAAAAGTCTCTCGATGTAATAAAACAGTTCGTGTATTTTAGCCTCATTGTAGAGTTTGATCCGGATTGAAAGACAAGGCTTCCACGTGTGCTGCAAAAAAATGAACACTCATGGATCTACACGCTCACACATAAATTTCACATCTTGGTTGACTTCGAACCAAGGTATCTACACACGAAGAACAGGGGCGGTCGGTGCTGATAAAAGGAAAAGATCTTGTGGCAACATCCCAATTGCTTGTAAAAAAAAAAGGCTGCTGTAAGAGATGAACCATAAGAAATGAACAGGCAAAGCAATTGGCAACATTCAATTGAATGAATTCAATTCATTTCAGCATTTGAGAAGTGTCTGCAGAAGATTCCTTATGACCTGTATCGCGAGCAAGTAACCAAGTAGCAAGTAACAAGTGCCAAGACCCACTCCTGCAGTCCCCGTGGGTCATGGAGACTGCAGAAGTGGAGAGGAGCCTGCTTGGTGTAACCAAGTAGCTGAAGCTCTCATAGTTCGGGCACGTATTACGAAGGAGTAGAGATTGCCTGTAGAAGATATTCCAAGACACAAATTTTTGATCCAACACTCGAGGAAGGTCTAAGATGATTATTATTATTATTATTAAAGTAGTTTTATATAGCGCCCCTTCAAGATTGCCTACTCAGGAGCACTCCCAGCCCAACCACGGTCAAATAACGCAGTTTTGAGGACAGTAAGAAACAGGGTGAAATGACCAATCGGTAATTGACGGAGCTTGGTAGGAAGCCCATTCCAGGTCATGGGGGCAGCCACAGAGAAGGCACGGCGCTGCCGTATGGTTGTCCGCACGCGGGGAACAACAAGTTCAGCCTGCGCAGCTGAGCGGAGAGAGGAACGGCGCTGCGAGCATGAGGTGGGACAGCAGAGCTCCCGCAGGTATGGAGGGGCCAAACCTTCAAAGCACCGCCGGACCAAGGCAGAGATTCGGTAAGTGATGCGCTGTGGGTAGGGGAGCCAGTGGAGGACATCCCTCATATACGCAGACACTCTGCCAAACTTGGGGATGCGGCCTACAAGGCGGGCAGCAGTACGCAGGATTCTGTTCAGGGACTCAATCCGGCAGGCCGGGAGTCCATCATATATGGCACTGCAGTAGTCCAATCGAGAAACAACAAAAGCATGGACAAGCGTGGAAGCTGCACCGGGAGACAAAGAACGGGAGATCACCTTGAGTTGCCGGAGCTGGTAATAGCAACTGCGGGAGAGAAGATTTATGTGCCGCGTGAATGCAAGTTCCTGGTCCAGGATGACTCCCAAGTCCCGGACCGAGGTCGAGAAAGCAAGGTGTGGGAATTGCAAGGCAAGAGAAGACAGATCTATTTTACAGAGCTGCTGGGGAGTGCCAAGCCATATAAACTGCGTCTTGGCGGGGTTTAGCCGCAGGCGGTTTGAGGACATCCAGGCCTGCAGGGACTCCATGGCATGGGTCATGGTTTCCACCGCTGCAACAGCGCGGACAGCCGGGCAGTGTATATAGGCTTGCAGGTCGTCAGCATAGGACTGGCTAAGGACCGACCCAGCCGCCAGCAGGGACCCTAGGTCGGCAGTGTAGATTATGTAAAGAAGGGGGCCAAGGACAGAGCCCTGAGGCAGGCCAAATGGAGCAGGGACCCAAGGAGACCTAGTGGATCCGTGGACGACCATGAAGGAGCGGTCGTGCAGAAAGGAGGTAAGCCAATCAAGAACATTGCCAGAGAAGCCAAAAGAAGTGGATAGGCGCTGCAAGAGAATGTCGTGATCAACAGTGTCGAACGCGGCACTCACATCAAACAGCGCAAGGAGAGTGACCTGAGATCTATCAATGGCTCCATATATGTCAGATAGCAGGCGGACCAACAAGGTTTCTGTGGAGTGGCCCTTACGGAAACCGGACTGGAAAGTGGGGAGGAGACCATTTTTGTCAAGGTAGCACATGAGCTGTGCGGCAACAATCTTTTCAATTATTTTAGATAAGAATGAGACATTTGCTATTGGCCTAAAATTAGTTGGCTCAGTAGTGTCGAGTCCTTCCGCTTTAATCACTGGAACCACGATGGACTTCTTTTGGCTAGCAGGAAGAATTCCCTCTTGAAGGGAGCGATTACATAGAACCGTAAGAAACGGTAGGAAGACATCAAGGGTCTCTTGCAGGATGAATGATGGGAGTGGATCCAGTTCACAGGTTTTCGGCGCTGATGTAAGTATGATTTGACGGAGCTCAACACTGGTAATTGGGCCCAGAGACGGAAGATCACAGCTCGTAGGTGGAAAGACCGGTGGTGGGCTGTCAGCCGTAGCCTCGCGGACCGAACTCACTTTACCCATGAAGGCCTTAAGGAAGGCATCGGCTGTGAAGTGCGATGCAGCCGGGCTGGAACCAGAGCGCGCTCGACCCAGGATATCATTGAAAGTCGACCAGAGTTTCCTTGGTTCTCCGGAGTTCTGGGCAATCTTGTTCTCCCAGTAGCTCCGCTCTTTTTCTTTGTAACGACGGTGCATTTCACGGACGTATCGTATCCAGGTAGCACGGTCAGTAGAGGCCTTAGTTCTCCGGTAGTGTCTTTCCAAGCGGCGGGCATGCCGTCGATAAGCACGGCACTCAGCGTCAAACCATGGTGTCAGCACCGAGCGGCGCGCCTTTGCAGTACGAGCTGGAAGCAAGGTGTTGACGATATCGGCTACCGTTGTCTCGTAGATTTCAAAGAGGTCAGAGGTCGAGGCGTCAGAGAGGGAGGATGGATCAGCGAAAGCTGGGACGGAAAGGAGGGCCTCACAGAAGGTAGCACGATCCATCGACTTCCAGCATCTGAACTGTCCCTCGACATGCATCGGAGTCTCATGGAGGAATGGGACCACGGCAATTACAAGACCGTGATCCGATATGGTTGGTGGGTGGACTGTAAGGTCACTTAGCTGACAGTCGTCTCGCGTAATTAAAACATCAAGCC
>OY744615.1:31862831-31877831 GCA_963556255.1 Allolobophora icterica | reverse complement strand
TAATAATAATAATAATAATAATAATAATAACAACAACAACAACAACAACAACAATAAAACACATAATGAGCACTTCTAGCTATCAGTCAGTGATTGGATTGTCTGAAAGATGATGTTAGAGTCGTCGCAAAAACTGAATGCAAGTCACCATCAAATGCTATGCAATCGGTGTGTATAAGTCTAAAACAATCGATTCATATATAATTTTATAAGTTGTTCGAGCATATATATATATATATATATATATATATATATATATATATATATATATATATATATATATATATATATATATATATATATATATATATATATATATATATATATATATATATATATATATATATATATATATATATATAAGTATATCGGTGAAAATAAGCTTTATACTGATCTAGGATGTGAACTCTTATCTTGATTTTAAAGTAAATTTTATATTTTTTTATTTGATATTGAAAAAGATTCAAACTGTAACCTCCGACTTATTGTATGTATGCATGTCTGTATCAGGACGCTTCATATAGCGCACTTTTACTACTTCTTCCTCTTCCACCTCCTCGTTTCCTACTTTCTCTTTTCCTACTCCTCCTTTCCTGCCTCTCCTCCTCTTTCTCCTCTTCCTTTTTCATCCTCGTTTACTACTTTCTCTTTTCCTACTCCTCCTTTCCTGCATCTCCCTCCTCTTCTTCCTCTTCCTTCCTCATCCTCGTTTTCTCCTTTCTGTTCTTCTTCCTCCTCCTTTCCTACCTCTCCCTCCTCTTCTTTTCCTCCTCGTTTTCTCCCTGCTCTTTTTCCTACTCCTCCTTTCCTGCCTCTCCTTCTCTTCTTCCTTCATCATCCCCGTTTTCTCCTTTCTCATCTTCTTCCTCATACTTTCCCTTGCCTGCCTCTTCTTCGTCTTCTTCCTTTTCCTCCTCTTTGTCTTCCCCTTTCTCTTTTTCCTCCCCTTTCTTTCCTGTCTCCCCTCCTCTTCTTCCTCTCCCTCCTCGTCCTCCTCTTTCTCGTCTTCTTCCTCTTCGTTATCTTCCTCGTCTTACTTTCTCAAGCGCCGTTCAGTTACTTATATCTACGTATACTAGACGTAATATATTTCTACATTTATTCTGCATTTATTCTACCTCTAGGCCTAAAGATGCAATGATATTCTGAAGACCTACATAGATCACGCACCAATTAGAGAAAGGGTTTTCAGGTCTTATACAAATCTACGTAGGGATCTTATTATGTAAGTCTGCATGGAAAAACAACTATGTAGCATCAACACACATCTACATAAACACATACACACACATACACGCACACATATTATATATATATATACCAATTTCTTATATAATGCTTAAATTTTAACAACCAGAGTGCTCAGATTTTGTTCATCAATTCGTTAGAGGCCTACTATCGCGACAACCTTCTTGCCCAGAAGCTACTGCCAGACATACGCCGGATATCTCAGGGCGAGTATTTTGTCTTTCAACAGGATGGCGCCCCGGCGCATCGAGCACGCGACACTCTCTCTTTCCTGGAGCGAGAAACGCCCGACTTTATACCTCCAACAATGTGGCCGCCGAATTCACCGGATCTTAACTCAGTCGACTATAGCATATGGAGTGTGCTGCAGGAAAAGGTTTACTGCTCCAGAATAGCCAACGTCGACGATCTCAAAACGCGTCTGATCGACGAGTAGGCGCGCTTTTACCAGTCGATCGTTGATGCTGCTATCGGCCAGTGGCGTCGCCGTCTAAGCGCTTGTGTCCGTGTAAGCGGGGCACATTTCGAGCACCAATTCTAACAATTTTAAGCAGATCTGTCATAACAATTAAAAACTCTGCTAAGTAAACCATATTTTACTTTACTGCGTGCTAATTAAGTCGTCAGATAGTTTGTTGCATGTAATAAAATTTAAGCGTTATATAAGAAATTGGTACATCTGTGTTTAACAAGGTAGTGCGGTGACATGAGTCAGGTGAGGTGCAAAATTTATGTATAGCATAAAATTTCACCTATTTTTTCATCTACCTACCAAAAATTATTAAAATTGGTGGAAATTTGACGAAGTTCTGACATAAACAATTTTGCACAGTTTATTTTGAGACACGGTGTGTGTGTGTATATATATATATATATATATATATATATATATATATATATATATATATATATATATATATATATATATATATATATATATATATATATATATATATATATATATATATATATATATATATATATATATATATATATATATATATATATATATATGTCAACCCAATCCTTCCGTTGACAATCCTTCTTGCTAAATCCTTGTTCTCTGTGTACTTAACGCCTATTTAACGTTCACCTTTTGAACACTAATTCTACGTATAAGTAGCTTTAACCTGATTTAATCACCAGCACAGTTTAATATCTTTTCGTTTAATAAGAAACAAACAGACAGAACTCCATTCGATTACAACTCAACTAGTCAGCAACACTACTACAGCGAACATCGAATTCAAACTTTTTTAGTCAGCATAATTCTTCGCGCCTCTTGACACACCTGTCTTCTGTGCGCATAAGCGAAATCTAATAATATACATATAGCGCGCCGCTGCCGATATCGGCCGGCCGCGCGTGTCACTAAGACTAAACGTTATACATCTATCATATATACATATACACGTGAAACTAAAGTAAGCGCACTAAATATATACGCCAATATCTCGCACTGCAAGACTGTACACAAAACACAGTTCACATTACCTCCTTCCTTTTTCTGGAATTGAGCAAATTAAATTTCAAAATTTGCGAAATTACCAAAATACATGAAACATATATACGAGTATATCTAACTAATCAATAAACAGTCTTACGATTACTTATAACCTTGACAAACAATCAGCAATAACATTCAATCTGCCCTTCTTGTACTTCACCTCAACATCAAAAGTTTGTAAGGCTAACGCCCAACGCACAAGTTTAGCAGACTTAGACATTGACTCAGTCAAATATGTAAGAGGATTGTGATCAGTAAAAATGAAAATTTTTGATCCAATTATAATTTCTTTTAACTTGTTTAGAGCCCAAACAATAGCATAGGCTTCCTTTTCCACAGTAGCCCATCTCTTCTGGGTATCAGTTAACTTCTGACTGATAAATGACACAGGGCGTTCTAGTCCCTTGTCGTCCATCTGTGTTAAAACAGCACCGACTGCAAAGTCACTACTATCGCAGTACAAATTGAATGGTTTTCCCACTTCAAAAACATATAACACTACTTTGGATCGCACAGCCTCTTTAAGTAAATCAAATGCTTGCTGATGTTCAACAGTCCAATCAATCTTATCAGAAACACGTTTACTAGTTAAATCAGATAAAGGTTTCGCAATCTGTGCAAAGTCCTTAATAAACTGTCTGTAATAATTAAAAAATCCAAGCAGTTGCTTAACTTGCTTCTTAGTTTCTGGGATCTTCAAATTAGTCAAACTTTCAATTCTGTCTGGATTCATCTTTATCTTACCAGACCCAACCACATGACCGATAAACCTTACCTCACTCTTACCAAATATGCATTTTTTCAAATTCAAAGTAACGTTATGCAATCTCATTTGCATCAAAAATGCATCTAGATGCTGCAAGTGAATATTCCAACTGTCAGAATGCACAGCAATGTCATCAACATACGGTTCTGCAAAGTCACTTATAGGCTGTAAAACTAAATTTATCGCCTTAACAAAAGTTCGGCCTGAATTTATCATTCCAAAAGGAACACGAGTAAATTCATACAGTCCATTATGTGTTACAAAAGCTGTCTTCCATTGATCAGATTGTTTTACAGGACAAGTCCAATAAGCACTTCGACAGTCCAAAATAGAAATCACATTAGACTTTCCAACTTTGTTCAAAACGTCTCTGACAATCGGCATCGGATATTTACAATCCACAGTGAATGAGTTAATGTATCTGTAGTCACAGGCAAGTCTTAAAGATCCGTCTTTCTTTTTAACAATTACCAAAGGGCTTGCCATTCTGCTCGATGACGGTTTGATAATGTTTGTTTTTAACATTTCTTTGATCTGACGTTCCACTTCTGCTCGATAAATCAAAGGAATTCGGTATGCTGCAAATTCCTTTTCACGAAATCCTGGTTTTAGTTCAATTTCGTGTTCGACCAATGTACATAATCCGGGTTTTTCTGAAAATCTGTCACAGTATTTGTTCAAGACTTTCAACAACTGTTCTTGCTGAGTTACTGTCAAATGGCTAATTTGTTCAGGATCGAGGTTAAGTGAATTCTTGTCATCTTGAACCTCATTCCTCATTGGTAATTCAACCACTGAACCAAAATCTTCATCTTCTTCAACGATTAGACCACAACTTAATGCTCGAGTAACATATTTTCTGATCTTGTTGGCGTGAATTATTTTTCGACCATTTTCACCCATATCGACTAAATAAGAGTACTTTGATCTTCGATGTATGATCGTACATGGACCATGCCATCGAGAAATAAGTTTGTTCGTTAACGTTGGATACAAAACTATGACTTTCTCACCAGCTTCAAATTCTTTGTGCTTTGCTCTCTTGTTATACTGATTCGTGTATTGTAATTGCTTTTCTCGAGAGTAGGATTCTGCAAACAATAATGCTTTCTCCATATTTTCTTTGAGTTCTTTCAAATACTTTTCTGGTTTAACTCCAACATGAGGGGGTAAGTTTATTTCTCTAGTCCAACTCTCTTTTAATATTGCCAATGGTCCTCTCGGAATTTTCCCATAGACAAGCATATATGGTGATACTCCAGTAGTTGCATTCGGCACTTCTCGTAATGCCCACACTGTGAAAGGAATTATCTTGTGCCATTTCCTCGGGTTGTCTATTATCACATGATGGATCATCTTTTTAAATGTCTGATTCCATCTCTCTACTAATCCAGCAGCCTCTGGGTGTCCTGGTGTGTCGAATCTTGGACTACAGCCCATTAAATCGAGAAATTCTCTTGTCAAACTGGCTGTGAAGTTCGTTCCTTGATCACTGGTGATCACGGACGGCACACCAACGTTCATGAACAGTTCCATCAACGCTTCACACACAGCCTTCGCTGTCAACGATTTCAATAAAAAGATTGTAGGCCATCTGGTGCACGAGTCCACAATGCATAAACAATACTTGTGACCTGCAGCAGATACTGGATCGATCGGGCCAACGAGGTCCATCGTCATTCTCTTGAAGGCGACCTCTTCTCTTGAGACCGGAGTGATAGGTACTCTATCCATCACCAGACTCCTTGCCTTTAGTTGACACTTCTCGCAAGACTTACAAAATTTCACAATGTCTCTTCTCATCTTTGGCCATACAAAAGACAACTTTATTCGTTCTCTTGTTTTCTCTTCTCCTAGATGTCCTCCAAATACCGATTCATGCGCCAATTCCATCACTTTTATTCGTCTCTCTTTTGGTAACACTAGTTGATATATCGTCTGGTCTAATATCTGATATTTCTTATGCAATAAACCGTTGATCACACAGAATTCAGATTCTTTCTCTTGTGCTAACTTCCACCACGGCTTCAACGATTCATCCTTTCTCTGTTGCTCTTCAAACTTCTTCGAATCGGCAATCTGCACCTTTTGTTCTTCATCCATTTCTTCATCTCTATACAAGTCTCCTATCCCCACATCACATTCATTGTCTTCTTCAGTTTCATTTAATGTGCCATTCTCGCATGCAACCATCTCTTGCTCGTTCATTTCTGATGTTACACCATCTCGCGATAAGCTTCGTTGCTCATTACTTTCGTTTTCCTCATCACTTGAACTTTCAGTTTCATTCTTCTCATCAACATCTACCATTTCCTGTTTCCGACTCTGCGCTCTCGTCATTACATTTGCTCGTACACTCACATCTCCTTGTATCGTTTTAACTTTCATCTGTGGTACGGCTTTTAATTCGGCAATTATCTCTGGATGCAACAAGAATCTTTCTGTACTGCCCATCTTTGCAATACTAGCACACATCAAGGTGACATAAGGTGTAAGTGAACACTGGATTTTACGCGGAAATCCCTCTTCTTTCACGTCACTACCACACAATCTAACATCCACTTTCACTAACTTCGCAGGAATGGCATCTCCTGCCACACATTGCAAATTCACTTTTCCAATTTGTTCCACCTTCATGCCTTCCAGTAATTCTTCACTAATCACCGGAATCTCTGCACCCGAGTCGCTCAGTGCTTTGACTTTCACTGGCTCTTTACCGTCTACTGCACGAATTTCAACCTCGACATATTGCAAGAACGATTTCTTCAATATTCGACTGTCATCTTTTCCTATGACTTCTCTCTGAATTTCAGCATCCAATAGAATTTTTTTTGAATACCACATTTCATCACTGACTTTACTTCAGTCTCTTGGTTTTCTTGACCCGTGGTTTGATTATCTGTATCACTAACCACTTGAATCAAATTCACCCTTGTGTGTTCTTGATTTCTGCTAGAACTAGCTGCTGCCACTGGAACTGGACAAAATTTAACCAAATGTTTGTCTGAACCACAGTTGTGACAACGTTTCACAACCCTGCCTCGTTGTTCATTTCCTTCATATCTCTTATACTGCGTAAACGATGTGTTGCCTTCCCTCTTGGCGAACGGCGCTGACGATTTGTTAAATCCCTGACGACCAAACGTCACGTCTCTGGTCTCATTGGGTACAGGGACACTAGCCTTGACTTCTTTACCTTTGAACTGATTCCCTGTTCCTGGATTACTTTTCCACTTTCCACTCTGGCTTTGGTTTACGGAACGTTGAGAAGGATAACTGTTTATATTTGGAAATGCAAACCCAATTCGATTGTTTACATGAATGTCTGCTAGGTCTGCCACTGCACTAGCTTGGAGACAGTCAGTTCCTTCCTTCGACAATACAAACTGTAGTGGACCTGGCGGTAAACATTCTTTTAGCTTATCCGCTACTAGCAAATCAAAGAGCGTATCATACTCTCTGTTCACGTTTCGACTTCTCACGTAATAGTTTAGCAAGTTCTTAAGTCTTGCCGTAAACATCGTATAAGTCTGTTCTGTTGTCTTCTTAGCATCCACAAATCTGGCTCTGTATTCTCTCGAAGTCAATTTAAATTCTTTTAATAAGTGCTGCTTGACTCTATCATAATTGTCTAGATCATCGTATGACAATCTATTCAGAACGGTTCGAGCTTTCGGCGTCATCAATGGTAGTAATAATTTCACCCAAAACGGCTTTTCCACAGCAAAACTACGAAATGCGTTCTCGACTGTTTCAAAATATAATGGCACCTCCATCATATCAGTTGGCATTTGAGGCAATACATGCTTCATTGCATCACCTATTTTCTTAATTTTTGACACCAAAGTTTCACTTTCTTGCTGTTTCCTTCTTTCTGCTTCCCGTTCTTCTCTCATTTGCGTTTCTTTCAATGTCAATTTTGATTTCTCCAGTTTCAGACGTTCCTGTCTTTCTGTCTCTGCCTTTTCCAAACTTTCTTTCTGAAATTTGAGTTCTTCTTGTCTGATCTGTTCTGCGCGTTCTAACTCTAACGTTCGCGCTTTTTCTTTTTCTTCTTCACGCATTCTCTTTGCTTCAATCTGTTGCTGACGTACCTCTTCATCACTTTTTCTAGCTTTTTCAAATTCAATCATCTGCTCCAATCTTCTTCTTTCAGCATCTTCCCTATCTCTTTTCAACTGTTCTAACTGAATCTCAAACTGATTCTTTTGCAATTCAAGTTCTGCCTTACGCACTTGTTCTGCTTTATCTTCTCTCTCTCTTTGCAGACGCAATTCCTCTTGCCTTGCAAGTTCCGCTTTCTCTTCTTTCTCTCGCTGCAAGCGCAATTCTTTCTCTTCTTTCTCTCTCTGCAAACGTTCTGCTTTCTCTTCTTTCTCTCTCTGCAGACGTTCTGCTTTCTCTTCTTTCTCTCTCTGCAAGCGCAATTCGTCTTGTCTTACACGTTCTGCTTCTTGTCTCCGTTTATCTTCTCTTTCTTTCTCTTCTTGTCTACGTTTCTCCTCTCTATCCTTCTCTTCTTGCCTAGTCATCATCATCCACTGCATCAACATCTCCATAGACATAGGCGCAGGAGGTTTTTCAATAGCCTTTTCTACGGCACCGCCAACGGCACCTTCTTCTTCGACTTCTTCTTTCACCCACACTTCAGCGAGTTCCTGTATCATGTCACCACGTGACATACCTTCTAATTGTTCTTCTTTAAAACCGGCTTTCAACAAACGCTGTTTCAGCCTTTCCGTAGACATCTTCTTAATATCTGCTTGTCTTTCAGCACTTAGTTTCTCCATCTTACTTGTTTACTTTGGTGATTTCTCTTTTCAAAGAAGTCACGGTTTTTCTTGTTGTGTGAATCGATAAACAAACGGGATTTCTTTTATATTTGTTCGTGGAAAACAACGAAATTTTTATACCGTTTTCTCGTGTTCCACCGTCGTTGATATCGTAAACTCGTCACACAGCAACAACGCGTAGATTCTTCTAACACCGTCGTAGATTCTTCTATCACCGTTGTAAATTCTTCTATCACCGTCGTAGATTCTTTTATCCGCCGAAAGAGGTGATAACGTGAATTTTAATCCACCGTGAGTTTATATCCATCGTGAGTATTTATCCACCGTGAGTATTTATCCACCGTGAGTTCTTATCCACCGTGAGTTCTTATCCACCGTGAGTTCTTATCCACCGTGAGTTCTTATCCACACCGTCACTGCCACCAATAATGTCAACCCAATCCTTCCGTTGACAATCCTTCTTGCTAAATCCTTGTTCTCTGTGTACTTAACGCCTATTTAACGTTCACCTTTTGAACACTAATTCTACGTATAAGTAGCTTTAACCTGATTTAATCACCAGCACAGTTTAATATCTTTTCGTTTAATAAGAAACAAACAGACAGAACTCCATTCGATTACAACTCAACTAGTCAGCAACACTACTACAGCGAACATCGAATTCAAACTTTTTTAGTCAGCATAATTCTTCGCGCCTCTTGACACACCTGTCTTCTGTGCGCATAAGCGAAATCTAATAATATACATATAGCGCGCCGCTGCCGATATCGGCCGGCCGCGCGTGTCACTAAGACTAAACGTTATACATCTATCATATATACATATACACGTGAAACTAAAGTAAGCGCACTAAATATATACGCCAATATCTCGCACTGCAAGACTGTACACAAAACACAAAACACAGTTCACAATATATATATATATATATATATATATATATATATATATATATATATATATATATATATATATATATATATATATATATATATATATATATATATATATATATACTCGGTCCGACCATGCGTGACTTCATGGCACGAGTTGCTCCCTGGTATATATATATATATATATATATATATACCGCTGATGCCCTGCGCTTAGCTTTTAAGCAGTTTGGAATTTACGATTGCAATTTATGTAGAGCCTAAAGTGATGAGACAAAAGTAATAGAAGTTAATGCAAAATTGTAACTGTGGGCAGATTCTTCTAAACACAGATGATATCTTAACTTATTATATTATCCTGGATTTTTATTCATTGTCATTAAGGGCGCACATCATTGCCTGTTGGTATATACAGTTTGTCTGTTAGTATATCCATGTACAGTGTTGTCAGGTTGTCAGATTCTGGTTGTCCATACAACGATTCTTTCATTCCCTCTGACGTCATCATCCTCGCAGCTTCCTGCGACAGTAGGGTCAAGGGTCGAGACTGAATGATCCTCGACTTCAACCATGATGACTTCATCGGATGACCTGGGCCTTGCCCTGTTAAGACTGGACCTGATGAGGTCCACTGGACGAGAGATGTTCGCTGGGTTGCTGTTGCAAGGCTGAGTTGGAGGCGGGGTTGGAGCAAGACTCGACGAGCGGATACAGCTGAAGGTCAGTTGGAGGTCATGCCGGAACTTTGATGACGACAAAACGTATACGTAGAAATTAATTCCGTAGTTCAAGGTCGAAAAGCTGGTCAGCATCGACCGTGTTACCAACATCCTATCCGACAGCCTAAACGCCTGAAAAGTATGCCGCATTTAAGTGATTTAGTAAAATACAGTTGACCTAACCCGTGTTCAAATATAAAGTTGTTATTCAACATAATTCTAACAAACGGAATAAAGTGACAGACTTTTAAATTCGACGAGATTTAAAAAAATTGTGTTATGATAGTTTTCTGTTCTTTGCCACGCCTGTGTGTTATGACCTGATCTAAAAAAAAACGAACAACTGATCTATTCTATCAACTTCTATAGCGCTCAGAGCATCAATCGATGGTCGACGATAAGAAAACTTGCAAGTCCAGTCGAAAACGAAGAATCAAGTTCGAGAAGGCACCATAACAGCCTATGAAGGAAATGAATCCTGGGAATAGATGATCTTTTATTCGAGGTCTGAAGGCCAACAACACGGGCTCTGCTGAGCGAACAGGTGAAGGTCGGAGACGCAAAATGAGTGCCGGTCGAAGGCTGTCCTTGTCCATGGTTTAAAATATTAAGGTCAAGTAGATATGCTGCAATTCATTCACATATGCCGTTCTGCAGCGCAGATAAAAGTGTGTAATAAATATGAGAGAAAAAATAGACAGACAGACAGATACATAGACAGAGAGAGATAGAGAGACAGACAGGGACAGAGACAGAGAGATACAGAGACAGGCAGGGACAGAGACAGAGAGAGACAGATTGGTCGTACTTACTTATTGGTCGTATTCCAAAATATGCCCCAGTCTCTGCCTATATGCGTGACGTCTAACATTGGCTTCCTGCCTGTGAGCGCATCTCCTACAGGATAGCAGCACTAGTTTGGCGGTGTCTCTCCGGTAGCGCCCCATCCTACCTGTCTGAACTCTGTTGCCCGATTTATCTTCTCGCAGAGCTCTGCGCTCTGCGACTAATGGGGAGCTATTGGTCCCTCGGGCCCGCTCCGCAGTCAGGTAACGCCGAGCCTTCTCGGTTGTTGGCCCGTCTACCTGGAATGGTCTTCCGATATCCTTACGCTGCTTCCCCCGGAATAATTCACCTGTTTTCTTACGACAACTCAAGTCCTATCTGTTTAGCCGTGGCTGGGCTGGGAGCGCCTCTGAGTAGGTCTTTTGAAGAAGCGCTATATAAATTTCCAGAATGAATGAATGAATGAACAGAGAAGACATGCACAGCCAGTCTATACCGTTAAACTTCATGGATGGAACTATCATATCGAAGCAACCACCGATTGTCGTACAGCTTCAGCAACTAGCGACACCGACAAGCAAAAGGAAAGAGCTACGAATGTCCCTAAGCTACCTACCGGTTCCGCAGCGAAGAAGAAGATGTTGTAGATGGATACCGGGACGGTGAGTATGAGACAGCACAGACAGGCGATGAAGACCATGACTGCCACTTGCAGCTCGCTCTTGTCCGCCTGAGTCGCGGCAGACATGGAGTGTCTCAGACGCCGAGCCTCGTACAGTTTGAAGACAAGCGCCGAGTTTAAGACTACAAGCCCAACGGTCGGGATGAATGAGTAAAAGACAGCCATGAACCAGGGAGCAACTCGTGCCATGAAGTCACGCATGGTCGGACCGAGTGTGACGTCACACCTGTGACCGGTGGAGTCAAGCTCCCATCCCCAAATAGAGTACAGGTTGATGGAAATGACCGCAATTACCATGGTAACGACGGTGATGATGGATTTGCGACGCGTGCAGATGACCTTTGCCTTGAGGGGAGAGGAGACGACGATGAAACGCTCACCGGTCACAAACAGCTGGAGCCAGGCGCAGAGGGTGTAGGACGCCTGAAAGAGGAGATAGTGCATCTTGCACGTCGTGTGGGAGATGAGCCGGATCGAGAAGTCGGCGACGGCGAAGAGCCATCCGTTTAGAAGGATCTCGATGAGAACGAGCGAATCGGCGATGGCCAACGCCGACAGGTACACTGCCACGGACGACTGACGTAACGACTTTCGACTCATGATGACCAACGTCAACAGGTTGCCAATGATGCCGACGAATATGACGAATCCGAGGAAGACGGTGGTCACCATCGATATCCAGAGATGTGAATCCTGTCTCGAGTTACTTCGACCGACAGCCGTTAGATTGTAACCAGTGATATTGTCGACGTTAAGAGCCGCCACTGTCTGCATCACATGCTCTGTGACGTTTCTCGCCATTGCTTCTCACGCTTTTAAACTATAGACGAAAATTCAACATCTTCTGGTTACGTGTAAGTCATAACCGGTATCGTAATTGGAGGCTGTTTGTATAAACAAATACGAAAATTAATTATGGATGAATGTCTATCTTGCTTGACTTCAATGAAACATTTTCAAAACATTATTCTGTTTTCAGATATTATTTAGTCATTATTTAGATTTAAAAGGTTTCGAACTCCATTTAGTGTTTAACGTTTTTGCTCCTGTTTTTTTTAGCTTTAAATGCTTTCATACATCTACTAAGTTTCAATGAGGAGTTCGTAGCTTTGAAATCTTTCAGTAGAGTAACTATACTATGATACTTTCAAAGAATTTTCTTGGCTTTGGTTTTGTTTAAAAGGTTTTCATGTCCAATTTAGTATAAAAGGTTCTCACGTCATTGTAAAGTTTATGTAATTATTAAGGTTTCCATATTTCTAAATTTTAAATATCAAGGCCGTTTAGATTGATTTAATTTTAAAATGGCTCCTAATCTTAATCGTAATCTCAGTATTTTTAAAACGCGACTCAAAGCCAAGCGCATGCATGGCATCAGCTTATAGACGAGGCACCAGCTTATTCAGCGGGCTGCGTTGCTGTATCGTCTACAGCAGTGGTTCTTAAAGTGGTGGTCCGCGGACCGGCGCCGGTCCGCGGAGCTCTGGTCACCGGTCCGTGAAACAGTCCTTAAAAATTCATAATTTTTCAACTTTTGGATAAAACATCAATGACATATGAAAAATACTTCAGAAATAATGTGAAACTGGGAATAACATCATGATAATGTACATTGTAAAACTCGATTTAGTTTGGTTTAGCAACTTTAGCAGCAAAACCCTTGAATCCCCCATATTTTGTGTGCGTATCCTCAGGTTCCTCTCCCGCGCTTGCCATTAGTGGTCCGCGAAAAGCACAATACACGTGGTGCCGGTCCCTAGCTTGAAAAAGTTTAAGAACCACTGGTCTACAGTGATTTAAGAAAGATTCATACGGCTTCGGCGCTAATTTCGATATTGATACCGTAGAAGTGAAACAGCAATTGGCGATGGAAGTTCAGTTTTCAGCTAAGTAAGCGGCTATAACTGAGTCGTATATTAGTGTATTTATGGGTTCTGCCGTCTTGTTTCGTTATTTTGTGTACCAGGTAAAATTTATATCATTCGTCAAATACATATCAGTGTCTAACTATGACGACGACGACGTACATATAGGTCGACCTCACACAATGGAGCCTTGTTGTGCAGAATCGATGCTTCTAATTAACAGCGTCTAATTAACTCAGTATCTGTCTAAGGGAAAAGAAGAAAACAAGTATGTCTTCCTGTTTTTCTAATCCCTTTTCTTCTGGTAGACAAAAGGTGCTCAGGTGCTCGGTCTCTGGGCTCTCTGAACATCGCCTGGCGCCAAGACCATGTGTCATTATTCGGGTTAAAGTTTCGCTGCAAATCTGGCGAGTTTACGGTTTGAAACCCGGTCGATTAAAACTTCGGAAGTCGTCGACACATAGGATCGATCATGACTTTGGAAGATCATGTTGGGTTTGGTATTCAGTGAATAGTAATGTGGTCATAGCTAAGGTGTAATATTGAAAGTCAGGATCGGTTTAACGTTAACCATCATCATCATCATCATCATTATCATCATCATCATCATCATCATCATCATCATCATCATCATCATCATCATCATCATCATCATCATCATCATCATCATTATTAATATTATTATTATTTATTATTATTATTATTATTATTATTATTATTATTATTATTATTATTATTATTATTATTATTATTATTATCGTTGGACCAACACTATTAGTGTTATGTATGATTTATGTATGTATATATGCATTATTATTATTGTTGTTGTTGTTGCCTGCTGCTGCTGCTGTTATTATTTTTATTCTTACTACTACTACTACTATTACTACCACTACTACCACTACTACTACTACTACTACTACTATTACTACTACTACTACTACTACTACTACTACTACTACTACTACTACTACTACTACTACTACTACTACTACTACTACTACTACTACTACTACTACTACTAAAGAACATCTATATAGCGCCCATCAACGCAGTCTACTCAGGAACAATCCCAGTTCAGCCACGGCTAAATAGATTAGTCTTTAAATTAGCAGATAATAAATGATAATAAAAGGAAGTAGAGTGACCCGTAGGGACCAGAAGGAGCGCTATTGAAAGCCCGTTCCAGGTCGTAGGACCAGCAGAAGAGAAGGAGCGGTGCTGCATGATTGCGGTCCGCAAGCGACGGATCATGAGTTCAGCTTTGTCAGCTGATCGAAGAGCAGATCGCTGCTGGTCAACTGATGTAGGGCGAGAAAAAAGATGTAGGGCGACAAACAACAGTTGTAGGGGGACAAAATGTCAGACCTGAGACGAAAGGAGAGCCAGAAGCAATCGTTTACACGTCTTATGGCTAGAATTTGAGCATTGTGTTTGCACGTTTATGGTTAGAATTGGAGCATTGTGTTTACATGTCTTATGGTTAGAATTGGAACATTGTGTTTACACGTCTTATGGTTAGAATTGGAGCACTGTGTTTACATGTCTTATGGTTAGAATTGGAGCATTGTGTTTACATGTCTTATGGTTAGAATTGGAGCATTGTGTTTACACGTCTAATGGTTAGAATTGGAGCATTGTGTTTACACGTCATATGGTTAGAATTGGAGAATTGTGTTTGCACGTCTTATGGTTAGAATTGGAGCATTGTGTTTACATGTCTTATGGTTAGAATTGGACC
>OY744615.1:31809277-31862631 GCA_963556255.1 Allolobophora icterica | reverse complement strand
CGACTCGGTGGATATTCCTTGCTTAATTATCAAAATAATATTATTGTATTATTGACCTATTATCCAATGACTCCATAGCCTCATTTTATAAAACAATCGTAATCGTAATCTCCAAACTTCTAAAGCGCCGCTCGAAGGCCAAGCGCAGGGCACCTGCCTATTCACGAGCGCTGCGTCCAATCAGAGGGTTTTTCCGAAGAGTAGTCTAGGGGATGTCCATGTCCGGTTTCCATGGGGGCAGGTCGAGAGAGGAGGCAGAGCAGCTGTTAAGGCGGGTGTCGTTTAGGGAGAGAAGAATTGGAAGGCGAGGAACAGATGAGTCTGGGTAGGAGTTCTTGAAAAGGTGAAGTTTCATTTTTCAGTGGAAAGCCCGAAGGGTGATAGATAGAGGAGCATGTAGGGGTTGATGGATGACGGGTTGGAGTGATGCTGAAGCAACCGAGAATCTGCGGAACTCAGGTGTCGAATGCGGCGGAGATGTCAAGGAGACAGAGGCAGAGACTTGCTGATGGCTGACGACAGAGACCAGTTTATTGTTGAGAGATTCAAGTAAAGTTTCTGTGGAGTGTAGTTTAGTGAAGCCAGATTGGTGAGGGTTGAGGAGTGAATTAGAAGAGAGGTAGTCCTTGAGTCGGACAAGAACAATTCGTTCCGTTAACTTAGGTAGGCAGGAAAGATGGGATGAGTGAGGAATAATATTTCTATTTGGCAGCAGCGATGAGTTTATGGTATCTATTTATGGCTGATTTCAGGGTGTTGAGGGCTTTTGTTCTAGCCGTGAAGTCGGTGGTGCGCTGGTGGATGTGCTCAAGGTAAGGCGTCTGCGGAAAGGGTCTTAAAGGCTTGGAGAAGTAAACCAGAGGTTACCGGCGTGTGAACTAAGTTTGGTGATGAGTGGCACGTGAATATCAAGGAGGTAGAGCTGTACCGATAAGGCTTTTTGCCGATTATTCCGATACCGCGTATAGCCGATTATTGTAATAGCCGATACCGCGTATGAAGCCGATTATTATATTATAGCCCCAAAACTACGTATACGACGTTGTATAAGGGCTAATAATGAGTTTCCAATCCTGTGTATAATAGGTCTTGGTTGCTACGGTGTCTGCTAAGTAGCGCAATGATAAATATGAATCAATAATAAGAAACAAGACGTAGATACTTGTGCTCATTTTTCTATTTGTAAAGATTACTGTGCAAAAAACCTCAACTGTAAAATAATTTGCATCGGCACCGATACTTTTCACCGATACCGATTATGCCGATTCCTCTAATAATCGGCCCGATTACGAATGCTTCCGATGCATCGGTACAGCTCTACAAGGAGGTTGGATAGCGTGCAATTGTAAGAAGAAAGGAGGTCATCAAAAGAAGAGGGAGAGTTAAGCATCATTTGGGAGTCAAGATTTAGGAAGATACTGGGTGAAGGCCTGACGGTCAGTGGACCCGGTAAGACGAAAAGAATGAGTTGAAGGAGGAGCCCGAGCGAATGTCTTGATTTGCAGATCAGCTATGATTAGACAATCGTCAGCCGTACATTGTACTGATAATTATTTTTAGCTTACAGAATCTATGCAAACGGTGCTGTTGCATCCTCTCACAACATTTGGCTGCGACAAAACTGCAGTGAGAAGACTGTGCTTTACATTTGCAAGAAATTTTCTCACCTTCAATAAATTCTCCGGTTTGAGCTTCTAGTTCATAAAAATAGAAGAAATGACGCCGTAGGCTTTGCTACGATGTTGACTAACGTCTAGAAACGCGACATGTGTCAATATGAAACGTTCTCAGGAGATTTAATCAACAGGAAAAATTAAGGCGACGTCACGTTACCTGTGCGTTGTGTTCATCCAAAGCGTTCTGCGTTGAACACAGAGGCGAATATACATAGAATATACATAGGCCTATCGTCGCTTTTCAAAGACCTGTAAACCTCTGCTTCTGGTTCTTCCCTTCCTCAGTCTCCGATCTGATATTTCGCCGCACAGATCTGTAGTAACCGAGAGTAGAATCTTTAGATATTGGCAGATAGATGCACTGGCTTCCATGTCCGTTTGCGGGCAGTCTGCATGACGACAGACTGGCTGCCATGAGGCAGGTAACAGCTTATCCCGTAGCAGCCACTTGGCTTTTCTCGGGCTCTGAGACACAAGTAGTTCTACTATAAACTAATAGCTTACAATACCTAATTCTTTTTATAAAGTAGCATTCACGAATCAGGAATACAAACTGTCATCGGATAGACTGATAATGGTGTATGTTTGATAACTTAGAAAACGTAGCCAAGTTATTAAACAGGCTTTTTCAAAGATAGTCTAAAGAGAATAACGCTGGCCTGTGTTTAGACCTTTCTTGAAAGGTAAAGAATAACGCGTCACGCTTGATTACACGTCTCTAGCTCATCATCGAAAGCGTCGTTCTGCGGTTGAAAGACCTTTCTGTCGAAGCTCGAACACGACCTCGGCAGTCCAACATATCTTTGTCCTGCCACTGACGTTTTCGGGTGGTGTCTGTCCCAAGCCTGGATAAAGGAGGGCGACGTTAATCATCATCGCTATGGCATAGCGTCGTTAACAAAAACTAAACTTCTGACCTTGGATTTGAACGGCAATAGCTATGGTTTGATAGTCCAGCATGATGTTCACTAGACTAGCTTATCACTTTTTAAGCCTCCCAATTATACTCTTTGGATTAATATTGGTTTATTACTCTGAAGTGGGGTTACACACGATGGTCTGGTGATCATCATGCTGGACTATCAAACCATAGCTATTGCCGTTCAAATCCAGGTCAAGAGTTTAGTTTTTGTTAACGACGCTATGCCATAGCGATGATGATTAACGTCTCTCTCCTTAATCCAGGCTTGGGACAGACACCACCCGAAAAGTCAGTGGCAGGACAAAGATATGTTTTGAAATGTATACTCCACTTCCCCCAGTGAGGAAGGAGGGGAGGGGTAGGTGAATGGTAACACTCATGGCCAGGAGAGCATTAGATTGCGGTTCGATACCCGTAACCCCACTCTAGAGCGGCGTCTTGCATGGCTGCCAAAACGTGTGTTTAGTTAAGATCTTGATTGTACTGTCATGTTTCAATGTAATCTTGCTGCATACTTGTCAGTTTGAATTAATAAAGAAGCAGTGTTGTATGACTTGCAAGACTTAAAACTTCGAGACCAAGATGAGACCAAGACAGTTGAATTCCGAGAAAAAAGATGAGACCAAGAAAGTCGAGTTCCAAGAAAGAGACCGAAACCAAGACACGAGGTTTAAGATAGTACAAGACATTTTCGGCATTTATTCCAGTGTATCACACAGAACAAACGATAAAAATCATGTATGAGTTTCCCAGCTATTTTTAAATACCATTACATTTTATGAATACAAAATCCTCAAGCATTGTGTCACCAAGACGTGCACGATGAGGACGCATAAAAAGTCCACTACGGTTGAAAACTCTTAATATTAAAATTTAATATTGATTTACTAAGAGTAAAAGACCATTCTCGCACCAATTCTTTTTTTTAATAATATGATTACGCGAGCTGAAGTTGCAGGTATACGCTGAATGTTTTTTCAATAAGAGACAGAACAAGACTTTCGCTTCAAGACAGTTTCTAGAAATTCGAGATATTAATGCGAGACCAAGAAGAGACCAAGATAATAGGTTCCCAAGACCGAGACGAGACCAAGACATTAAAAACCTATCTCGAGACGTCTCGAGATCGAGACTGAGTCTCGAGACCATACGACTCTGTAAAGAAGACTATTATTATCTCAGCTGTAAAATGCGTACATTGACAGTACACTTGTCGGTGGGAAACTCAGGCGGCGACGGAGAGGACTGGCCAGCCGCCCTCATATGCCGAGGCTAAGAAAGTGAAGGCGCTAACATTTCATGACCAATGCTTCCTCTCATGGAAGAGGCTGCTCGTCACCTTCCTTTTTTCTGCAAAGAAGTCATTCAATTACATATCTTCTTAATCGCTAGATGGCTTTAGTATAACTCAGAAGATTGGAGACCGCAGCTGACATGGCTCATGCTGACAAACACTCTTAAGCCACGTCTTGAAAGCCGACAGAGCATCAGTAATGTCATATGACCCCAAGCCATGGTAACTGATCAACCTTCTGCTTTAATTAATTAATTAAATTTATTTATTTTTATGCATTTATTAAGCGCCACCATCTAATGACCGAGCAACAATCGACGACGCTGTGGAATTGTAAGTGAAGGTTTTGCTCTATGTCCCTACACAGCGCCCGTCTCAAAGGATGCTCGAACCCGTCCTCTCAGCGTTGCAAGGCGACTGCTCTAACCTATCAGCTACCGTGTCCTACAACAGCAATCGCATGTTAATAATGATGAGATTGAAACTCAGTAAATCCTTTGGCAACGATGACAACTACGTTTGTTGGGCCCGTATTGAGTCCATAACTGCTCATTTCGGCACCAATGGCCCGGTGAACGTCAGATACACTGGCCCAATGGGCGTGGCTATTTGGGAAAGTGGTGCAACAATGTTCACATCAGAGCCTACTCTGAGCATAGGTCCGAAGACTTTTTTGAAGTTTCATTGCAGACTTCGACTTGCCCTTGTTCTACGTGCTTTAATGACAAGTGTGTCTCTTAGAATCTGAGTTTTGATTGTTTAATCAAAGGACTTCTTTAGGGTCACCGTCGATAACTGTACAGGCGAAACCTCAGGAAGCAGCCGTTACTGAGAATAACAAGACGATTAGTCAGAATATAGACCCAGGAGGATCAGGATAGCACGACACACGATAACATGATTTAACTTAACATAATAAAACCTAACATATTATAACTTAAGATAACACAACTCAAACAACATGACATAAAATAACATTAGTGCAGATGAGCCGTTTTGTAGCTACTCTTCCACTTGTTGCATTCTAATCCCTTTACCTCGTTATTCATTCGATAGAGAACGATAAAGTTCAATCGCTAGTCGGCGTTTATTTTGTTTAAGTCACCATTGCCGATGTAATTGCTGGCAACTTCTTACCATTCACATTGGTTGATACTTGCTAGTGACGAGTTTTCTGCTTCGATGAGCATTGTGGAGCGAAACTACTGAGTGAGCAAAAAAGTCAACAAAAGACATACTTTTTGCTACTTGATAAACTTTGAAATAGACCACATTATGACGTAGCTGATTAGAGAATTCTTGTTAGGCCTACATCCATTCTGTCTTTTAAAGGTACTAACTTGCATTTCAAGTGTCCTAAAATTGAGCAATTCAGCTCAAGCTTGCATTTTGTTGAATCGATGTGAAAAATTTGATGGCGCAAGCAGAAAACATACAACGAATTTTTCGAAATCGCCTTTAGTGCTGAAAACGATTAGCCCTATACTTGTAAGTTGCATTTCACTGAAATGCAACTTACAGGTATAAGGCTATAGTAAAGTGGATTGGTCGCTAGGTGAAATGATTTTACCTAGCGACCAATCCACCTTACTGTCTCCTGGATATATTTTTAGTTAATACCAAGATCTTCCATGCAGTTGATGCAAGACTCTCCAGGAAATAATTATATGACCATCTCAGACACTCAAATGTGCGAATTGTATTTTCCGCACAGGGACTTCAATCCAATACAGACTCTTGCGAATAAGCTGGTGCTGTGCGCTAATAAGCTTTAGAGTAGCGCTTTAAAAATTTGGAGTTTACTATTACGATTAACACAAGGCCACTACATAGCCACTATAGTTTCGAATCAGGTAGGCCTACAGTTACATTCGGGTAATGGAAGCGCAAGTCTACTAGGGTTATATATAAGCGCGGTATGGCGATTTAACTAGCCTAATTGGGCTATTTCATGTCGACTCTAATAACACACCTACCTACTCTGTCCTAAATAATATCCCGCCACAGGTGCACATCAACACGTGGCGCTACATAAATGTTCGATAACACTGAACTATGTTCATTAGTGCGTGGTTCAAGTTTCAACTAGAAAAAAGGTCTGAATTTCACGTGCTGAGCAGCAGTCGTCTCCATGCAAAGGGAATGGATATCTCACATCATCGCCGGCCTACGTGTCTTTTTGTCGGGTTGCGGCTACGCTCTCGTGTTACTTAATTGGCATTCTTCTCTCTTTCCTTTTCGTCTTGTTGTCGTTCAAATATCAGTCTAAAGCAGATCCACAGGACATGTAAAAGGCTAATTGTCCGCAGGAGTTAACCGACACGACTTCTTACGATTTAATTATTCAGCTTGTAACGATCCATCGAGTTACATTGCAAGAAAGTTTCCGAAGAAATCCCTGCTGATTAAAAGGCCTTTTGACATTTAACTATGAAGCAATGTTGCCTGGACATAGCCATTAGCTTATGAAGAGCATATCCACGACTAAATGCAGGATTCATAAGTCCCAGTTAGTCTTAGATCGTCGTCACATTTTGATGCTAAGATAAAATTCAATTGACTCGCTAAGGTAAACTTGCTACAAGATTGCCGTTGTCGTGTTTGCCTCTCAGTTTTCAAATCCTGGAATCAAGATCCAACGAATGGATTAAAATTAGCCATATCACCCTACATTACATTACATTTCAACTTATACGACGAAGTTTGCGCAAAAGTGTGGTAACCTAGTGTAGGTATACGGTGAAGTAATTCCATGAATGATAGATGGATAGAAGGATAGAATGATAGGATGATAGAATGATGAGATAATGGCGTTCTTGAAGTTGCCGCAATAACCTTGATCACCTCCTATAAGCTTGACCTCGGGGCCGACATAGAGTGTTCATATTAAGAGATATAAAAAATCTTTGTCAGTACGTTACAACGTGCGAGGAACTGTTTCCACAGCGTGGTCAAAATGTGCTTTCAGTTAAAAAAATTCCATTCACAATATGATACGCTAATTGCGCAGATTAAAACATGACATAAACATAGTTTTCCTCAATTTATGCGAGACTAATAGGTCGTGGCAGGCGGCCGAAAGATCGTTCATGAAACCTATCGCTTCTTTTTCTAAGTTGATATGGAATCTGGTGTTCCCTTATAACACACATTGCGTGTCTACGGTAAAGAAGAGCATCTCCCTTTCACTGTCAGGGATTCGCCTTCTCAGATTGCCTGCTAAGGACGAAACCATCAGCAGGCTGCTTCTTTCAATATATTACACGAATGCTTAGCCACTGCTTTTCCAGTATTACAATCACCTGTCTGGCACATTGAGGGAAAATATACTATAGAACCATTTAATATAATAATTTTTGTTCTTTAATTAAGCGCCTGCAAACGCACTGCGCTGTACAATTAACATACGTATAGTAGAAACGGCAGCCACACAGGGCGCCTTACATACATGTATATAGTAGAAGCACACGATAACAGTTTTACAGGAGTCGAATATAACTGTTTTTAAGCGGCAGCCACACGGCGCCAATCATGTTCTACATTAATTTAACCACTGTCACCTAGCGAGTGGAAGGCTGAAAAAACCTTACTGGGTCTACCGGGTTCGATCTTGGTACTTTCAGTTCTTCACGCCAGTGTGTTATCCATTACTCTACGGACCCCCCCCCCCCCATATATCTAACTACAACTTCATGCTGAACTGCTTGGTGAGAGTTGTCCCATCTTATCTTGGCTCACTATGTATCTCTGCCCCGCCTGTTCCTGGCTCCAGGTCCCTTCATTCGGCCGATCAGTGTGTTCTTCTTGTCCCTCGGGTTCCCTCCTCTACAACTCAGCACAGAAGTTTTGCTTTCGTCGGTCCTGTGGCCTGGAACAACCTTCCTCATAAAACTAAAGCTGAGCTAGTCAGCCTATCTCCTTTTCTGTTCCGCCAGCGCTTGAAATCTCTTCTGTTGGGGTCGGTAGCGCTACTGGTGAGTATTTATTGCCCTTAAAAAATTGTCATCATAAATGTCATGTTAACTAACTTCAGTTACCTGGTCTGTACACGTGCTGCAACGTATCGTACAGAACAAAACATATCTAAAATGAAATAATTTCTAAAGATAATTTATGGTAAAACCATAAAGGTGTTTCCATTATGGTTATTGTATTACGTCTGGCAATACCACGCAGTCACAGAGGAGGTCTACAACAAATGTATAGTCCAAAGGCCTATAAAGGTATGTAAGTAGACGATGTATAGGGAATAGGAGCAACCCTTATACATCCTGTGGATTGTAGACGACGGAATTCAACGCAGGTATATGGTTTGGCTTCTCTGCTTACTAACGCGCATAAAGGCGGTCCATTAAGGTATAGGGTATACATGCTTTTCGACAACACGTGGAGAGCGGAAGGTAATAAATGGAATCTTCAATTGTCTCTGGCAACATAGCACAATATCCATTAGGAATGATAGTAATATGAGAAAGTCATAGAAATATTATGATTTCTGCGTGCTACATACAGACTATTTTTAAGACATGCTCGATTGATCAGAAAGAGCTGCGTTGTTAGATATATTCTTAATCAACTGAGACGACTCAGGATTCAGTCTGTCTGTCTGTCTGTCTGTCTATCTTTCTTTCTGTCTGTCTGTCTGTCTGTCTGTCTGTCTGTCTGTCTGTCTGTCTGTCTGTCTGTCTGTCTATCTATCTACCTACCTACCTACCTATCTATCTATCTATCTATCTATCTATCTATCTATCTATCTATCTATCTATCTATCTATCTATCTATCTATCTATCTATCTATCTATCTATCTATCTATCTATCTATCTATCTATCTATCTATCTATCTATCTATCTATCTATCTATCTATCTATCTATCTATCTATCTATCTATCTATCTATCTATCTATCTATCTATCAATCTATCTATCTATCTATCTATCTATCTATCTATCTATCTATCTATCTATCTATCTATCTATCTATCTATCTATCTATCTATCTATCTATCGATCGATCGATCTATCTATCTATCTATCTATCAATCTATCTATCTATCTATCTATCTATCAATCTATCTATCTATCTATCTATCTATCTACGTCTTTCTGTCTCTCTACGTCTCTCTCTCTCTCTCACTCACTCACTCTCTCTCTCTCTCTCTCTCTCTCTCTCTCTCTCTCTCTCTCTCTCTCTCTCTCTCTCTCTCTCTCTCTCTCTCTCTCTCTCTCTCTCTCTCTCTCTCTCTCTCTCTCTCTCTCTCTCTCTCTCTCTCTACGTCTCTCTCTTTCTTTATCTAGACAGGTTTCTAAGTACACGTGTATCGGTATCCACCTTTTGTTCCGGTCGTATCGGCAAGGATAACAACTAAACGTCTTCGGTTTAAGCACCTGTAATAATTACTCACTCTTCTTATCACATTTACTTAGCATGGACTGCACTATATTCTGTCAATTTTCATCTACTATTATCATTCTGTTTTCGCATTTACCTTTCTTCTTGCCAAAAATAACCTCTGCCATTGTCTGTCTGTACCTGTGTCTGTGCCCTTCTGTTTGCCTGTCCCTCTCAATGGCTAGCTGGTTCGACACGCGCCTGCAAGCAAGCTGCTTTAATAAGAGATCTTGACAGAATCCAATCTCTTAGATTCAAATCAACAACTCCGTTTATCATCAAACTCTATACGTGCAAGGCTTGTTAAAATTAATTGGCGTGTTTTTCAGAGGTAAGACAAAATCAAGATTCTAAATCACATACGAATTCTGAATGAGTTTTATCACAAAGCTGCACGTGAAAACTATTATTCTTAAAATGTTTGTGATAGGTCTAACGGGCCTAAGTTTAGGTCTGTTTCATTCTCCTTTCAATTCTTCTGGCAACTTCAAAGACTAAATCATCTTTAACATATTGCACATGTTTTAATTTAATTACACAACAACAACACGGCGGGAATCTCCACAACATCTTCTCGCTTCCTCAAGACATTTCTGTTTCCATGGGGCTCCTACACTGAGGGCGCCTCTGAATAGTCTATACTGCGAGCGGCGCCTTATAATCCCTAGATGCGATACGATAAGTGTTATCTGTTTCTAAATATCATTCTGAAATGCCAGTTTAGAATTACATCTTTTTATTCTAAGATGTATATATTAGGCCTTTACATGTGCATGCATTATTATTAATTAGTAACTTTTATCGCGCCAGTGTCTAATGCACGAGGTATCAGCCGATGGCGCATCAAAACCAAGTCGTCAAATAGGTCAATATCCAGAAGATCAGCCGAGTGAGACAGAGAGGCAGTTTTATATAGCCCACAATTAAATATATTTCAAATGGCCTATATATGTTGTGTTCCGAATGAATTAGTGGATATTTATTGCATGAAATTTATTTATAGTCTTTGGCCAGTATGTTTTTCTAGACTCTATGACATCATACAACAGTACTGTGTATCAACGTAGCTACTGTTTATTCATATCGGTTAAAGAAAATTGACGTAACCGAGATGCAATTAGGTTTACAGTAACATCTGCGACACAGGTCATGCGGATTAAAATACTTCAAAGCAAAACACAGCAATCATTAAATGCGTTCATATTATAGATCGCCCACAGCAAACACGTCTGAAATCAATAAAACTCTACTGCACATACCCAGGCTACGTGATTGTAATATATATATATATTACAACTTACAAATGTCGTTGATAGATTCGTGTACGGTGTAGAGAATTTTATGTCGAACTCTGTTGTCATTGTCGCTGCCATTGTAACTCTCCGTGAATTATTTTGTACAAAAATCAAAGGATGGAGATGCAAGTCTCGGGGTTGGAAGGCCCATAGAACTATCGGTCATTTATAGACGAGTCATCCTCCTATCTTAACCTTTCTCGACCCCAGTCACTACTCATCTCAGGTTCTCCAACCAAGCCATATCCCACACAGCACCACGCCTCTGGAACGATCTCCCCTCCGAATTCCGCAGATTCTCGGTTCCTCCATCATCAATACAACCCGTCCTTCATCCTCCTCCTCCTCATGTTCCTCAATTTATCACCCTCGGGCTTTCCACTCAAAATTGAACTCTCACCTTTTCAAGTACTCTTACTCTGGCTCATCTGATCCTCCGCCTTTCAATTCCTCTCGCCATAAACGACACCTGCCTTAACAGCTGCTCTGCCTCCTCTCTTGCTCTGACTTCTGGCCTCCTGGAAACCGGACTAGGACCTCCCTTGAACTACTCTCTGGAAAACCCCTCTGATTGGACGTGGTGCTCTGCGCTTGGCCTTCGAGTGGTGCTTTAGAAGTTTAAAGATTACGATGACGATTTCGAGTCATATAAAAAAAATTCTCAAATGCCTCACAACGCCGTACACTCCTTTGATCGACTGGGCATCTTTGACGGCTCCTGGTCACTGCTGCTGTTCCCGCTGGAGATAACGCTGACGCCAAGTTCTTCTTCGGCTGTTACCTGGCTCCGAAAACCACCTGCCGTGTCAACTGATGCTACTCCGTCGAGTTCCGTTGATCGCGAGGCACAACAGCAGCCGCGTCTGCAGCAGAACAGATCTCGCAGGTGCTTCCGGAATCCACCGGAAGTCAGAACGTAGAGGAAAAACGTCATTCCGTAGCTGCACGACGACACCATGTTGATAATGACGCGAACTAGGTAGAGCTGAGGGGTCGTGTTTATGTACTGTAAACAAAAAGCCAGCAGTATGCTTGTGTGTGTTGATGTATGTATGTATGTATGTATGTATATATGTATGTATGTATGTATGTATGTATGTATGTATTTATGTATGTATGTATGTATGTATGTATGTATGTATGTATGTATGTATGTATATATGTATGTATGTATGTATGTATGTATGTATGTATTTATGTATGTATGTATGTATGTATGTATGTATGTATGTATGTATGTATGTATATATGTGTGTATGTATGTATGTATGTATGTATGTATGTATGTATGTATGTATGTATGTATGCATGTATTTATGTATGTATGTATGTATGTGTGTGTGCATGCATGCGTGATGTATATGTGTAAGTATGTATGTATATAGGTATGCATCTATGTATGTATGCATTTACGTATGTATGTGCGCTTGCATGTACGTATGTATATGTATGTATGTATATGAACAATCGAGCATTTGTATAGCAGGAACCCGTTACTCTTCTATGACTTACAGTTACATGACTGAAAGGCTCGAATTGTTCTCTCAGTTAAAGACCTGATTCATGGCGGTTTGGCGTGCACACAACTAAAATCACGCGTCGTATATTCAACAACACTGAAGCGATTCCTGCTACGTTAAAAATGTGGACAAGATGGTTAAACCAAGACCTGCGTAAGTTTCAGTGAAAGTGTGAAATACTGCAATGTATCCATCCTGCTCAACAATAAACCCGCCACGCGAAGTACAAAACAGGACTTGTACTGTATATATGCAGGAATTCATCTGGAAGTTTGTAGCTCATCTGATGGTTCTCTTAAAAGCGCTGTGAAAATAGCTGTCCAAGGGGTTCTGCCCATAAATGCAAGTAGAAGCAAATCGAAGAAAAAGCGTTTGCTTGAATGGAAAATGCACGGATAGTTTTGAGTCGGATTGACAACTTTTGCCACTGTAGAACTGAAACTGGTGGACGAGGAAACGGGATAATTAAACATGCATCAGTTTGTTTCTGTACACCAACCTCTCCCATTCTATAGACCAGCTGCCTATTTTTAAACAAACCTGTCCATATTTGTAAACCAGTGTGTAGTAGATGCTGAGTGGGACCGTCATGATCACGTAGAAGATGCAGATCAACACAATTGTCATCGTGATTCGCGTCTCCTTCTTTTCACTGGCACTGGCATCGATGGACATGTGCCTGCGCATATTGCGTGCCAACCACAGCTTCCCTATTATGGCCGCGTTGAGACTGACCAGCGCAATGACCGGAACATAGCAGTAAGCAGAATAGCTCAACATTGGAGCGACGTTCGACTGAAAGTCGTTCCACTGACTCACAATGGAACATTGCTGTTCCTCATCTGCGGACCAAGCCCAAAGTTGGTTCAGATACAGAGCGACGATTGGGACCGGCAGCAATGCGACGTTTATGACTGTGTTCCTGTAACTGCAGATATGCTTTGCTCTCAGAGGAAACCAGACGACGATGAAACGTTCGACAGCCAAAGACGTGACTATCCAGGCCGAATAGGTGTAGACGACGCGGAAGAAGAAACGGTGGAACTTGCAGAAACCGTCCGTTAGACCGATGAGGTTGATCCTAATAACCGTCTTGAACCAGTTGTACAGAATGTCCATGATCAGTACCAAACTGTCCGATGTGGCCAGCGCTGAAAGATGCACAGCCACTGTACTGTAACGTAAAGACCTGCGACTCATAACTATCAAAGTCAAGATGTTTCCCAACACGCTGACCACTGTGATGATCGGGTTCGAAACGGTAAAAATATAGTCGCCCAAACACCGAAAGTAATCGCAGGTGACTTGTTCAGTATTACCGCGAGTTCCATTTCCTTCTACATTTCCTCCTGAAATTGTGCCAACACTATCGTCAACATTTGAATAGTTTGTACGATTAGCCATCTTTAATTTGGGTTGAATGTGTCGATCATCTTCTAATCATGTTGATAATAATGTGCCTATAGCACACAATCGTGTTGTATGTTGTGGCTTACACTTGAACGCGTGGCGCGTGTTGGCTAAGAAGTGAAATTGTATGTGACTTAAATACTGTCATGCAATACGAGACTTGTCAGCATGCATCCGATAAACAACCATTAGCGAGATGTAATTAGGCGGCCTCTGGATGTTCGTGTCAATATACCTGTAGGCTACATGTAACTTCTTTGCATGAGTCTATGTCCAAGAGACAAAAAGGTCCGTCGGTGGCAGATGGATGACAGTCATTTGTTCAATGGGTCTTATGAGCTTAGATTCAAAGGGATAATTACAAAGAGTACGGCATGTCTGATTAATCTTTTATGAAAATTTTTCAAAGAACAATATCTTTGGCAGGAAACAGGATATTTGGACCTATGAATATTTCATCAGCCTCTACGCAATGTAGGAAAGTATTCCTAGACGTATACAAACTGCAAATAGGAAAATCGCATGAATTTCAAGACGCTTCGTTTCGACAGAATTGACATTTTCTTGCCTTAGTCGAAGATCCGAAGTTTCTGACCCCTGAGTTTAACAATTTTCCTCCTGCTACGTGCATGTGTGTTTTAACAGGTTAATTGTAGACCAAAATTATGGAAACAAGGCCACAGAGTGTGTCAGAAAGACCAGGCAACATATCAGAATGTAAAATTATGAACGGACGATCGTGACAGGCAATGTTTGTGGAGTATAGAATATTATCAGTACAGAACATTAGGCTGATGTGAGTCACTGGCTTTCTCGGTGTCTAGTTGGAGGTAGGGCTCTGGAATTCGCCATCCGTTTCTATCCGATCCGCCGGCTGGCTGATGTTCTTCTGGCATGGACTTAAATTTTATGCGAGTGGAATGACTGTCACCTCAGTCATTCACCTCTGTTACGTTCTTTAGCACTTTTGGAGGTTCTTAAAAGCGCCTTATAAAAAGTCAGATACGTGCATATCTACCTACCTTCATATCTACTTACTTACTTACTTAAAAACTACATACACACACACACACACATATATATATATATATGTATATATATATATTTACAATATTCCGGAAGTGTATATATGTATATATATATATATATATATACTTCCGGAATATTGTAAATATATTTTATATATATACATATACATATGCACATACATACATAAAGCATGAATAAAGCATGCGTAATATTTAAACATACACACATAAAGACAGACAGATAGACCGACAGACAGGCAGACAGAAAGTTCCCAGGTGCGTACACACACACGTGTTCTGGCAACTGAATTCACAAAGAGCATTGTTTCAAGGAGTAAAGCTTACCTGAGTCCTCAGTATGTTCTCAATGAACGTGTATTCACTTTCGTGGTTTATTCAGAGCCCCGTATACGAATAGGTCTAATTGGCGAATATATTGTTAACTTAGGAGATATAAAAAGACGTATATGACGTCAGAAGAAAAAAGGCAACTGAACATAATGTGCCAGAGGCGACTTGAAGCCTGCCTATGATTAAACACAGGTACGGTCATTTTGCAAATACATTGTATAGCAGAACTGTTGGTGAACAATTAATTGGTCTGGTAAGAATGAGTTTAAAATACAGTCTCCGTTACTTTAATGTATCTAGTACTCGCCTATGTCTGTCTGTCCTACTGTATGTCTGTCCTACTGTCCTACTGTCTGTCTGTCTGTCTGCCTGTCTGTCTGTCTTTCTGTCTGTCTGTCTGTCTGTCGGGAGCGTCTTATAGACAATGAGGCAGACTTAAACATTATCTCATCCTGGAGGCATTACTGTTTGTCTGCCCACGTCGCAATTATTTTCCGTTTGGCTATTGATCTCCATAATATGGCTAAGATATTTTAACGCATATGATAAGGTTATGTAATGCGTAGGTTTCTGTAGAGCTAGCTTTGAAACAAGTAAAAAGGTGTAGTCGGTGGTCTCCTCGAAGTTAACTCGTACTATGTAACTTTTGGGCAGAACCAAATGGGATTAAATATGCTATGGATACCAACAGAAGGTCGTGTAATTCGATTATGCATGTATGTATGCATGTCTAACTATCTATCTATCTTTAATGAACTTAGGTAGCACCCCTTCAAGAAATCTATTCAGTGGCGCTCCCGACCCAGGCCCGGTCAAAAAGCAAGGTCTTAAGACAGGGGCGCCGCCAGGCTTTTAAAAATTGGACGCACACCCCTCCCGTCTCCTCCCATCCACACCCGTCCCTTGTCTGCCACTCGTAGTCATACACGGAAAATGACTCAGAGTGACTTATAAAAGTACAGTGTAACACATGCATATGATATCATATGATATTATTTATACATAATGGACGGTAAACCCAAAGTACAAAGTGAAATTGTCAAAAATATTGATGCGATGCCTAATCCTTGTGTGGATTTGATTTGGTAGGTGGACGCACGTGCGTCCAGTGCGTCACGCTGGCGGCGCCCCTGTCTTAAGAAGGCCACAGTAAGCACCTGAGAGGTCCCTAGGGGAGCGAAGCGAGAGAGGGAGGGAGGTCATTCCAGAAGGTAGGACCCACCACGGAGAATGCCCTACGCTGCGCCATAACATAGGAAACAACAAAATCACCCCCAAGAGGCTGAGCGCAAGGCTCGGCGCCCCGCACAAGTGGAAGTTAAAGTAAAGAGCTCGCAGAGGTCGCCCGCCCTAGGACACAATGCCACGCCATGGTGGAGACCCTGTAATGAATGCGATGCATGTATGTACCGTATGCATGCATGTATATGTATGCATGCACGTATGTACGTGTATATGCACGCATTCCATGGCTGTATGTATGTTTGTATGCATGTATGTATGCATGCATGAATGCACGTAGGTACGTGTATATGCAAGCATTCATGGTTATATGTATGTTTGTATGTGTGTATGCATGTATGTGAGCATGTATGCATGTATATATGCGTGTATACATGACTAATCGATTGATTATCGTAGGATGGATGTTAAAGTGTACGCATGGGGCGTGAATAAAATATGGACCCTGAATGCGGTCATCTGCAGTGGTTAGTTGTTAATTATCAGAGGTAGAAAACCTTTAGCATTAAGTGCATAGTGTCACTGGCTATCAATTTATCAATGTCGATTTGCACAAAGCATATGTGACTTTATGGACTTCTGGTTAGCCTGATTTGTCAGCGTTGACCCCGCATGGCAGACACGAGACGCAAAATTTGATCAACCCGATGCACGAAAGAACTGCAAAAAGAGAAGACATCACTTTTCCACAAACGAGCTGTAAACAGATCACAGTTGCGAAAAACGGAAAAAAATATTTAAAAAAACGGAAAAACATCGTTTATTCAAAGAAATAAAAAACGAAAAAACGGATAAAACGAAAAAAGAAAATTATTTGACTGTGGGCACTTTTCACATGATTTTATATTGATATTGTCTTCCGCAAGATGACTCCTAATAAGGATCGTGCCACCCGAATAAACTTTCTCACAGTAAATGCATTTCAATTAAGCCAATGTTGACCTTTTGTCTTTCTCGTTTATCAAAGTAACGTGAATCCATTCCGCGCCCTTTTCTTTTGACATTTTGGATAACTTAAAAATAACTTTTATAAATTTTATTTCTTGTAGGGCCTACTGTGCTATTTATTTCTCAAAATTAATGATGACGTTAAATAGTGACGTAAATTAGCTGAATCCTTGAAAGTACGGAGACAACGTAAGGGACATCAGACAAAAATTAAATTAAACAAGATAATAACAGACAGTAAATAAATAAGTAAAGTTATATACAAAAAATAATAAAAGACGGGAAAACAGGACGAAAAATAAAAAAACGAGATTTTTTGGTAAAAAATAAAAACCGATAAAACGGTCGTAACAACTGTGCAACAGATGAAGATATCAAAGATGCAGCAAACACAAAGGTAAAAGGTATCAGTGATGTACCTAACACTAACAAAGGTAAAGATATCAGTGATGTGTCTAGCACTTACAAAGGTAAAGGTATCTGTGATTTGCCTAGCACTTACAAAGGTAAAGGTATCAGTGACGCACCTAATCCTTACAAAGGTAAAGATATCACAGATGCACCTAACACTAACAAAGGTAAAGGTATCAGTGATGCACGGGATCATGCACCTGACACAAAGGTAAAGGTATCACATATACACCTAGCACTAACAAAGGTGAAGGTATCACAGATGGCTCTATGGGAAAATGAAATAATTATACGATAGACATCGTTAAGGAAATGATCATTGTCTCTACTGTCAAGCGTTAATTTGATTTGTTGCTAACAGTTTCAGCGGAGTTTTGTGCCGTGTACACCTACACCTGGCGTCTGTCACCTGGGCAACGCGTTTCCTGTTGCAATATCACGTTAAATCATACTATGATTGTAATTAAACATTTATACAGCGCTAATCAAAGATCGGAACAAATCAGATGTGCTTTCTGCGCTAGCCTATACACCGCTAAATGTTGTTACGAACGAAAATGTTATATCGTATGGTTGGATTCGAAACTCTATGATGACAGGCTGATGCAAGCGCCGCCCTAAATCGCGCAGCTTATACACGCGTATCTTGCTCTATTAAACACATTTAGTGTCGGTGTGTGAAATATTATGATCAAGAGATGCATGATGAGTTCGGTATGACGACGCGGTGAATGCATAGTTCGACGAAACGTCGAACGTTGTTTGTAGCCTAGTGTCCTTGAATAAGTCGAGAGCAAAAGATATTATCTTTTGCTCTCGTTCTCAGTACTGTTACTTACATCCGCAAAGAGCATCGATTTTAGCGTCACTTTCATCATCACTGGGAACGATATGTTCTTGTAACATTTGTTCTCATTTCCGCGGAAGAAACACATCAGAGACGTTTCGGTATCTAAGATTTGCTTAAGTGCGCTGCTAATGTATGGCCTTTCCGTTGCTAAAAGCTTTAAGACAAAGAAATATCTGTATCTAAGAAACGGACTGCTTTGAGATTATAGACATGGACGTGAACCTTATAAGCTTGGTACATTCAGGTAGATTTGCCGAACCAAAGTTAACGAACGTTGAATGGGTCCACGTTTCAGAAGCACTCAAGCTATCCCATTTTCTCATTTGTAATTTGTAATAACAAATCCAGGTCTCATTTTACGTTAGCTTCATGCAGCTCCGGCCTTAGCCTACTTGTGGCCTTGTTCCAGCTCTAGGCGTAACTTTGGTCTAAAAAGTGGGGATACCAATTTCTTACATACAGGAAGCAAGGCCGAAACTGCGATCTCTGGGATGGCACAATACTAAAATACTGATAATGAAATATTGATTGGCATTGTTCAAAAAGTGGGGGTAAGGTACCCCAGTCCAAAAAGTGGAGGTACGGGTACTCCTCGTACTCCTACTCCTATTTAATCTATACTTTTCTATGCCTCTACAGTACTACTATTGTTAAATTACCTATAAGTAGAGGCTCTACTTACATGTATAGGTAATTTAACAATGGTGGTGCATGGCTATCAATTTACACGAACACAGTCCGAAAGCTTTTTCATATATTTTTTTCAGTTCAACTTAAAAAACCAACACAAATCTAAATTAAACTGTACTCCACATTCTACACTTTTCAAAGTTCAAATCCGCTCCATCAGTTCATTCCTTTCTCGCGCCACCCCGTGCAACGTATAAAACACCTGTACAATTAGCTGATTAGATATGCAAGGCCGACCGCTCATCACCAGTTTAGCTAAGCGCAAACATTGACACATTAATGCGGCATTATACACGCACCTATTTGGCACACAAGCAACACTGCTGTCAATCAAACGCCCAGACACCAATGCTAATTAAAATTAATCGTAATCGTAATCTCCAAACTTCTAAAGCGCCACTCGAAGGCCAAGCGCCGGGCACCAGCCTATTCACGAGCGCTGCGTCAATTCAGAGGGGTTTTCCAAAGAGTAGTCTAGGGGAAGTCCAATTCCGGTTTCCATGGGGGCAGGTCAAGAGTGGAGGCAGAGCAGCTGTTAAGGCGGGTGTCGTTTAGGGCGAGAAGAATTGGATGGCGGAGGATCGGATGAGTCTGGGTAGGAGTTCTTGAAAAGGTGAGACCAGTTTTGAGTGGAAGCCCGGGGTCATAGATAGAGGAGCATGAAGAGGATGATGGAGGACGGGTTGCGATGATGATGATAATAATCAATATGAACGTCAACTTAAATCAATTTCAATGCTTTACGAAAGCGCGTTCATGTCCATCATGAAGGCTACAGAGTATAAAGCTTGTGCACACAGGCTTCACGATTAGACCTGCATTGAATTACAAGAAGGGCGAGTTCTCTTTGATGCAACTCCTGTAGTGTTCGCTAGTTGGAGCCAGTTTCTTTGCTGTGCTGCCATGCAGCGTCATGTTTCACATAGTCAGTAATGCAGAGGGTTCCGATGATGATGTTCGAGCCTCCAGCTCTTTTTCTCCTCCTCCTTCTCCTTCTCATCATTATCAATACCATCATCATCACTATCATCATTATCCTCATCCTCCTGTGACCACTCCCACAAGAGAGAGGACGTTAGGCAGGAAGGGAAGCAGGCAGGAAGGAAGCGACGTAGAGAGGAAAAGAGAGAGCGAGAGCGAGGGGAAGGACAGTGTAGGAGCGGAAGATATGGAAAAATTAGGTATGGAAAGAGAGGAGAGAAAGGAGAGGAAAAGATACAGGTGGCGGTAGAAAGGGATGGCAGATTAGAGGTGATAGCCTCTATCAGAGGCTGTCTCTTATACTCTGAGGCTCTCTACTCTGAGGCTTATCCACCTCTACTTAGAGGCCTTCATCATCTTTCACAGGATGAACGATACATGGATAGCAACAGAAATTTTCCTCTGAAAGGACATCTTGCCTAACTAACGCGCGGATACTCTACGCGAGATGTAGTAGTGGGGTGTGGATGAGAAAGAAAGGAGGCGGATCAGGGAAACAGAGAAGGGCAGGAGAGAGAGCGAGAGACCCGGAGGCAGTGAAGCAGGCGAAAGGGAGGAAAATGGGAGGGAAATAGGGAGGAAGGGGTGGGATGAGGGACGGAGGATGCACGATTGTACCTACTTGTGTATTCAATTTTTCATAGTATTTACATATGTAGTCATGTGTGTGCGTAAGAAGGCTATCGCATAACATCCTGAAACGCGCATCTGATATCGACGTTGTTACTACATTCAACATATCCGGTGTCTATCGGTTAAATGTTACGCACCGAAGTGGATGATGGCTCTGTTGTACAATGCATTCATTGCTTTCATGTCGTAATTAGCGTTGTGTATACAGGTGTACCTGGATTGGTCCAATTCTTTTGATTTCATCCGACGAATGGAATCGATCTCATCGTCTGTTTCATCATCTCTAGGAACGATTTCCCCGCAGCTCTTGTTCTCAATACAGCGGAATAAAATAAGATCAGAGGCGCGCTCGTATTTGAAGTGCTTGATGAAGAGCGTGCCCACTATTGCCATCCCATTATGAACGTTTCATAGGAACATTTATGCAAGACATACCTAATAAGCACATATACAAGACATGCGGCACATGCTTAAGGAAAACATATGCAAGACATCCCTAAGGAGCACTAATACAAGACATACCTATTACCTAAGGAACAATTATGCAAGACATACATTAGGAACACTTATGCAAGACATACCTAAGGAACACTTTTACAAGACATACTTAAGGAAAACTTATGCAAGACATACCTAAGGAACACTTATGTACCACATATCTAAGGCACACTTTATGCAAGACATACTTAAGAAAAACTTATACAAGACATACCCAAGGAAAATTTATGTGTCCCTAAGGCACACTTATGCAAGACATACCTAAGGAACACTTATGCAAGACATACCTAAGGCAGTCTTATGCAAGACATATCTAAGAAACACTATATCTTGTGCAAGACATACCTATAGAGCACTTATACAAGATATACCTAAGGAAAATTTATGCAAGACATACCTAAGGAACACTTATGCTAGACATACCTAAGGCACACTTATGCAAGACATACCTAAGGCATACTAATGAAAGACATATCTAAGGAACACTTATGGGTTAGGATGAGGATAATGATGATAGTGATGATGATGTTGATGATAATAATGAGAAGGAGAAAAAGAGCTCGAACATCATCATCGGAACCTTCTTCACTGACTATGGGAGACATGACGCTGCATGGCAGCACAGCAAAGAAACTGTATTTTTACTTAATCATGAGAAAAAGACAAACGTGTGGGTGTTGGAGACTACTACACTGGAAAGGAGTCTACTTAATTGATAAAGTGGAGGAAGCTTTCATACTTCGGGCATGTGCTGCGGAAGAGTGGAGATTGTCTGGAAACGGAGATTATCCAAGCAGAATTCCAAGAGCTCAAAGAAGACCAAAAATGGGATGAAAGAGACAAGAAACAGAAATGGATGGCGTAGAATTGTTCTTGATGCGGCCAATCCTTGGACCGAGGACGGTTGAAGTCAAGATTGGAGTCAAATACGACGCTCCATGGCAATTGCTAGCTCGTCCATGCAAGATGGAGACGATCCTTCCGAGGCGGATAAGGCCGAACCGCTCACCTACTCCGACGAAGAGACTGACTGGCAAACGTCGAATAGGAGGCAGGCTTTTGAGTATAATATTACCGTGTTATCTTTCATGTTGTTCTTCGTCGTATATAAATATATTAATTTTTATATACTGTCTGTCCTGACCGGTGAATGAAATCACCCAATTATAAATCAAATTATTTTAGTCATAAAGGCTATAGATAGAAATGTAAGCACGCAGGTCTGCATGCGAATGTAGAATCTTTCTACGTGCCACCTACAAGATAACGGTTATACAAATTTACAATTCGACGGTGAATTTCTCACTCATTTACGATTAATCGGAAGTGTATGAACTGAACTGGTAGCGGAAGCCACGCACCCGTGTGTAACCTCCACCTGCATTTTCCTTTATCCCGTGGTTTACTAATGAACTATTCGGCGAGGCTTAAAAGCATGAATTATGCTGAACCGTCCACGGACTCAGATTTGAGAGAGTGAAGCTCAAACATAAAAAGAACTTGATTAGGACCAAAACTGACAGGTAGAAAGTTGACTTCCGCAAGAATCTTTTACTCTAATTCATGTAGACTAATTTTCTCTACTTGAATTAGACTAGCACTAACAGCGATCACCTGATCACACAAGACGAACGCTAATTATATAGATAACATTATAAAGCATTAAGAACCAGCAGGTATCAGCGACGCCAGGGGCGTCTACACCATAGAAACCTTGGAGCAAATGCTCCATCCAAGAAATAGGGGGGAGATCTGTCAGTGTGTGTGCCACTATTTTAGGGGGAGGAACGGGAAGGGGGAAGAAGAGGGGAAAAGGGACGTTGCTCCCAGGGCCGCCGACAGAAATTCCGGGCCCCTAGGCACAGCAGTCACGGGCCCCTAGGCACAGCAGTCGTGGGCCCCTATAGGCAGAACAGTCACGGGCCTCTAAACTATCTTTATGCTCTATATAAATATAATATCGTACGGTCGTACGAAAAAAAACACAAATTGAGATAATAAAAGTGCGTGTACGACCGTACAATATTTTATTTATATATTATATACAATTATGATTTTATTCAGATGCTTGAAGTTTAAACTGATTGTATAGTTAAGCATCAGATAATATATTTAAACAGGCATAAATCATAAACTTTGTATAACTGAATATAATATTTTTCATAAGTTGATTGCTGGCCCGGCCCGGGCCCGTAAAAAGTCGCCGGGCCCCTGGGCATTTGCCCCCCCTGCCCCTCTCGGCGGGCCTGGTTGCTCCAATGACTTAGGGGGGATAGACGCCCCTGAACGACGCAACGCGTACCGACCACTTATTCATTAACATTCATCGTGTGTAAGAGACTATCATATCAGAGGCTTACAAATCGTATTATTCGCCTGCGCCAGACAAACCTATTGATATCCATTGTCGCTATCTGTATATAAATGGTATATACATATTATATATTAATCTTCCTTCTCCAATCTTGGAAGCAAGTACAAACCTAAAGAAAATAAAGCAGAAACAGAATATCTAGCATTTCCATTCATTCCGTGTAATTAGTCTAGCTATAATCAAATCAGTCCATTTTCTGTAGACAACCTGGTGAACCATCAGGAAATTTTTTCACAGGACGGACAAAGAACTGAATTTAGGGTAAAATCCTACAGATAGGCAGGCCCGTCACCAGACTTAAATTCAAGAGGAGGCAACTTCGGGAGACATCCAGCAGTAGCGAGATTAACAATCAAGCTTCACACACCATTGGCAAAAAGCAAGAGGAGGCAACTGCCTCCTATTGCCTTATACTGGCTACGCCTATGCAGATAGGTAATAGGCCTACGAAAGTTCCTGTATAGAACTTAATCCACAAAATATTAAAAACTACTAAAAAAATGGTCGAGATATCATTCAAATTGTAGTGTATTTATAAATTTGTGGCTGCTGAAATATTGGACATAACCGACTGTTTTATTTGGGGGGGTGGGGGGGTAGAACCGACCTGCGATCATCAAAGTCCACTGATGTATTCGTGCCAGCAACAAAATCGCTGGCCCACTTATGAAGAAAAATGCAGAAATCATAGGAAGCAAATATGAACTAAAACTGACCTATCTAGCTATTACATGAAAACAAAGGAAAACAGCTATTTACATAATAAAAACGTATCGAGTGGTCCTTGCCTATAAACAATAGCCTAGATCTGTCAACAGGGCATTGTTAATTTGAGCTTTGAAAGTCTCCAGATGACCAACACCCGTATTTCTAACGAATGCCGTCAATAATGAACTCTGTTTGATATACCGAATAGGCTATTTGCTGTATTGGTACATAATTTTATGACAATGTGGCTAATCTAGGCCATAAAATCAACATCACTGTTACTTCTCTACGCCACACAAACTCTGATTAACTAACACAAACCCATAAAATCGATCTGCACACCCACCCAAAAACGTAAACGGATATAATGGATTAATAACATGTTCCCTGACCCTAACTGCTACTGCAGCTTTAAACGTATCCAGAAGGCTGTCAATAATAATAGTTCTCTAATGAAACAAATAATTATGATGCATGCATTACTGTTAAGCACCCTTTAGAACGAAACAGTGGTTTACAGGAGTCATCCAGTGGAAGAACGTTGTGTAACCCATATTGGAGAATTGGTTCGGCTAATGGAAATGAATTATATTTCGGTCACGACAACGTTATTGTATTCAAACTCCGGTAACACGGGCCAACCATAGTTAGTGCTCTTTTACCATTCTTCGACCCTATACAATGAAAGCCCACGTTGCAAACAATAGTCCGTAGGTTGCTTGCCTTTGCTATCCAACCTTCTGGTTATCGATACTGAATTGTTGCCTTATTGTTGCCATACTGAATATATTGTGGACAAGTCGTCAAAACCTGTATGGTATCTGCCAGTGAGACAATACGTAAATGCTGGGAAGAATGCAAAAAAAGTAGAAGGGCATCTGTTTATCTTGAGCATATAATATATATATATATATATATATATATATATATAATGGTCATTTGGTTATTAAATTATTAATTAGGTGAGCGTGCAGCATCTGTTTAAACATATACAGATTGGTAGTTTCACAAATTTCAGTGGGAATCTCGTTCCTTACGGAGGAGTCTATAGGCCTATGCTTAGCCGAGAATTTTACGTGAGTTTAAGTGCGCAAATGCCGAACGGTATTTGCCCGAACTCCTGGTGAAGTGAGTATGAATATTCGACCCACGTTGGACGTAATCATAAAAATTAGAGGGTAGACCTAAGAGGTTGCTGGTGAAACAATACATAAAGGTACCTATTTGCAATGTTTTTATCTGGTGCAGTTTGATTAGGTTAAGTTCGGCGAACAAGTCTGTACAGTACAATGTAGGGGAGGGGCTTTGGTTATGACCCTTAATGCCCATTTTTGGAGTATGACCAATTTGCTTAGTCTAGAATTGTATGTAGAGGCCCATACCGTCGTGCAGTAGTTGAGGTAGGGGTATATGAGCAAGTAGTATAATTTCATGCGAATATCAACAGGCAGGAGATGGGATACACGCGATATTATTCCTATATTCTTTGCTATTTTTGCAACAATAGATTTTATGTGGACGTTTCAGGTCATGTGGTGGTCGATGTACACCCTCAGAAACTTTGTTGAAACGACCTGAGAAATAGGGAGGTCGTTGAGGAGTAGTATTAAAGATTCATTGAACGGAGCCATTTTCCTATGGGAGCTGAATAATATAAAAGCGGTTTCCAGTGGCGTAACTTTGGTCTAAAAAGTGGGGTTACCAATTTCTTACATACACGAAGCAAGGTGGAGACTGCGATCTTTGGGAAGGCACATTAATAAAATATTGATTGGCATTGTTTAAAAAGTGAGGGGTACGGTAACCCAGTCCAAAAAGTGGGGGTAGGGTACCCCTTGTACTCCCACAAATTACGTCTCTGGAGGTTTCTCACAATTTAGTGGTTTGTTGGCGCTAAACCAGTCGTCTATACTAGCTTACGGTCGGAGTTGATTATCTGCGTTAGAGTGATATAGGAGTTGTGAGCAGGGCTGTAGTGGTAAAATTTGAGGTGAGTATACGCTACCGGTGACCAGCGGCGTAAAAAAATTTGAAGACCTTTTTTTAGGAATTCGTCTAAGAAAAATGTCAGACTTTTCACAAATTCCCTTAAAATTTTCTGACTTTTTACTATTTCGTCTCTGAAAAAGTTGATGACCTTATTTTTTTTAGTCATTCGCCCTAAAAACCTCTAAAAACCTGTCAAAACCTCTCTTTTTCCTCCAAATTTCATTACTCAGGTCTCTACACAGGTAAGTATACGCTGTATACCCGCGTATACCCTCGTCTAGAGCGCTGAGTATACGCTCTCAAATTTCGCTAGAGGTGAGTATACGCTGTATACCCGCGTATACCCTCAACTACAGCCCTGGTTGTGAGAGAGAAGATATTTCGTCGCCTGAGAATTATCTTAGCGTATCTCCATTTTCCAAAATTCCGAGATAAACGAGGTAGAAGTTTGGGCCGCATTTTGCGGAAAAATGAGAAATTCAATGCAATAAGTAGGACACTGCCAAATTACAGTTCACAACCAGACGTCATATTAAAACATCAACATTACATAAAGATATTGCATTAAAAAAATTAACAATTATAGTTGTTTTTCTGAAATTTGTGAAAATTTTGTATAAAATGGATTTACAAATATTACAAACCATCTTTCTGAAAACAAAGACATGAAATTATTAAATTAAGCAACGACCAATTATTACAGAGTGTTTTCGTTAAAATATTCATTTATATAGTCCGGATTTTTAAAAGAAAAACTTTTAATTGTCTGGATATGCGCCACTATAGTCCAGCTAAGCGCACAGGTTTATACTGCTGTATCTCCTGCGCGTCCAATCAGCGACGAGCTTTCTGTGGACATACAACAACAGAGACCGCATGCTACACTATGAATGCTGTATGGAGATACGATAAAATGTTTCTGAAAACAGGACATACGACAGTATATTTTGTTGAATATCTTTAAAACGACCTATCGTATCTCCTAGCCATTGAAACTGAAGAAAGATCAAAAAAATTCTGCTACAAATCAACCCTTAACTACTTTTCGAAAAAAAGTGGAGATACGACAAGATAATTCTCAGGCGACGATTTGTGTAGTCCGCAAATAAAATGAAGGAAAGAATGTCTGATACATTTGGTAGGTCATTAATAAATAAAAGGAATTATAAGGGGCCTAAATTTGATCCTTGTGGTACACCGTGTTTAACAATACTTAGATCTGATGCGGCACTATTGCAAATGACATACTGGAGTCGGTTCTCAATGTCAATATTGTAAACCAATCTAATTGGACTCCTCTAACTCCATATGTGAATAATTTGTGGAGGAGAATATCGTGATTTACGATATCGAATGCTTTTGCCAAATCCAGCAATATCCCTATGAAGTATTCATTTTTTCGAACGCATTTGATATTTTCTCGTACATAGTGAGTAAGGGCATGAGGGGGATGTCGATCCCGCTCGGAAGCTGTGTTGGGAGGGGAAATAATGTTGGACTTTTCAACAGATGTGCTAAGTCTGGTATACATAACTTTTTTAAAAATTTGGAAATGAATGGAATAATAGCTATTGGCCTATAATTTATTGGATTGTCCTTATCCCTTTTCTTATACATTGGAACGACTTTGGCTATTTTTATGGCCTGCGGTATCGTTCCCGTATTCAGTGAGCAATTTATTAGCTCGGCCAATTATTGGGTCGCTGTAATTTGGATAGGTGAATTCACAATGAGGGGGTCTATATGTGAAGCTCTGTTCCTCCGCTTCCTCTATATCCCATGAACTACACATGTAAATTCATATAACGCTTCGTTTTACCTTTAAATTTGTCATCTCGATGTGGCCAAACAGAGAGTTTGTTTGCCGCATGGAGTCTGCGGACAATGGTCTTCCATATTTCTCAAGCCATGGTTCCTAGCAGACTGTCAAAGGCTTTCGTCATGCGCCATAAAGGCAACAGAAATTGTGATGTGGGCGTTCAAATGGTAATTGCTATGCCGAGGCCAGCTAAAGTTCAGTTGGAGGATAGAACAACAGTGGTGAATATGACAGATGACAAAGCATCAACAACGCTGTTGTCGCGATCATTACTCCCACTCAACAGTATGCATCCAGAATGCTGTCAATAATAATTCTCTATAGGAAATTCTATAGCTATAGCATATTCTATATATATATATATATATATATATATATATTAGGGTGGTTCTGAAATCTGAAATTTTGAAATGTGATTATTTCCGCTTATTATCTTGTTCTAGTACATACTAAAATAAATCTGGCCAAATATGAGCAGATTTGAGCAATATTTAGAGGTAGCTCAATGAGGTTGAAGTTGTCAGAGCTTGTCTAACATAGCCTAATTACTGTTCATCCAAAAGATAGAGTTTCAGTTATACGATTACAGTTACGATTAGTATTTATTATTGGATAAAATTAAAGAAAATGTTAACAGAAAAACTGCGCCTCAGCAAAAAAGATTAAACAGAATTTCTTGATGCCTTAGATAATTTATTTGACATTGTTCACTTGGATGCCTTAAACATAATCGAAATCTAAGAGCATAAAGAGTGTCTGCTTGACAAAGAGAAAGAGGTCGCCGTTGTTGCATGGGACCATTTGATATGGTACTTACTTCAAAAGAAATGAGGGCATCTAAAAGGCAAAGATCAAGCATGGAGAGAAAGCAGAAACAAGATCAATATTTGGAAGCCATGAATTAAAAAATTATTCTTGAAACCTGTAGTAGTGATGATTAAACTGAAGAATGCAAAGATGGTGGCAGTCAAACTGTAAATTTAGTGAAAAGGAAAACTCCTTTAAAAAGCCACTAACAACAAATATTGTGACACCAAGTCTGGCAGCAGCTTTGGACAGGACAAAGTTAAGTGACAGGAAGGCAACATACGTGATAGCAGCTGCAGCTCAGAGTCTAGGCCACAATGTAGACGAGTTGAAAATCAGCCGTTCTTCAATACATAGAGAACAAGAACAATATCGAGAAGAAACTGCTAAGAAATTAAAAGATATATTTAAAACAACTACATCATCTAAACTGGTTGTGCACTTGGATGATAATTCCTTCCGGATCTGACAGGCAAACATTTAGTTGACCTTTTATCTGATGTTGGGGAAAGCCAACTTCTTCAAGTTACCAAGCTACATTCTGGCACAGGAGAAGCACAGGCAGCCGCTGTTGCTAAATTGTTGCTGGAATGATTTATGCTTACTGAAAACTCTGGTTAGCTATCAACAAGAAATCCTGCTCTCTCCAAAGTAGCCAGCAATAAATTTGCAGGTCATCTGTATTGTATTGTATTGTATTGTATCTAAACATTTATAAAGCGCCTCTCACAGTATTCGCTACTCAGAGGCGCTCCCAGTGCGAAAGACCCAGTGAATATAGAAAGAGGTTTTAAGACAGCGGAACGAGGCACTTGGGCCACCAGCTAATAAAGAGGCACGTGTCAATGGAGGAAGTTGATTCCATAGAGCAGGACCAATGCAAGAAAAGGCTCGAGTTTTGGCCATAGAGGTCCTGGCTCGTGGTACAAGAAGATCATGTCGATTAAGCGATCGCAATGGACGGAGGGAAGTAGCTGAAATTGGCAGACGAACAATGTCACAGAGGTACTTGGGTGCTAAGCCTGTACAGGACCGAAGGACTAAAGTGAGAACCTTCAGCTGAATCCGAGCAGTAAGGGGAAGCCAATGAAGATGATCGAACATGAAAGAGGAAATATGAGACCAGCGAGGAAGTCGGGCTATTAATCTGGCTGCAGCATTTAAAACAGTCTGGAGGGGGGAAAGACGGACTTTTGGCAGCCCAATCAAAACAGAATTACAGTAGTCAATTCTGGAGCAGATGAAGGCGTGGATGATAGTGGTAAAAACGGAGGAGGAGACAGAGCGTCGGATTGCTCTAAGCCGTCTCAAGTGAAAGTAAGAAGAACGGGTAAGATTAGCAATGTGTTCAGAAAAGGTGAGCATACTGTCAAGGACAACACCAAACACATCTGTGGTACCTTAGTGAGGAGCTCGTGGCTTTGGCATTTTTTGATTTGGCATTGACAGCCAAGTCCAAACGAGCAATGGTGAAAGCTTTACACGAGCGACCAGGCCAAGATGATCCTCCTAAGAGAATATAGGTAAATGTTCAGAAATCTGTGGTCATGAACATACAATGAACATACAATGAATTCCATGCTATTTTTTGACTGGCTAAGAATCTCTAGTGATTTCCTGAAAAGCGATCCTGAAACATGGGAACTTAGAGATGATTATAAAGTTGCCTCATAAATTGTTCATCATCTACAAGTTGTAAATGACAATGCTGAAAGAGGAGTTGCTTTGATTGAAGAGTACAATTCCATCATTACAAAGAAAACCGGAAACAATATCTGTTTCAAGTAGTGCAACTGTCCAGAATGCAAGAAAGAAATGCTTCAGTCAAAATAAACTTCAGCAAATGATTGTGAGCCATATATATTATTATTACATAATAACATAAAGTAATACTAATTAACTGAAATCATTTAGAACTACTACTTTAACAGTTTGTTCACTTAATAATAACAACAATTAAACATTGTTGTTTCATTAGGTAAAGAAAATATTAAAAATGATGGATAATTGAAAAATTTATTTTAAAATACCGTTATGTCAAATTTAAATGTTATTGAGCTACCTCTAAATGACAAGATAATGTTCTATAACTTTGCAAAAATTTCTTTTATATTCATTGGAACACAACAAAAAGCGGAAAGTCAAGAAAAAACAGTTTTAATTGTTTTCCATGAAAGTCAGAACCACCCTAATATATATATATATATAGTTCATCGTGACCGTTGTCAACGCCATCACTATCAAAATCATCGTCATCGTTTAAATTATAATTAGCGTCATCATCATCGACAGTGTGTTTTAATTAACATAGAATTAGAATATTCATGAATATCGTGCGATGGGATAGTGAGCTGATGCCAGTCACTATAATAAATCACTTCCTACAGCTTCAATCAGTATATCGTGAAATTCAAGCGCAAATCCAGTAAAAAATCGTCTTTTCTTTTCTACATGGCATATTAGTTTCTTTTCACCTATAAGAATGGGACGCCATTTTATGGCGTTTCACTACTACGAGCGCAGTTTCTGCACAGCTTCACAATATCGTATTTTCCGTTGTCGGCGATGCAGTCGCTTCCGATGCGGCGATCGACTCTCGACTCTTCTCCGCCATGACCGTCGGCATGGTCGCACTGCTGCTGATCGCGATGCTTATGTTCAAGCCTCCTCCTCCTCCTCCTCCTCCTCCTCCTCCTCCTCCTCCTCCTCCTCCTCCTCTTCCTTCTCCTTCTCGTTTTACTCTTCCTCCTCTTCCTCCTTGTGTATCCACCACATTCAAGCCGGTACCATATGGCCCAGAAGTAGCGGTCGGATGACGCTGGCAGCAGCAGCAGAAGATCTTCCGCAGCTGCTTTCGGAATCCACCCGAAGACAAGACGTAAAGGAAGAAGGTCGTCGCGTAGCTGCACAGCCCAACCACGTTGACAGTTTCTTTCACAAGGTAGTACGCGGGATTGGCGTTCATAAACTGAAACATTACAGCCCTTAGTGAGTAAAACCTCTGTGTGGTCTTTTTGCGAAAGCAAATGTGGAAACTAGTAGGAGAATACACAAGCTTCCTGAAAGGGTAGACTGTGTATCATTGAAGATAATTTATTAATACTGTTTGCTTCTATACAAACGGATTCTTCCTCATTGACGCCATATCAAAACTGCAATGTCTGAGACACACTTATTTAACAAATCTATAGGAATTTTAAACTAAGGACGAAGGTTCCTGTATAAATCAAGGTAACAGGTATCATAAATTATTCATAATGTGTGAAATTTGGACTGACATTGCCTGGTAAACATGCTACACAAAAAGTATTGTCTAAGAGGAAGGCCGTAGAATCAGTCTAGCATTTTACATAGTATAATATTATGATGCAAATAACAAAAACAATGGTATTTGGCAAAGAGAAAATAGAAAAGGAAATAAGAGTGCAAGAGGAGGTAATTTGTCTACTTAGACAGTCTGCTAACATGGAATTGCACAAGGGACATAAAGGCAAGAATAGCAAAGGCGAAGGGAGTCATGGCAGGACTAAGTATACAATATGGAAGACCAAACAAATCAGTTACAAGACGAAATTAAATATCTAGACCTAACAGAGTGTGGACAGACGACATCGAAGACTGGTGTAAACAAGACCTGCACAACTTAACAATATTTGCACAAGACCGAGGACTTTGGAAAAAGTGATAAACAATGCATTGGACAGGTGTCCCATTCGGCCCATGGATCCTGATGATGATGATGATGAATATTATGATGTGGCTAGAAATTTCATAGGCATAAATGTTTATGAGATAGGCCCAGTTTATAAGATCTGCACAATTCCAGAGACTTTAAATTCACACCGCGCGAGGTTGCTTTTTTTAAATGGACATGGCAATAACTGATAATAAAAACTTAAAACAGATTAGAGTACCGTGTTTAGGCATACTTATGAGTACCAAATCAAATGCAACAGATCACCACGCAAAAACCGCATCGATTATAATTTCAACAAACTGACTGAATGTAACAAATCTGACGGCTGTAAAGTTATCTGAAAGCAACCTTAAGGCGGCCCAGAAGTTCGAAGGCTCAAAATATAGTTGTTCTTCATCTGAATACGCCTTTAAGAATTGGTATTAGAGACTAGATCATCGGCCGTCCCAAGACGGTTTAAAAACTATTTGAAAATGTACTTACCAATGTGCGTGAAATTTATTATTAATCACAGCGTCAATGGTGGATTCAGTGGGCAGGTGGTAGTGGGCCCCATGTGTCCCTTTCCTTTAAATTTGATCAAATGTTTTCTCGTTAAATCTCGTTAAATCTGTCGTCTGACCCCATTGTTGGCCTAGACCTTATGGACGCATACTTTGTTGTCTCTCATATCAAATTCTGTGCTCAATTTTGGCGCAGAATTTAACACGAAGAGAAGCACCGTTAGCCCATTATCTACACTGTGTCCCGATGAAAAGTAGACCCCAAGAAAAAGTGTCATAACTCGGTCAAAACGTTTAGCATTTGCCTGAAATTTTAAAAGCAACAACACTAGCCATATTAACACCAAATCGTAACGCCGTTTCGAAATGTTGGTGAGTTTGTCAAGTTTATCAACGTTTGAGATGCAGTACTGAAAAGGGGAAATTTCCAACATACAAATTTTTGACAAACGTTTAGAGGTCTACTTTTCATCGGGCGGCTACTTCACATTCAACAGGACAGTGCCCCTGCGCACCGAGCACGTGAGACCATTGCTCTGCTGTCCCGGGAGACACCCGACTTCATATCCCGCAGCTGTGGCCGCCCAACAGTCCATACCTCAATCCAGTTGACTGTCAAATCTGGAGTGTATATATCATGCACATTGTACGTGGCCACTTCAACTGTACATTAAGCAAAGTGGCCTGTTTAAACCCGTTGAGCGCGTTCGTTTCAGCCTGTGCGCCACCTAAGTAAACTAGTTTAAGCTCGCTTAAGGCGTTAGTTTAAATTGAATTCAGTGTGAAACGTCCGTTGGAATGTCGTCATTTGTAAACAGTGACGGCATTGGTCATTAATATTCATTAGTTGGAAACGGCCTATGAGAGAAGCGTGACATTTCTGTTTGTTTATATTATTCTAAATGTGTAGGCCCCAATAAGTCAAAGGTTATAAAGAAGAACGTTCTGGGTTCTCTGGTAGATTAGCAGTAAGACCACTACCTTCCATTCACAATAAAATGATAATAAAGACAGTTCTAAATTTGACATGCTATTTTAATCAAACCTGTCCATATTTGAAAGCCAGTGTGTAGTAGATGCTAACTGGGACCGTCATGATCACGTAGAAGATGCAGATCAACACAATTGTCATCGTGAGACGCGTCTCCTTCTTCTCGTTGGCACTGGCATCGATGGACATCTGCCTGCGACGACTGCGCGCCAATGACAGCTTGCCTATGATGGCCGCATTCAAAATTACCATGATTATGACTGGAACATACGAATAGGTAACAGCACTAATCCATTGACTGACATTGGACTGGAATTGGTACCAGTTGGATGCCATGAGGCAATCGTTTCCATCGGCATACCAAACCCAAAGATGGTAAAGGTAAAGAGCACAGAGTGGAACAGGCATAACCGAAACGGTGAAGACAGTGTTTCGGTAGCTGCAGATTTGTTTCGCTTTGAAAGGAAACCATACGACGATGAAACGTTCAATGCAAACGGATGTCACGATCCAGGCCGAGTAGGTGTAAACCACGCTGAAGAAGAAATTATGGAACTTACAGTAGAAATTCGAAATGCCCACTAGTTTGATCTTCGGAACTTGAGTCAACCAGTTGTTCAGGACATCCATGATCAGTACCAGGCTGTCGGAAGTGGCCGCTGCCGACAGATACACGGCCACCGAAGTGGAACGGAAAGATTTGCTACTCATAATCACCAAGGTCAGGAAGTTTCCAACGACACCAAGTATTGTGATTATTGGACTGGAAACGAGATAGATATATCCGCCAATCACATATAGATAGGCGTCTTGATCTGAACTCTGTTTGTTGGACGGAGTCGTTGTTTGGTTTCCATGAGTTTCATTTGCCATCGGTGAACAAAAGAAACTCGTTTCGTTCTCAGTGAAAGCTGCTGATGCGGGTAAAGAAACCGCCATCATATTATAGTTCTGAACTTCGACGTTTTTCTTATTCTCGAAGCGTCGACAGTTCTGAGGAAGAACGCTCTGAAGTTCTCTGATAGATTAACAGCAAGGCCACTGCTTATATAACCGACGCCAGAGGACGACTGGTGCACATCGCTAATGGAACCACTCTAACTGATTGCTTTGTTGAGCAGACGGTGGTTTCCCAAGAACCGGAATTCAAAGAAGATTTCGTCAAGCGAAATAACCCTGACACACTTGGCTGTTAACGCTTGTCTCCAATGCCACGTGTACACATGCCTTGCCTCAGTGATTGCCGTTGAAGCCAGTCAATCAATCAATCGAAATTTGTATAACGCCCATACTCAGTGGACTATGATCTTTACCTTGTTGACAGGATTACTACACCTTTTTGCTGATTATATAATTAATCAGACATGCGTGTGAACTGCTATCGACTACATGGTATTTAGGGTTATCATCAAAAGTTGCGTGTTTCATAAGAATGAGTGAGCAAGATAGAGAAGGTAAGAAAGGGAAACATAAATTGAAGTACCGGGTATAGAAAGAAGAGCGAAGTGACAATTAAAAACTGACCACGAGCTTACGTTGCGGATAGGAGAAGAGTACGGGGGGAGTTATACCGGTTGGAGATGGGTCGCAAGGATAGATTACTTTGCTCAATTGCTCGCGTAGGCCAATAATGAGACCTAAAATGGGTTAAATTGCAAAATTGGTATCATGGGATGGATTGATAATATAAAGTCGTGGACTGAATTATCCTTTGTCCGGTTATTGAAAGATACAGGAAACAGAAATGGATGGAGTAGAATTGTCCTTGGTTTATTTGTTTATTACTTTATTTCAGAGGTCTTATACAGCGCCCCTTCCAGGTTATGTACTCAGAAGCGCTCCCAGTCCCCCCCCGGTCAAACAAGACAGTTTTCAGGCAAGAGTGAAAGAGAGAATCGCAATCAATCGGGGTCAGGCGCAGCGCTACTGGGAGCCCATTCCAGGTCGCTGGGCCCGAGACAGAGAAGGTACGGTGTTGCCGGATAGCAGTCCGTGCGCGTGGGACAAGGAGCTCAGCCTGCGCTGCAGAGCGAAGTGAACCACGACGCTGGACAGCCAGAGTGGAGCAGCAAAGTTCCCGGAGGTAAGGGCGAGCCAAGCCCTCAATACACCGCCGAACCAAAGCAGAGACCCGATAAACAATGCGCTGCGGGTAGGGGAGCCAGTGGAGCACCTCCCGCATGTACTCCGAGACCCGGCCCAACTTGGGGATGCGACCCACCAGCCGGGCAGCCGTGCGCTGGACCCGATTGAGGCACCTCAATCGGCAGGTTGGGAGCCCATCATATATGGCGCTACAATAATCGAGGCGGGAGACCACAAAAGCATGGACAAGGAGAGGGAGCGATATATGACCCTGAGCTGTCTCAGTAACAGCTGCGGCAGAGGAGATTATTATGTTGAACAAATGTAAGCTTCTGGTCTAAGGTGACTCCTAAGTGTCGGACTGAAGCTAGGAACGTAAAATGCGGGTATTTCTTGGCAAGGGATCCAAAGTCTATTTTTGCGAGCTGCTGACGGGTGCCAAGCCAGATCAGCTGAGTCTTGGCCGAATTGAGCCGTAAGCGATTCGATGACATCCAAGCATGCAGGGTCTCAATTGTCTGGCTCATCATACCTACTGCAACAGCAGCCTGGACCGCAGGGCAGTGGACATAGGCCTCAAGGTCATCGGTGTATGATTGGCTACGAACAGACTCAGCCGCAAGCAGGGGACCCAGGTCAGCAGTAAAAAGAATATATAGAAGGAGGCCAAGGACGGAGCCCTGGGGAAGACCAACAGGCGCCGGGACCTAGTGGGACCATGGGCCACCATTAAGGAACGGTCCTGCAGAAAGGACGAAAGTCAGTCTAAGGCATTGCCAGAGAGGCCAAAGGATATGGACAGGCGCTGCAGAAGTATGTCATGATCGACAGTGTCAAATGCAGCGCTCACGTCGAACAGTGCCAGAAGAGTAACCTGGGACACATCGATAGCCCCATAAATGTCAGAGGGGATTCGCACGAGAAGAGTTTCCGTGGAGTGACCCTTCTTGGTGTGGCCAATCCTCAAATCGAGAAAGATTGAAGTCAAGATTGGAGTCAAATACGACACCCCAGCTGCTAGCCCGTTTAAGATGGAGACGATCCTTCTGAGGCGGACAAGGATTCCGACAAAGAGACTGGCCAGCAAACGTCGGGTAGGTGGCAGGCTTTTGAGAATAATATTATCCGTGTTGTCTTTCATATCGTTCTTAGTCGTATATACTAGTTTCATATATATGTATATACTAGCAGGTTTACCCGGCGTTGCCCGGGGTTATAAGTTTCAATCCCTGTAGCGAATAAGCGAAAAATTTAGGTATAAGTTTCAATCCGTGTAGCGAATAAGCAAGAAATTTAGGTATAAGTTTCAATTCGCAGTCTTGGAGGTTCTTGTGGCGTGTGGCGACCTGTGGGGGAGACTGCTTCGCAGTCTTGTAGACGCCTTCTGGCGTACAGCGGAGACTGCTTGGCAGTCTTGTATACGCCTTCTGGCGCCTAGCGTCCTCTGCCGTGGACTGACTGCTTCGCAGTCGCCCTCTTGCGATTTAGGTATAAGTTTCAATCCGTGTAGCGAATAAGCAAGAAATTTAGGTATAAGTTTCAATTCGCAGTCTTGGAGGTCCTTGTGGCGTGTGGCGACCTGTGGGGGAGACTGCTTCGCAGTCTTGTAGACGCCTTCTGGCGTACAGCGGAGACTGCTTCGCAGTCTTGTATACGCCTTCTGGCGCCTAGCGACCTCTGCCGTGGACTGACTGCTTCGTAGTCGCCCTCTTGCGGCGACTGCTTCGCAGTCTTGAAGGCCCTTGTGGCGTCTGGCGACCTGTGGGGGAGACTGCTTCGCAGTCTTGTAGACGCCTCCTGGCGTACAGCGGAGACTGATTCGCAGTCTTGTATACGCCTTCTCGCGTCTAGAGACCTCTGCCGTGGACTGACTGCTTCGCATTCGCCCTCTGGCGGCGACTGCTTCGCAGTCTTGGAGGCCCTTCCGGGTGAAACAGACGCCGAAATGTAAACAAATCTTCCGTAGGCATCCCTGGTGCTATTTTTAGGTATAACGTCATTGTGCTATAATTAATTTCTACACGTGCATGCATCCAATGCAGTAATCCTAATCTCAGTGCAGGGACTGCATCCAATGCAGTAAGCCTAATGTCACTGGAGGCACGGTAATTTTCCTATCGCTTGGGGCGATGTTTTGGCCGTTTTTAACCATGGTAGCGGTGAAAATGGGGGGCGCCAACCCCTCCACTGGGTGTCCGATGCCGAGACCGACACAGCAGTCAAGGTTTCGAGTGAAAAGGTGAGAAATTGTAGAAGTTAAGCCCGGTCAAACAGACAGACAGACAGACAGACAGACAGACAGACAGACAGACAGAAAGCTGGCTTTATTTATATAGATATATATATAATGTGGAATCTTTCTACGTGCCACCTTCAAGTTTACGGTTACGGTATACTAATTCAACTCTGAATTTCTCGTTCGTTTACGATTATACGGAAGTGCATGAACTGAGCCGGTAGCCGATGGCGCCCTTGTGTAAGCTCCACCTGCATTTTCTTTTATCCTGCAGTTTACTAATGCATTACTCGGCGCAGCATCAAAGAACGAATAATACCGAACCGCGCACAGATTCCGATTTTAGAGAGTGAAGCTCAAACATAAAAACAAACTTCTTGATTAAGCGCAAAACTGACAGGTGGAAAGTCCATTTCCTTTGGAATCCCTTACCTAATTCGTGCAGACTAATTAGACTAGCGCTAACAGGGATCTATTGATCATACAATACGAACAGTAATTATTTATATAAAATTATAAAGCATTAGGAATCAGCAGGTATCAACGACAAAACACGTATCAACCATTTATTCGTTAATATGCATCGTGTGTAAGAGACTATCATATCAGAGTCTTACAAATCGTATTATTTGCCTGAGAAAGACAAACCTGTTGATATCTATTGTCGCTATCTGTATATACATGGTACATATAGGCCTACATATAATATATTAATCTTTCTTCACCAATCATAGTAACAAGTACAAATAAAAAGTAAAGAAAACAGAAACAGAATATCTGGCATATTTATTTATTCCGTGAAATTAGTCTACCTATGATTAAACCAGTCCATTTTCTGTAGGCAACCTGGTGAACCAACAAGGAAACTTTTCACAGGGTGGACACAAAACTGAATTTCTGGTAAAATCCACAGATGGGTAATAGGCCTGCGAATAGTTGCTGGATAGAACCAAATTCACAAATATTAAAAACTACGATAAAACGGACATGATATGGTGGAAGTTTTGGCCCTTCCTTCCCTTTCCCCTTTTCTCTTCATTTTGGACTCAGCCGTCCCGACACTCTGCGGGCCAGCCAGCCTCGGTGCCTGCCTATGTCGATGCATGCCAGCCAGCCAGCCAGCCGCCAGCATCGATACCTGCCAGCCTCGATACACGATACCAGCCAGCCTGTATCGATACTCGATACTCGATACACGATACCTGCCAGCCAGCATCGATGCAGGATACCCTGTATCGATACTCGATACTCGATATACGATACACGATACACGATACCTGCCAGCCAGCCTGTATCGATACACGATACACGATACCTGCCAGCCAGCATCGATGCAGGATACTCTGTATCAATACTCGATACTCGATATACGATACACGATACACGATACCTGCCAGCCAGCCTGTATCGATACACGATACACGATACCTGCCAGCCAGCATCGATGCAGGATACTCTGTATCAATACTCGATACTCGATATACGATACACGATACCTGCCAGCCAGCCTGTATCGATACACGATACACGATACCTGCCAGCCAGCATCGATGCAGGATACTCTGTATCAATACTCGATACTCGATATACGATACACGATACACGATACCTGCCAGCCAGCCTGTATCGATACACGATACACGATACCTGCCAGCCAGCATCGATGCAGGATACTCTGTATCAATACTCGATACTCGATATACGATGCACGATACACGATACCTGCCGGCTAGCCTGTATCGATACACGATACACGATACCTGCCAGCCAGCCTGTATCGATACACGATACACGATACCTGCCAGCCAGCCTGTATCGATACACGATACACGATACCTGCCAGCCAGCCTGTATCGATACTCGATACACGATATCTGCCAGCCAGCCTCGATACACGATACCCTGTATCGATACACGATACACGATACCTGCCTGCCAGCCAGCCTCGATACACGATACCCTGTATCGATACACGATACACGATACCTGCCAGCCAGCTTGTATCGATACACGATACACGATACCTGCCAGCCAGCCTGTATCGATACACGATACCCTGTATCGATACACGATACCTGCCAGCCAGCCTGTATCAATACACGATACACGATACTCGATACCTGCCAGCCAGCCTGTATCGATACTCGATACACGATATCTGCCAGCCAGCCTCGATACACGATACCCTGTATCGATACACGATACACGATACCTGCCTGCCAGCCAGCCTCGATACACGATACCCTGTATCGATACACGATACACGATACCTGCCAGCCAGCTTGTATCGATACACGATACACGATACCTGCCAGCCAGCCTGTATCGATACACGATACCCTGTATCGATACACGATACCTGCCAGCCAGCCTGTATCAATACACGATACACGATACTCGATACACGATACCTGCCAGCCACCCTCGATACACGATACCCTGTATCGATATACGATACACTATACCTGCCAGCCAGCCTGTATCGATACACGATACTCGATACACGATACTCGATACACGATACCTGCCAGCCAGCCTCGATACACGATACTCTGTATCGATACCCTGTATATAAAGAGAAGACAAAGACAGTCGGGGCTCACTCACACGCGCAGCTGGTCGGAAGAGGACACATGGAGTCAGTCAGTCGGAGGAGAAGACAGTCGGCGCTCGGTCGGAGAGGACAAACGGGCGGACAGTCGAACTTAGTCGTCGAGTAGCGGAGCTTAGTAGCTGTCAAAGGAGACAATTGCGTGTAGTCGAGTGAGTAGTTCGGACAGGTAGTTGCGCTTTGGAAGCGAATGCGATCTTGGACTGGAATCCACGTCGTTGCCTGTCGATCTTGGAGTCACTGGTGTTGCGATTCACGGATTGTCTGGCGCTAAGATACACGGACTGTCAAGCGTTGCGGTACATGAACTGTCAAGGTGCGATATACGAACTGTCAAGCGTGAGTAGCGAACGGTTTCAAGCGTTGCGGTACATGAACTGTCAAGGTGCGATATACGAACTGTCAAGCGTGAGTAGCGAACGGTTTTAAGTGCGAAGTGTAGTTGGCGGACACTCTCTTCGATAGAAATTGCGGTTTATTGTACACTAGCTGGTTTACCCGGCGTTGCCCGGGGTTATAAGTTTCAATCCCTGTAGCACCACCACCACCACCACCACCACCACGCCCGGTTTAGTTGAGTGAAAGTTTCAATCCCTCTAGCGAATCCGTACTGTAGCTGCTTAACGCGGCGTCGCCATCTGGCGAGTCAAATAGGTTGAATTTTAGAATTTTTTTTCGCGCTTCAAATGCATGGCGCTGCAAGGTTTTGGCCCGGGAGACCATGGTAGCGGGGGAAACGGGGGACGCGAAGCCTCACACTGAGTGTGTCATGCCGACCCCGACACAGCAGTGAAGGTTTCGAGTGAAAAGCTCTAAAACTGTAGAAATGCATTCCGGTCAAAGTCGGTGTGACATGCAGAGTTTCTTCTTTAAATATATAGATTGACGATTTGTAACTGTCAATTGATTTAGCCGACGGGTAGTCGGTTTGTTTTACTTGAATATAACGATTGAACTTAACAGAATCTGAAGTCTTCCGCTCGACTAAGGGAAGCCGGCCCACGGACATAGGAGTTGATACGCTGATACCTGGGAAGGGCCATCCTGGTGAGTAGCCTTGCCCCGGTAGTTACGCTACAATATCATTTAAATTGTAGTGTATTTATGAATTTGTGGCAATTGAAATATTGGACAAACTGTTTCACTTTGGCGGAACGTAATCAGTGGTACATTCTACCAGCGATCATCAAAGTTTGTTGATGTATTCGTACCAGCAACACAAACTAAAACGGGCCTTTCGGGTCGCTAGTCCAATTATGAAGAAACATGCAGACTAATCATAAAAAGCCAATGTCCGGTTTGACGGAGGGTCGCAGTGAAGGAGCCCCAGCTTCTTTTTTCTAGCTTTTTGCCGACCCCGGGGTCGGTTTGACCCCTTGAATTCATTACCCATAGTCCTACACCAAACTACTCCATTGTGTCGAATCGCAAGCAATACTGTCTTTTCGCCTTTGGGTAATTATTTAGACCTTTTAAACAGTTGGTACCCTGATGTAAGTTGATATTGCGATATACTGTTTAAGGAATTGGGTTATCATTTGAGACAATGCACCAACTTTTATTTCATCTTTAAGTGCAACTTAGTCACGTCTAACGCTAACGCTTACGTGTAGAATTTGTTGTTCCTACTATAGTACTTCAGCTAAAACTGCGACTGAAAACTCCTTTTTAATTTTTAATTCTAAACATTTTTTATGAAATTATTCATCGTAGTTAAATATTGATTAATGCAGAATCTTGACGTATTTTGGAAGTTCATTAACTTCATTTAAAAAATAGCAATTAAAAAATTAATTGCGGCTTAGTAATTTTTTTTCTTTATATTTCCGACCCCTTGCTTCTTATGTCACAAATCGGACACTGTAATAAACCAATTTGAACAAAAACTGACCTTACTTCAAAACAACTTAGGAATACAGGTATCAAACAACATAATAACCGATGTACGTCTGTCTGTCCCGTAACAAACACTATTGTGACGTCACTATACTGCCGCCTTGGCGACGGCTGTCTTAACGACGGCTATAGGCCTATAATATGACGTCATAATATAATGGGGAACTAAGTTTAATTGTTATCACTGCAATAATTGTTTTATATACCGTGATTTTTCACGGGTTACAGCTAGTTTACATAATTAAAACGTATCGAGTGGCTCTTGCCTATAAACAATATATCTGTCAACAGGGCATTGTTGATTTCAGCTTTGAAAGTCTCCAGACAACCATTAACCGTGTTTCTACAAAAGCCGTCAATAATGAACTCTGTTTGATATACCGAACAGGTTATTTGCCTCAGACAGGTGGGCTGTAATGGTACAAATGACAAAGTGGCTAATCTAGGCCATGACAACATCATTGTTACTTCTCTACGTCACACAAATTCTGATTAACTAGCACAAACCCATAAAATCGATCTGCACAACTGCCCAAAAACGTAATTTGATACAACCCATATTAGTTTCGTTTCACCTATAAGAATGGGACGTCTTTTTATGGCGTTTCTCTAGTACGGGCGCAGTTTCTGCGCTTCACAATATCGTATTTTCCGAAGTCGGCGATGCCGTCGCTTCCGATGCGGCGATCGACTCTCCATTCTCCGCCATGTCCGTCGACTTGGTCGCACTGCTGCTGATCGCGAGGCTGATATTCGAACCTCCTTCTCCTCTTCCTCTTCCTCCTCTTCCTCCTTGGGTGTCCACCACGCTCAAGGCGGTACCAAATGACCCAGGTGTAGCGGTCGGATGACGCGGGCAGCAGCAACAGAGGAGTTTCCGCAGCTGCTTTCGAAATCCACCCGAAGACAAGACGTAAAGGAAGAAGGTCGTCGCGTAGCTGCACGAGGAAACCATGTTGACGATTTCTTGCACAATGTAGTACTTCGGATTCGCGGAAATAAACTGAAACATCACAGCCCTTCGTGAATAAAGCCTTTGTGTGGTCTATTTGTGAAGGCAACTGGGTAAAACTAGTAGGGGAATTGACAAGTTTCCTGAAAGGGTTGGGCTATGTATCATTGAAGATCATTTATTCATACTGTTTGCTTCTATACAAACGAATTCTTCCCCATTGACGCCAAATCAAAACTGCATTGTCTGAGACACACTTATTTAACACAATCTAGAAATGTAAAACTAAGGACAAAGGTTTCTATATAAATCAAGAAAACAGAAAACAGAAATTATTAATTATAAGGAAGTGTCAGTGCAACTTACAAACATTATAATTTATAATGTTTGTAAGTTGCACTGACACTTCCTGGTCATCATTCTACACAAAGAAAGTATTGTCTAAAAGGAAAGCCATACGATCATTCTAGAATTTTTACATATTATATACGTTCTTTTTCGGTCGCTGGACCTGCAAACTGGAATGGCCTTCCTGTTGCACTTCGCCTGGTCCCTATGACTCACTCTACCTTGTTTCTTGCAAACTTAAAAACTACTCTCTTTAGCCGTGGTTGGACTAGGAGCGCTCCTGAGTAGATAACCTTGAAGGGGCGTTATATAAAAGCTCATTAATAATAATAATAATAATAATAATAATAATGATATAGCTTGAAATTTCATAGGCATAAATGTTTACGTAATAGGCCTTCAGCACAAAACCCGAGACCTTAAATTCACACGCGAAGTTGTTTTTTTAGTCATGCAAGTAACTGGCAATAAAAACTTAACACCGCGAAGTTGTTTTTTGTAAACAGTCATGCAAAACATTGACAATTTAAAAAGCTAAAGCAGATTAGAGTAATGTGTTTACTTATGAGTACTAAATCAAATGCATCTAGTCACCACATAAAAACATCGTCGCTGATTGAAACAAACTAACTGAATCTGACAAATCTGATGGCTGCAAAGTTATCAGCAAGTACCCAAAGGCGACCCAGTAGGTCGAAGGCTTAAAATGTAGTCGTTCTTTATCGGAAAACACCTATAAGAATTGGTGTTAGAGACTAGATTATTGCCCGTCATAAGACGGGTTTAAAAACAATTTGAAAATGTATTTTCCAATGTGCGTGAAACTTATTATTAATCACAGGCTCAGAGCGCCAGTGTTCAATTCAGTGGGGAGGTGGTAACGGACCCCTTTCTGTCCCCTTCCTTTAAATTTGGCGGAATGTTTTTCTTGTTATTCGTCTGACCCCACTGTTGCCCTAAGCCTTATGGACGAATACAGCTTAGCGAGTTTAAACGGAACAATCTACTTAATCTACCGTTGCAGTGGCCATGTAAAATATGCGTGATATATGGTTAATAGGCTAACGGTGCTTTTCCTCGTGTAAAATTTGCGACAGAAATGAGCACTTGGTCAAATACAGGATTTGAAATGAGAGACAACAAACAAACGTTGTCTCTCATTTCAAATCCTGTAACCTTTAGCCTATTAACCATATTTTAACCGTACGTGGCCAGTTCAACGGTAGTTTATGCAAATTGGCCCGTTAAACCCGTTAAGCTCGTTCGTTTCAGCCTGTTCGCCACCATAGTATATTAGTTCAATCCCGTTTTAAGCCGTTAGTTTAAAAGACCAACCGTTTGCGGTATATTTAAATTTACGTTGAATTAAGTGTTAAACGAACGTCCGTGGAATGTCGCCATTGGCTAACAGTGACGTCATTGGTCATTAAGAGCCATTAGCTGAAAGCGCCCAATGAGAGTGGCCTAAAAAAGTTGACTTAATGACTTCGTGACATTTCTGCTTGCTCATTTTATTAATATGTAGGCCGTAACAAGTCGAAGGTTACCTTCTATTCGCAATAAAATGTTAATAAAGACAGTTCTAAATTTCAGATACTGTTTCTTAACAAACCTGTCCATATTTGAAAGCAAGTGTGTAGTATATGCTGAGTGGGACCGTCATGATCACGTAGAAGATGCAGATCAACACAATCGTCATCGTGAGACGCGTCTCCTTCTTCTCGTTGGCACTGGCATCGATGGACATCTGCCTGCGACGACTGCGCGCCAATGACAGCTTCCCTAGGATGGCCGCATTTAGAATTACCATGATTATGACTGGAAAATATGAATAGGTAACAGCACTAATCCATTGACTGACATTGGACAGGAATTGGTACCAGTTGGATACCATGAGGCACTCGCTTCCATCGGCATACCAAGCCCAAAAATTGTTTAGGTAGAGAGCAAAGATTGGAACAGGCATAACCGAAACGGTGATGACGGTGTTTCGATAACTACAAATTTGTTTCGCTCTGAAAGGAAACCATACGACGATGAAACGCTCAATGCAAACGGATGTCACGATCCAAGCCGAATAGGTGTACACCACGCTGAAAAAGAAACGGTGGAACTTGCAGAAACCATCAGAAATGCCAAGTAGATTGATCTTCGGAACGGCAACCACCCAGTTGTTCAGGACATCCATGATCAGTACCAGGGTGTCGGAAGTGGCCGCTGCCGACAGATACACGGCCACCGAAGTGGAACGGAAAGATTTGCTACTCATAATCACCAAGGTCAGGAAGTTTCCAACGACACCAAGTATTGTGATGATTGAACTGGAGACGAGATAGATATATTTTCCAATCACGTATAGATATGCGTCTTCTTCTGAACTGTGTTCGTTAGTTGAAGTCGTTGTTTGGTTTCCACGAGTTCCATTTTCCATCGGTGAAGAAAAGAAATTCGTTTCGTTCTCACTGAAAGCTGCTGAAGCGAATAAAGAAACCGCCATAATATTATAGTTCTGAACTTCAACGTTTTTCCTATTCTCTAAGCCTCGACAGTTCTGAAAGGAACGTTCTGGGCTTCTCTGATAGATTACCAGCAAGATCACTGCTTCATATTACTGTCGCCAGAGGTCGATTAGTGCGCATCGATAACCGAACCGATCTAATTCGTTGCCTTGTTGAGCAGACGGTGGTTTCCCAATAACCGGAATTTGAAGAAGATTTCGCCAAGTGAAATACCTACGACACACAGAACGGTTGAAGTCAAGATTTTAGTCAAATACGACACCCCAATTGCTAGCTCGTCCAATATGGAGGCGATCCTTCTGAGGCGAAGAGACTGACTGGCAAACGTCGAATAGGCGGAACACTCTTGAGAATGATGTTATCCGTTCTGTCTTTCATGTCGTTCTTCGTCGTATATACTAGTTATATACAAAGAGAATCTTTCTAAGTGCCACCAATGAGTTTACGATTATACAAGTTCAACGCTGAATTTCTCCTTCATTTCCGATTACACCGAAGTGCATGAACTGAACCGGTATGCCCGAAGGCACCCATGTGTAAGCTCCACCTGCATTTTCTTTTATCCCGTGGTTTACTAATGCATTACTCGGCGAGGCATCAAAGCACGAATAATGGCGAACCGCGCACATATTCCGATTTGAGAGAGTGAAGCAAAACCATAAAAACGAACTTGATTAGGCGCAAAACTGACAGGTAGAAAGTGGATTTCCGTAAGGAATCCCTTACTCTAATTCATGCAGACTAATTTTCTTCACTTGAATTAGACCAGCACTAACACCGATCACCTGATCATACAAGACGAACGCTAATTATTCAGATAAAATTATAAAGCATTAGGAACCAGAAGGTATCAACGGCAAAACACGTACCAACCAATTTTTCTTTAACATGCATCGTGTGTAAGAGAGTATATATCCTATCAGGGGCTTACAAATCGTATTATTCGCCTGCGCCAGACATACCTGTTGATATCCATTGTCGTTATCTATACATAAATGGTACATATACGTGTTATATATTAAACTTTCTTCAATAATCATAGTAGCAAGTACAAACAAACAGGAAATGAAGCAGAAACAGAATATCTGGCATTTCTATTTATTCCGTGTAATTAGTCTGGCTATGATTAAACCAGTCCATCTTCTGTAGACGACCTGGTGAACCATCAGGGAAAATTTTCACAAGATGGACAAAAAACTGAGTTTAGGGTAATATCCTGCAGATAGGTAATAGGCTTACGAATAGTTCTAGGATCGAACATAATCCACAAAATATTAAAAACTACTAAAAACGGCATTTATATCATTTAAATTTATCATTAAAATTTATGAATTTGTGGCTATTGAAATATTGGAAAAACTGTTTCATTTTGGCCGGACGCAATCAATGGTACAACCTACCAGCGATCACCAAAGTCCGCTCAAACGGACGATTGGGCCTTTCGGATCGCTGGCCCGTTCATTAAGAAAAATGCAGACAAATCATAGGAAGCCAGTGTCCGATTTGCCGGCGGGTCGCGGGGTTAGACCCCGGTTTTTTCCCCTCTGCTTCTAGCCTTTGGCCGACCCGGGGGTTGGTTTGACCCCCTCAAATTCATTACACACAGTCCTACACCAAACTACTCCATTATGTCTAATCGCAAGCAATACTGTCTTTTCACCTTTTGGTAATTATTTGGTATAGAGTTTGTACCCTGAGGTAGATTTAAACTGTGATATACTTTTTAAGAAATAGGGCCATCCTTTGAGACAATGCAACAACTTTTATTTCATCTTTCAGTGCAATTTAGTCACGCCTGACGCTTAAGTGTGCAATTTGTTGTTCCTATTAGTACTTCAGCTAAAACTGCGACTGAAAACTTCTTTTTAATTTTTAATATTTGAAATGTTTTCGATGTCATGTTTCCATCGTGGTTGACTATTGGTTATTGCAGAATCTTGACGTATTATGGAAGTTCATTAACTTCATTTAAAAAATAACGATTAAAAAATTAATTGCGACTTAGTAAATTTTTTTGTTAGGCCCCCATATGTAGATTTCCGACCCCTTGCTTCTTATAATTTCACAAATCGGACACTGTAATAAGCCAATTTGGACAAAAACTGGCCTTACATGAAAACTACTTAGGAATGCAGGTATTTACATATTAAAAACGCATGGAGTGGCTCTTGCCTATGTATACACAATAGATCTGTCAACAGGGCATTGTTAATTTGAGCTTTGAAAGTCTCCAGATGACAATCACCCGTGTTTCTAACAAATGCCGTCAAGAATTAACTCTGTTTGATATACTGAACAGGTTATTTGCTTTCAGTTTTGATATACCGAACAGGTTATTTGCCTCTGACAGGTGGGCTGGAATGGAAGTGACAATATGGCTAATCTAGGCCATGACAACATCATTGTTCATTCTCTACGCCAAAAAATCTGATTAACTAACACAAACCCATAAAATCGATCTGCACAGTGCACAACCATCCAAAACGTAAATTGACATACGGTGGGTGGAACTTGCAGAAACCATCATAAATGCCCGGTAGATTGATCTTCGGAACGGCTACCACCCAGTTGTTCAGGGCATCCATGATCAGTACCAGTCTGTCGGAAGTGGCCAGGGCTGATAGATACACGGCCACCGAAGTAAAACGGAACGATTTGAGAGTCATGATCACCAAGGTCAGGAAGTTTCCAACGACACCAAGTATTGTGATGATTGGACTGGAGACGAGAAAGATATATTCGCCGCTCACGTGTAGATACGCGTCTTCTTTAGAACTTTGGTTGGCAGTCGGTGTGGTGTTGTTTGGTTTCCACGAGTTCCATTTTCCATCGGTGAACAAAAAAACTCGTTTCGTTCTCTGTGAAAGCTGTTGGAGCGGTTGCATAAACCGCCAAAATATTATAGTTCTGAACTTCGAGTTTTCCTAATTCTCGAAGCCTCGAGAGTTCTGAAGAAGATGGTTCTGGGGTTCTGTGATAGATTATAATTTAGCAGCAAGACCACTACTTTATATTACTGTCGCCAGAGGTCGACTCGTGCGTATCGATAACCGAACCGATCTAATTGTTGTTTTGTTGAGCAGGAGCTGGTTTCCCAACAGCCGGGAAGGAGATTCCGCCAAGTTTAAGAAACTATTACACACTTGGCTGCAGATGCTTTTCTCTAATGCCACGTGTACACGTGCCTTGCCTGAGTGATTGCCATTCAACCCAGTCAATCAAATCCAAATTTGTGTAGCGCCCCTTCAAGATCCCTACTCAGTGGACTATGATCTTTATACTTCGTTGACACGTTTAATACATTTATTGCTTAATACAGGGTGGGCCATTAAAAATATAGAACATCGCGTACAGTCGTCGTGTTTAATACAGTAACAAATTGTGTTTTGAGTAAATCGAAAACACCTAAATTAGTCTACGATGTACTTTCTTACCATATCAAGTCATAAGTCAGTTATTTCGTCGACTTTTAGTCGCCATCTTTATTGTGAAGCAAGATTTAGAACTTAAAGCTACATTTGCGTGATGGGGGAAGGTGATAAACGAAGGCTGTAAATTAAAACCCCTGCAACGAAATCAGCAGCTACCTGAAATGTTTTCTAACGAAAGACATTTACAGTTGCCACACCAGTTAATTCTCAGTATGATCGTGTATATTCTTAAGCAAGAAAGAAGAGAAACAAATTTACAGCAGCAAGACTCGTAAGTGCACGAGATTTCGTCATGGTTTCGGTAGATGTGATCATATGTCTCGTATGGGAAAGACAATGTACATGTAGTTTTTGTTGAACCCGGAGCCAACGTAAACAATAGATACTGTTGTGATCACGTTCTAGTAAAAAGGTTTCTTTACTTTCTGATATTCGAGCAAGATGCAATCATTACAATTGGACGTTGGAGGAGGACGGAGCTCTTTCACAAATAGCAAAAACCACTGTCACCTTCATCGAACCAGACAGCTGGCTCCCAAATTGCCTACACCTAAACCCGGTAGACTATGCTATATGGAGTGCACTCCAACAAAAGTCTACCTTCACGGTTAATTTACAACAATAGAACAACTGAATTTGGCCATTGATCAGGAGTGACGAAAAATGTTTCGAGCGATTTATAGACAGGAGCATTGACGAGTGGCACAGACGTTTAGAAAAAATTGTTGAGAACGGGGGCAGACATATAGAATATAATTTCAGATTTTAAAAAATCAACATTTAGCAAAAAATTACTTGCATTTTGACAAGAGGAAGTATATAGTAATTAAATAAATAATTCAGATTGAACACATAAATAATTCAGATTGAACGCAATGTTCTCATTTTTAATGGCCCACCCTGTATATAATTAATTAGAGCTGCATGTGAGCTGCTATCGACTACATTGTATTTATGGCTATCATCAAACGTTACGTGTCTCACAAGAATGAGTGAGCAAGATATAGAGAAGGTAAGAAAAGGAAACGTAAATTGAAGGGATAGAGCGAAGAGGGAAGAGAGAAGTATAAAACTTGTCCACGGGCTGACGTTACATCTTTGGCAAGGTCGCATATATATTTTCAAAATTCCAAATCAGTATGCTAAAGCTGCCATTCGGTCTTTAACACTGAGCCTTTAATGACGAAAGTCCACGCACTAAGAGCAACTATTGCTTTTTATTAATCCGATTGTCAATTTAATTTCCATTGTAATAGGACTTACTTTGCTTCATATGACAAAAATTATAGAGCTTAAGTGCGATAAAATTGCATATGCTAATGTGGCTGTTAGGATGTAGTCATTAAGTGGTACAATTTTTTTTTGTCATCCTGCTTGCTTAGGTACAGGTATACGCCCTACTGGTCTCTATGCGTATAGTTTGGGGTGTTAATATTTGTCCATGTTTTATGCATCATTGCTGATGTAATTTCCATTAATTGTAGCTAATAGTCACACGACGAATGCAAAAATATTAGTTTCTTTGTTATTTTACTAACAAGTAATTGTTTTCTTGTAACGTCAGTATGATGTTAATAGGCCTATTTGTAAAGACACTCAGGTTATTATTATGTTCCGTGAAAAACTGCTGTTTGTTTTTGACGTGTCAAACAAATCATCTTCAACTCTGAAATAAAATAAATAATAACAAAGACGATCTGTGTGCAATAGCTGTTTTTAATGTTACTGAAACATCTTGTTTCTGCTCTTTCTAGACTAAACTACAACAACGGTGCCCTTTATCATTCATGTTACAGGTCATTGTTCCAGAGGAGGGGCGAAAATCGCCTACGTTGTTTACAGGCGCTAACCAATTTTGCTACACCACTGTACAAAAGACACAATTATTGCTAACAGCTCGGCCAAAGAACAAATCTATCCAGCTTTACTTGACGGCATTCTGCTCAACTAATACAAACGTATTAAACAGATTCACACAATTACAGAAAACGTAGATTGGCATTCGGGAAAATACAAAGTTCACTTTAACCTAAAAGTTAATTTCTATGGGTTTAAATTATCTAAACCTCAGACAACTAACTATTCCATATAGCCAGGGTCGTCTACTCCACAGAAATCTTGGAGCAAATGCTCCATTCAAAATATAGGGGGGATCTGTCAGTGTATGCGCCATCATTAAAGAGGGGAGAACGGGAAGGGGAAGAGAAGGGGAGAGGAAGTTGCTCCAATTACTTTGGGGATAGATTCCCATGCATATAGCCCACAAGGTACTCTTGTACATCCGCTAGAGCGATCGAAAGAATGACTCACATGAGCCATCTAATGATAATGGTAATTGCTACCTAACACAATATAAATCCACGAAAGAACAAAATGATTTTCAAGCATTTACAGAAACTAGGTAAAGAGAGGCTGAGAAGCTCATGTCGCAGGTTGTTAGGCAGCTTGTTATGATAAGCTTATCAATGGTAGATGTTCCAACATATCCACTTGGGGTTCGGGTGGCTTCATGGAATTAAATTATTTCCTGATCATCAGGAATCTTTGTTTTGCATCAATTTTTTGATAGAGGTCCACGTAGACAATTATCAAGACGTTGTTCGTAGGTGTTAGGAAATTTATTGTAAAACCTTCTTCCCGCACCATAAGCCATCAGAAATGGTGAGTTTGGCGTTTGTATTGATAATTCTTTTGGTAATGCTCAGGCATAATGCTCCAGCTTAATTAAAGAGGCAGTTAAGCAAAGAATATAACAATTCGCGCTTGCTTGACAAGGTCGAATAACATTTGCGTAAAGCATCACCAATGTGGCGTCATTATTGTTCAAAATTCTATATTGCATTGCATATATATATATAGTAGGCCTACTATGCAAGAATATATATATATATATATATATATATATATATATATATATATATATATATATTATATATATATATATATATATATATATATTCTTGCATAGTAGGCAAATTGTCCGCTCAATTTATCCGCTCCGAATTGCCCGGCTCCGAATTGCCCGTCTCCGAATTGTCCGCTCCGAACTGTCCGCTCCCAATTGTCCGGCTCCGAATTGCCCTAGAACCGTTTAGTTTGTCAAAAATGTCAAAGAATATATATATATATATATATATATATATATATATATATATTCTTGCATAGTAGGCAAATGGACCAACTTACAATGCTATTTAAATAAATGCTCTCTATATATAAAACCTATATGTAGCATTTATTTAAATAGCA
>OY744615.1:31785458-31809077 GCA_963556255.1 Allolobophora icterica | reverse complement strand
TTATGCATGAAAATCTATTCCATGTTACGTTGTAAGTTTCATTAGTCATTTAAGTTTATGCTGTGGCTGCATCCGCGCAGGTACTCGATGCATGTGCGGTTACCGTAATCTAATACCACACTTCGCAGTCGACGGTCCAAATCCCTATATTTTTTCTTTCTCAGAGGAGGATCTCTCCTGCAATTAGCCGCTTGACATTCAGTTGATTGATACTCTGCTCCCTTTGCAATTTGACAACTAATCACGGAAGAGTGGGATGGGCGATCTGAAGCGACCGTGCGAATGCGCTATGCCAACCCTCGACTGCGTTGTTGGTGCGAGGACTTTCTTCACGGACAGCTTCATAGCAATCCCAAATGTCGGAGTGGAAACGAGCAGCATTTCTGCGTCGTCGTCCAATAAAAGTATCTTCGAAGTAGGTCAGCAGTGGATCTACTTCTGGGAACGTGTCAAGTCTTGTTAATTCTTCATACGCCGCTACTTTGTCGCTGGTTGGTTCAAATGTCAGAGCCACTAGCATGCGGATGTGCATCGCATACTCTGGCTCGTTGTTATACCTGGAAGCATACCCTAACTCCTGAACCTTACGCCAGACACACTGTCCAAAGTGGAAATGGCAACCATGAATCTCTGTATTGTAGACACTGACGAAAGCATTCATTGCAGCCTTCTCAAAATCGGTTATGACGGTTGTGGGTTGTAATCTTGGCTCAATCTCTAGTAATTTCGTTAACAAAGCAGCGTATGTAGCTATCCGGCTTATTTGGAAGTAAAGCGAAAACGCATGGGATATTGATGCCATTACGTGTTCCATGAATGGTATAGAGCTGAGTGTATCCAGCGGGACTAACCTTGCAAACCAGACTTGACAACTGGCGAGGAAATTCAGATCTTCGTCGGCTGCAAACAGCATAAAATCCACATCATTTCGCAAGGAGGGTTGACCGTTTAAAGTATTTCGAAGTTCGGGTGGAAGATTGTCGTCGTCGACCTGAGGTGGAAGCTGCCGATATCCTCTTATGTTACGTTTGATGGTTTCTGTTTTCGGTACAGTCGCTTGCGCTGACGTACTCAAATTCCCCACAGCTGACTGCACAATCGCTCTGGCTGGTTCTTTGGAATCACCTGCACGTCTCTTGATGCTTGATCGAAGTCGAACCATCTCCAGTTTCCCGGTAGGTGCTGCGTGTGAATGTTCAGATGGCGACTTCACTATCTCCCCATTTGCTGTATGGCAGCGACCTTTACAAGTACGATCAGAGCATCTCCATATCTCCTTCTGTTCCGTTTTCTTGTCAACATGATAAAGGTAACCTTCGTAGGTTAGCATTCGTTTACCCTTCTCGGACTCCAAAAATTGTACAGCCATTTCGAAGACCGACACTATGCCTAGTAAATACTATTTTGACAAGCTCGGTCTTATATATACTGATCGAATACGTGTTTGTGTAATGTTAAAAGAGAGTCATGTGACACATGGCCATACTGTGTAGTACTAAATAAAGGCCTTTGATGTCATTATTTCTCAGTGAGGGGAAGATCAGAGAACGATTTGTTTGTTGCCACAAAATAAATACTAAATGGCTAGAAAGCCGCAAGGGCCCCAGCTTTGCATCGCCAAAGGCCTTTGATGCCATTATAAAAATAAATACGTGAGAGTCCGACGCTATTCTATCCGCTCCGAATTGCCCGGCTCCGAATTGTCCGGCTCCGAATTGCCCGGCTCCGAATTGCCCGTCTCCGAATTGTCCGCTCCGAATTGTCCGGACACCAACTAAACACAAAGGACTAACACAAACATGCTGCATTTTACATGGCTCCTGAGTTTCATTAAACGTGAATTGTCTTTAATTTCTACCAACTGAAGGAGCTTTCACCTACAAAGACGTAGCTTCTCGGATTGTTTCAAAGCCTTGTATCTTCCGACGTCGTTGACGCATTTGGTTCGGATGTAGTGACAGACTTTCCATCCTCCGTCACATCCGTCATCCTGGTCGCCTTGCTGCTGCTGATTGCAATGCTGATGTTAGAGCCTCCGGCAGCTTTTCCTCCTCCGATTACCACCCCGCTCCAGCCGGTGGTAACCGAGCGAGCGTTTCGGGCTGGTTGATGCTTGCAGTAGCAACAGAGAATCTGCCACAGCTGCTTTCGGAATGCGCTTGATGTCAGGACGTAAAGGAAGAAGTTCGTGGCGTAGCTAGAGGTGGAAACCATGATGACGATCGTTCTCACAAGGTAGTACTTGGGATTGGCGTTTGTAAACTGAAATAAGTGGAACAACAATTTCTTATCAAAACACTGTCAGTCTAGTCTCCGTCCAGCTCTGTATTTCTTGTGTTGTTTTTGTTTGTTCCCAACTGTATTTGATCATATCATATTTATGATTATTTTCCATACAGTTTGTTTAAATAAAGAATATACTTACTTACTCATTCTTGCCCATAGGTTTTCAAACCCAAATCTGCAGTGTTTCTATGCATCACCAAAAGGTATATTTATATGTAGATAATTATGTCATGCAAATAAGACTCATTTAAATATTACATTCTTCAGTTAGCCTATTCCCGTTCGATGCGCTTTAATACACAGACGACTTATTGTGATGGCAAAAAGTTGAGGAAACACTATACTGTATCTCTGCGCATTGAAAATTTAATTATGCGACATTTCCAAAAGTATATCTTGAAAGTTTTAGTATCCAGTGGCTGGCTTTGTACCAGTAGTCCAACTCCGTTAAAATATGCACTGTAATGAACCCATTTGGTCAATGATTTGAAACTGACTGGTATAAGCTGCAACGTGATTTCTAACTGAAGATCGTTCAGTTGTTGAAGGCTCTTATTGTGCCTCTTAAGTATTTACGGTAGAGACAGGTAATAAGTGAATGCTTGTTTTCAACCGTTCTCGAAATAACGTAAATAAAAGAACAATTAATTTTATATGTGGCTTGTTAACGAACCTCTCCGTATTTGAAAGCCAGTGTGTAGTAGATGCTAAGTGGGACCGTCATGATCACGTAGAAGATGCAGATCAAGACAATTGTCATTGTGATTCGCGTCTCCCTCTTCTCGTTGGCACTGGCATCGATGGACATCTGCCTGCGACGACTGCGCGCCAATGAGAGCTTCCCTAGGATGGCCCCGTTCAGAATGATCATGATTACGACTGGAAAATAGGAGTAGGCAAATCCACTAAGCCATGGACCGATATCCGACTGGAATTCGTACCAACTGGATACCACGAGGCACCCGCTGCCATCGGCGTACCAAGCCCAAAGATTGTAGAGGTATATGGCACAGATTGGAACAGGCATAACCGAAACGGTGATGACAGTGTTTCGGTAGCTGCAGATTTGTTTCGCTTTAAAAGGAAACCATACGACGATGAAACGCTCAATGCAAACGGATGTCACGATCCAGGCCGAATAGGTGTACACCACGCTGAAAAAGAAACGGTGGAACTTGCAGAAACCATCAGAAATGCCCAGTAGATTGATCTTTGGAACAGCCCTCGACCAATTGTTCAGGTCGTCCATGATCAGCGCCAGGCTGTCGGAAGTGGCCATTGCCGACAGATACACGGCCACCGAAGTGAAACGGAAAGACTTGCTAGTCATAATCACCAAGGTCAGGAAGTTTCCAACTAAGCCGAGTATTGTTATGACTGAACTGGAGACGATGTAGATATAATCGGCTATAATGCGCAAGTATGCGACGTTATCGTAAATCTGATTGGTAGTCGAAGTCGTTGTCTGATTTCCGCCAGATCCATTTCCCATCGCTGAACTGAAAATACTCGTTTCGTTTTCAGTGAAAGCTTCTGAGACAGACAACGTAGTCGCCATCTTTGTAATTCCGAACTTCTAAGTTCTTCTTATTCTCCCGAACCGCGATAAATCCGAAGACGAATAATCCGGTGTTTTCTCCGGTGTATTACTTGCCGATTACTTGTCGTTTTTGCGAGCAGTTTTGCCTTGAGAGGAAAACTGTATCTAACTGTCGGTAGAGCACGGCCGGAACGCATCGATGGTAATTGAGCAATGCTATTTTTATTGCAGCCCGAAGCAGACAACGTATTATTGCGAAGCCGTATCTGAACAGCATGCATTCGTTTCCTCCAAGTCAAGTGACGGTATGCAGGGACGTCATTTGGAGGAACGAGGGGCAATTGCCCCCTCTGATTTTTGGGGAAAAAAGAAAAGGATGTAAAAAAAAAGAATATGAGGAAGAAGAAAGGGATATAAAAGCCCCCACCTTTAACAGTGAGGAACACAGTATACAGTTGTCCCCCCACATTTATGAAGAAACACCAAAAAATGTGAAACTTTTGGCCTCTTTTTTTACCAGATCAGTTCAAAAGTGTCCTGTGTGACTGTGTCCCCCCTCCTGTCAAACAATACAAAACTTAACAAGCTGGCCAAGTTCCCCCTGAAAATAATCAATGACGTCCCTGCCAGGCGTCCCCACCCTTGGAAAAAGCTGAAATGACGTCCCTGACAGTACGACAAGCAGCTGCGTAGGACCAGCACAGGTCAATCGTCATTTTGTTTGACGTTGATCATATGAAGCATGTGAGACACTCTCTGCATTGGTAGCTGCCTTTCAAACTAGATGGCTCTGGTCTTTCTTTCATCGACACGGTTACTACTTTGCTGAAGACACAATTAATTTGGGCTGCGTTTGAACTGTTATATGCATGCATGATATACGTGACAAGTATCATCTGAATGAGTAGGCAAGAGAGAGAAGGTGAGACAAAGTAACAACATGGAAAGGGAATCAAGGGATGAATGTTAGATGGAAGCACAGAAAGAGGCACGCCAGATGACTTTTACATCTAGCGCCAGGTAGCTATGATTATTTTCTTATTTATCTAGTCCGTAATCGAGCTATTAGAACTGCCATTCTATGCCATCACTGCAAATGGACTGTAAAAGAAAACGAAGTGGTTTATATTTCCTGGCTATTGATGTCTGATGATCGCGACTGTCAGTTTTAAGTAACATTTTTATTAGTTCTGTGTTTCACCTGACAAAATTTATGAGCTTATTTTAAGTTGTAAGGGCCTAAATGCTAACGTGATTTTGTATTCTGCCTGATTGGCCCCTTTGGATCTTGACCTGGGGCTGATTTCACCCCACCTATCGATTATGATTTGACTGAGCGCCTGTGAATAAGCTGGTTCCCGCGACTTCACTTTTTCGGGCGCTGTAGAAATTTCGAGATCACGATTACGATTATTAGTCATCAATTTTCAATTATTGACTTTTGTATTATCATATCGTGCTTGCAAAGGTGCATTAAGTGACATTTCCTAGTAATATTTAACGACATTACTAAGCTCACAAAAAAGTTATTCTCACCTCTGTGCAATAGCATTTAGCGTAGGCCTATATTCGCATTTACTGCCATTTATATGTTCATAATTGTGGCAAGAAAAATAGTAAATTTATCTGAAATAAATTATTTTATTAATTCAGCAAGAGGCAGGCTAAAACACAGGACTTGAAATACTAAATTTGATTTACAATATTCTCTCCGACCGAGCAGTCTGTTTCTACCACAGCGCTGATGTGTCGTCTTCAGCTCCTTTGATACACAGTAATTAAGGTGCATTCCTTGGGCTGACCTTCGGCTAACCTTAACTAACCCCGGGCTGGTTGCTAATGCGAGGAGCTAGTTGCCGAGGACTGGGACTTACCTTGAGCTGACCCTGGACTCTGTAGCGCTTACTACATTCTCAAATAGTCTACATTGTTTATTATAAGTAGGCCATATTTGTAATTATATTAAATTATTGTGATTTTGACAAAAGCTAGTTAATTAGACGGCACTTATAATAAGTAAGTTATTACGGCATTCTAAGAATAATAATAATTATTTTACATGTGCGGAAAAGAGACAGAATATTTGTTATTATACTGGCGATGTTGATAAACGATGGCTGCCATATAATTGAGACGCGTCAGCCAATTAAAACAGAAATAATGGGATATTTGACAATAACTGTAATTAGGCTCTAAAGTTCAGACAGAGGAAAGAGTTAACAGAGAAGAGACGAATGGACGTAAAGACTGATGGACGAGTTGGTTGTGATCGCTTATTCGTTTAAATCTACGGATCTGCTCATCGTATTTAAAAAGCTATCTTCGCATGACCTCTATGGACTAGCGCATCTGGAGCTATACTTATCGACTGAACACCAAACTGCTGCTCGATGTGTTGCCAGTCCTCTACAGTTGCGAGACCTGGACAACAAGCGACAACTTGAATAGAAAGCTTGACGTCTTTGATATGTGGTGTCTCAGAAGGATCTTGTGGGTTTTCTACAGGGATCCCACCAGCAACCTGACAATCAGGAGGAGAACAGCAACAGCATCCATCTATATCAAAGTTCGGATGCGCAGACTGTGCTTCTTCGAAGTTCGGACTCGCTGCACGATCCGCAGAAGACGAGGACCACCGAAAAGCCCTGCGAACCGCTATGAACAAGCCTTCAAAGGATTGTAAAGGACCTTGGACCATATGGGCTATGGTTGTCAGCTTATCCTATGACGACGCAATCAGTTATCGATGCTCGATTGTTGATCGAGTCACCTTCTATTTTGGCGGTTTAATTATAATATACCAAATAACGTAGTAATCGTGTCAACGAAGCAAAGATTACTGCATACCATAGCAGGCTACGTAAGGCAATAACGCATGCAACGTATGTTGCACGTGGTATACAATGTAAATGTAAATGTTAACGTACGCGATTTTCTATAGCGCCCGTATGGCCTCGACCTTGCTCATTTTTGAATGAATTGATCGGGTGAGATCCTTCACCACCGCTGCCCGTTTGAATAGGCGCCACGCCATTAAGGTCCCCGTGTACGGACCGTGCTAACCCGAGATTTAAATCTCTGAAAGAAGCCACCTTCGGGAAGCGATCCGCGCGATCTGCATGCTCTCTAACACAGAGGCGTATGAGACGCAGCCTACGCTCTTACCGATGTAGCTAACTGGGCAAGAGTATGCAGCTGCGTGTGTTGTTGAATCAATTGACGCATTCTCATGCACCTTCTTCAACTTCCGGTGCTTGGGAAACCACCGTCTGCTCAACAAAACAATCAATTAGAGTGGTTCCATTAGCGATGTGCGCCAGTCATCCGCTGCTGACAACTGTATAAAGCAGTGGTCTTGCTGCTAATCTATCAGAGAACCTCAGAACGTTCTTCCCCAGAACTGTCGAGGCTTCGAGAATAAGAAAAACGTTGAAGTTAGAACTATAATATTATGGCGGTTTCTTTATTCGCTTCAGCAGCTTTCACTGAGAACGAAACGAGTTTCTTTTGTTCACCGAAGGAAAATGGAACTCGTGGAAATCAAACGACTCCGACTATAAGCCACAATTCAGAAGAAGACGGTTATCTACACGTGATTGCCGAATATATCTATCTCGTATCCAGTCCAATCATCATAATACTTGGTGTCGTTGGAAACTCCCTGACCTTGGTGATCATGACTAGTAAATCGTTCCGTTTCACTTCGGTGGCCGTGTATCTGTCAGCCCTGTCCACTTCCAACAGCCTGGCACTGATCCTGGGTGGCCTAAACAATTGGATGAGGGCTGTTCCGAAGATCTATCTACTGGGCATTTCTGATGGTTTCTGTAAGTTCCACCGTTTCTTTTTTACTGTTGTGTACACCTACTCGGCCTGGATCGTGACATCCGTTTGCATTGAGCGTTTCATCGTCGTATGGTTTCCTTTCAAAGCGAAACAAATCTGCAGCTACCGAAACACCGTCATCACCGTTTCGGTTATGCCTGTTCCAGTCTGTGCTCTTTACCTGTACAACATTTGGGCTTGGTACGCCGATGGCAGCGAGTGTCTCATGGTATCCAGCTGGTACAGATTTCGGTCAGATGTTGGTCCATGGATGAGTGGAATTGCCTATTCGTATTTTCCAGTCATAATCATGATCATTCTGAATGCGGCCATCCTAGGGAAGCTCTCATTGGCGCGCAGTCGTCGCAGGCAGATGTCCACCGATTCCAGTGCCAACGAGAAAAAGGAGACGCGTCTCACGATGACAATTGTGTTGATCTGCATCTTCTACGTGATCATGACGGTCCCACTCAGCATCTACTACACATTGGCTTTCAAATATGGACAGGTTTGTTTAAAAAGAGGCAGATAAAATTATTAGTGCTTCTGCTTAATTAATTCGAGAAAGGTGTGAATCAACCACTTCTTTTAACGCATCTCTATCATCAGTTCTTAAGGGCAATTTGCCGACAAAGAAAGGCGGGAAACAAAAATCAGAGCCGTCAACAACTGGAAAATCTTACTTGCAGATTACCCTGCAGCTAACAAAATTATTTTAAAATTCGTTGACCGTGATCTTTGTGTTATAAATCTGAAGCACTTGGATTTCTACCTACATGTATAAACCAAACTGCAATACTTTTAAATTTACCCCGCGCACACAGAAACGTAAGTAAAACTAATTGCACTTGAGATAAAAAAAAATTGCAAAACAGAACTCAAGACATATTCTGAATCTGTTAAGCTAAGGCAAGAAAGCAATTGCGACAGAATCAAATCAACCTTCCAGCTGCTTTTTCAGTTTTTACTTCGGCGCCAAAAATGAAATAGGTGCTTAGAATTTTAATTTGTAAAATATTTCCTAGCAAAAATGTCGTAATATTAGATTTCCAGTGGTCACAGATAGTCTAATGTTTCCTCATAATATTTGCGACTTCCGTTATACATCGTCCGTGTATTATGCCGCTGCAATTAGGTTTAACCGAAGAGTGTAACAGTTGAATAATTTTTGTTGCACGACAATAGGAGAAGCCCTTGTCTAAACAGCTGCACCGAAGGAACTTGAAACATGACTGCGGCTGGCGGCATATATGAAAAACCAATAACAAGATTAGTGGAAAATTTTCATCAATGTAAAACGGTCTAATTCAGTTGAAAAAGTTGCCTGTACAAATAAAACACAGTTGTCCTAATTTACACTTCTGGAGGGAGACTAAACCGACACATGGCTGGTATATTAATTTGTCACACGTTTTTGTAGTTTACGAGCGCAAGTCCTAAGTTCTACCTTGTACGATCGATCGTCAACATGGTTTCCACCTCTAGCTACGACACAACTTTCTTTCTCTATGTCCTGACATCGGATGCATTCCGAAAGCAGGTACGGAAGCTTCTGTGTTGTTGCTGCCAACGTCGACCAACCGGAGTCTCTGGCTCTCAAGGCACCGGCTTCAGGGGGGTGGTCACCGGGGGAGGAAAAGCTGCCGGGGGCTCTACCATCAGCATTGCGATCAGCAGCAACAGCAATGCGACCGGGATGACGGATGTAACGGAGGATGGAAAGTCGGTCACTACATCCAGACCAAATGCATCAACGACTTCGGAAAATGCAAGACTTTAAATCAGGCCAAGAAACTAAAGCTTCTGGAGTTCGTAGAAATCAAGGACAATCAGTGGCGACGCCGCCTATGTTTTTGGTGCGTCTTTTGCCGTACCACTTTTTTTTAGGTTGCACGGCTACAACATACTTTTGCCGTACCACTTTTTCTCTGTTAAAAGCTTAGACCCTCTAATTTGCCGTACCACTTTTCAAATCGTGGCGCCGCCACTGAGGACAATCGACGCTTGTAAGTCCATAGAAACTCATAACAATGTTAAATGGAGAATGTTTTGCTATTTCTTTGTGTTTGGTTGATATTCGTCCAAAATGTCTCGTACTAATTGAGTTTAAAGGAAAATGCCAGACTTTGAACAGTGATTATGACGTTCTGCATACCGATATTTGGTTTCAAAATCTTCTTAGCTGGTCTATTAAGTTAGCTTACCATAATAATTGTCTTTAAAAATGCCGAAATCAACTGGTCGATATTCGTCAAAAATGTCTCGTACTAATTGAGTCTAAAGGAAAAAGCCAGAATTTGAACAGTGATTATGACGTTGTGCATACCGGTATTTGGTTTCAAAATCTTCTTAACTGCTCTATTAAGTTGGATTACCATAATCATTGTCTTTAAAAATGCCGAAATCAACTAGCAAAATATCATTATAATTTTTCGCATGAACCACTTTGCAAACATACTCTACTTAATCATAAGATGGAAACAAATTGAGATTCGTAATGACCATTCTATAAATCATCCGAAGCCCAACTAAATGTTTTCGAATTTCTACCATCGAATGGCTCCTGTGAGCCATTCTGTCGATCGCGATAACGAATGTACAAGAGGACTGTACGCTTGATATTTATTTGTTACAGAGAATAGTTGTCAAAGTTCTAGATGCATTTATAAAGCTATGGGATTTTTTTGGTAAACGCAAACGTTTTATTCTCCGTATGCTAACTAAGTTTTCGGTAATTACATAGATGTGTTTTATGCTTTTGTGTTAGGTAATAAGAATGCTGTGATGTAAAGCAGGAAAAATTTGTTGTTTTAGCTGAGATGTTAGCTATATAATCGTTTTATTTCTATTGTGACTTAGAGAAGGTGTTTGGCACCCGGTGACAATGTATGCAGTTTACACCCTCCTCTTGATCACTAATTTTTTATATGAATGATGCAGGGCACTAATACTACCGTACCGTATAGAAAGAAAAAAATGTAGTAATCGTTTAACATTAAAACAGCTGCTGCAAATGGGCCAATTTTGCAATGAATAGACAACATTCCAAAGCGAATTATTCCATATTTTGGCAGGTTTTTGAATGCCGATAATGATTGAGTTATTTCAACTTCAATTTCCTGTTCTGGCTGACGAACGAATATTTGTTGGGTAATTTTGTCGTCCATATTCTTTCTTAGCTGTCGAAAAACTTCTTATTAAGTGACTAGACTGTTAATTTGTCGCCTGGACGTAGACGATTGTTGAATGCATATTATGGAGCCAGCTTCCTGTGCGTGTTTTTATTACTTCAAGTCATTGACAGCAATTTTCCCCTCACTAGTGGCACATGTCCCTTTCACATATAATAGACGCTATATATATATATATATATATATATATATATATATATATATATATATATATATATATATATATATATATATATATATATATATACTTGGTATCTGATCTGTTGTTACTGAGGTGTATAGAAGACTATACGCATCACTGGCCTTCATATTTTCCGGATGCCATCAAGCCCGGGACTCAGGACAATTGCCCCTCCCGAACCTCGCTACCCTACTGCTTTTGTGCCACTATATCATCCCCACTCAGTGTGAGGTTAGGCCTGTAGCTTGATCAATGTATAAGTTTTTACCAAAGAGGCGAATGAGGATCATATGGCAGTGCTTTTTTCAGCCGGAACGCGCCGGAACTGCGCTTCGGCACCTTTTTCAGCTACTAAAAAATAAATTTATCTATTTTAATAATAAAAACAATAATTTATTAATATATTTTAATTTAATTTCCGTGTTGTGAACTGTTTTCAGTGTTTATTGAGACACCTCCTAATCCCCCAATCCAGTTTTTCGCGGGATTTTAGTCCTTCCATAATTGTTCAGTTTCGGAACCTATTGTTCAGTTCCGGAACCTTTTTTCTAGAAAAAAGCACTGCGTCTAGGGCACATGTACTCAACTACCAACCTTTGGCTTTTCGTGTAACTGATCAGATTGATCAATTTGCAATCGAATGGCTGTACCTATGATGTAGATTTTTACCTCGTGTACTATGTAAAATATTAAAAGGTAGATATGAAACGCATGTTTATTTGTTTCGATATGAACTTTTCAGAATAGTTCCAGGATTTGATTGATCCTTCGATTGCCAAAATTCCTTTTCAATCTCCTAAGATTTTACTAGTAGACATACTCATCCAATGATATACTCTCGCTCATCCAAGTATCGTATCGTATCTAGAAATTTATAAAGCGCCTCTCAGCACAGAAGCCCAGCGGGGAAACAGTAATGTCTGTAGGGAACGCGAGACCGATGAGTAAAAGCCAGTCATTAGTTTGGCCCTGAGCGCGGGAGGGTGAGGACGTTCTAGATTGTGGGACCCACAACAGCAAACGCTCGTAATCGTAATCTCCAATTTTCTAAAGCGCCACTGTAAAGCTGAGCGCAAGGCACCAGCTTATTCACGAGCGATGAGTCGTATACGAGGGGTTGTCCAGAGTTCGATGTCCATTTGTGGTCCGAGTCCGATTTCCAGAGAGACCAGGAAGAGGCAGAGAAGCTGTTACGTAGGGTTTCGCTGACGACGAGAAGGCTTGGAAGGCAGAGGATCAGATGTATCAGGGTAGGAATTCTTGAAGAGATGAGTCTTTAATTTGGAGTAGAAAACCTGTGAGGTGATGAGTAGAGGAGCCTGAGGTAGATGACGGTGAGTGAGTGGCTCGATGCTGGGCCAAGGCAATTTTAGTCCTGGGAACAAGGTGACCCTACTAAATGTGTCTTAGAGAGACGCTGTCGCTGCGACAGCCCACCCCCCTAAATAAGATAAATTTATCTGCAGTCTAAATGGGCTTTAAGTATGTGTATGCCGTATGCTGGTTGGAATTCTAATTAGAGCTTGCACATAAAATGATAGCTGGATATTAATAGTCAATCAATCAATCAATCAATCTTTTATTTCGAAGTAGTACATGCATGATGCATGCTAACAAATCTGTGTACAATCAGCGTGAAAACAGTTAGAGAGAGAGAGAGAGAAAACTAAATTCAGTGTTCAAATACAACTCTAGGTCGTAATCAGTTTTATTAGCAGTAACCAATATCAAGGCCTCGTTTAAAATGCGAGGGCTAATCGAGTCATCCCCGCTTGTTGATACTTTAATCAATTTTTACGAGATAAATTACAGTAAGCATAAAAGTTCATTAGGACATATTGGTTGGATAGTTGGTTAGTCTGTACGTGCTTACACTTTGTCCTTTGGGTGAGGTTATGCTATTCTTGGTCATGTATTCCGTGACGAGCGTTATCAATGCACCTGTATAATAAGAATCTATACGTAATCACTGAGTAAGTGGCGCAGAAGGCGAATGAAATTATATTAATTAATTCTCTGACCCAAACTGTAAGCTTTAGCTTTTAAAAGAAGTCCTAGGATATGATGAATTTTAATTAATTATATCAATTCGTAAATGACTAGGCTATCGCTTCTGAAATCTCAGCATAGATAGGCAAGCCCATGGTTTAACAAACGTTATTATTCTTCTGAAAAACAACAGATTAATTGTAGGCCTAGTTCCACAAGAAAGATACGGCCTTCTTTTAATAATGATGTTTACTTAATCAGAAGGCAATCTACATAATCTACACAAGGTAGATAATCTACATAAATCAAATGAGGTAAAGTGAGCCTGGCAGCAATAAGATGTCACTAAACACGGTATGCAATCTACAATCAATATCCTGTAGAATATTGAGAGCTAAGGTAGGGTCGACGTAGAAATTGACGAAGCTCGAATATCATTAAAATATTTTTGGCAATTGCTGCCATGGTCTCAAGTTAACGGGTAGCAACAGTAAGTTTCACATGAATGCAAAAGAGACAGCGGGAGCAGAGGAAGCCGGGAAATATGAGAGCAGGTTCAGGAGAGTTGGAAAGGGAGGAGGAAGCATAGGATTTAAATATTAGGAAGGGATTAAAGAATGGAGGGTGCCTCGAGGGGCTGTGGGAAGGTAAAAGAAGGGGAGAGTAGAGAGAAGCAGAGATCAGAAGGGAATTTTATAAATGTAAGAGAAGAAGCGAGAGAGGGAGAAGCCGGAGATGTGGCGGGGAGAATAGAGACACGAAGAAGTATGAGGAAGGATGACTGGAAATGAATCATTGGAGAAGAATGGATGGCTGCGGGGAGAGGGAGGGTATAGGAAGAGCTAGGAAAGAGGGAGAAACTGAAATCGAAATCCACATCCAGTCCTATAACAGCGTTCTTACTCTTCTTGTGGTCCTCCGAACTACTGTCATTCTTTCAACTCCGGAATGAGTTGTCACGAAGCGCCTCTCCAGCTTCATGTCTTAGGCCCTATCCTTATAGTGTACATCTGTGTGTTTGTAGCCGTGCCAAGCCAGATACTTCCTCGTTTGTCTCATATTCTGTCTTCTACTGTTTATGCGATTTTCATTAATGGCATGCAGACCCACACCAAAGAATTACTAGATGTCTGTAGTGTTTCCCTGTTAGGCGGTGTTTCTAATACATGGCATGCTACATTGCGTATGAGGCTTGTCACTGGATTTTCTATTCTTTAGGTTAAAAAAGTAATTGTTAGGATCTCTCATCGCTTGTCGAGAATCATGAACTGGTGCTCAACTATCTAGACTTTCGTAGTAACTCATTTTACATCAGATCACTGTACTTATTTAATTTGCGCATATCATGTTTTCAGTTGGAGTTGTTACACTTACTTGTTTCAAAGCATAGTAAGCCTATAATATATTATTTGCAATATGAGCATTGAGTATTTACATATATAAACTACCCACACGATTAAGCCAATGTGAACCAGGTCTACTTGCACAGGTCTAGAAGTACAGAACAGCTTCGAGTAATTAGGTTCATACGTTGATCAATCGCAGACAAGAACCGGAAGCATAAAAACGGATATTGAAAAGGCGAGGAGTCATGACGTTTGGTGCACGTAAGGTACTTCTTCCGGAAGTGCTAATCCATAACATCGCTGGTGTTCGGGAAAGCGAATGCCCGTCGAGAGGAACTGAAGACGTACGAAGCTGTCGGCTGTCACAAATAACAGATGCACAGTTTGCGATGGTTCTCGTGAGCGTTCAATCGTTCGTGGAAATCGAGGTAGGCTACGTGAAAGAAGACATAGACAACTTCTGTCGTAAAGGAAACGATACGCCGACGTTTGACTGCTCATGCTGTGGATACCTTTGCAGATTATCACACACTTGTCCGAAGTAGACGACCAGCAAGTGGAAGTCTCTAGAGCTCTGATACTGTCAAAGAATTGAAGCACCTGTATAGAAAGAAATGTTCGTGACGCGTCAACTACAAAGGATCTCATAGGGATATTTATCGGCATGATAGAAAATGGACCATGATATAAAATGGCATGATAGAAAATCTATGGATCTACTCATCGTATTCATTTAAAAGGATATCTTCACATGATCTCTCTGGACAGGCACACTTGGAGCTCTACTTATCGACTGAACACCAAACTGCAGCTCTATGTGTTGCCAGTCGTCCTTTACAGTTGCGAGACCTGGACAACAACCGACAACTTGAATAGAAAGCTTGACGTCTTTGACATGTGGTGTCTCAGAAGGAACTTGTGAATTTTCTACAGAGATCCCACCAGCAACCTGACAGTTAGGAGGAGAACAGCAAGAGCATCCATCTATATCACAGTTCGGATGCGCAGGCAACGGTTCGTCGGACACGCTGCACGATCCGCAGATGACGAGGACCACTGAAGAGCCCTGCGAACCGCTATGAACAAGCCTTCAAAGATTGGAAAAGACAGAGGGTCGACCTAGGACCATATGGGCTATGGTTGTCAGCATAACCTATAACGACGCCAACATTTCACGCTCCTCGATTGGTAATCGAGTTACCTTCTATTTTGGCGGTTTAATTATAATATATCAAATAACGTAGTAATCGTGTCAACGAAGCAAAGATCATCGACTACTATAGTAGGCCAGTAGGCTACGTAAGGCAATAACGCATGCAACGCATGTTGCACATGGCATAAAAATGTAAACGCAAATGTAGGCGATTTTCAACAGCTACCGTATGGCCTCGACCTTGCTCATTTTTCAATGAATTGATCGGGTGAGATCCTTCACCACTGCTGCCCGTTTGAATAGGCGCCACCCCATTAACGTCCCCGTGTACGGACCGTGCTAGCCCGAGATTTAATCTGTGAAAGAAGCCACCTTCGGGAAGCGATCCGCATGCTCTCTAACACAGAGGCGCATGATACGCAGCCTATGCTCTTACCGATGTAGCTAACTGGGCAAGAATATGCAGCTGCGTGAATTGTTGAATCAATTGACGCATTTTCATGCATCTTCTTCAATTTCCGGTTCTTGGGAAACCACCGTCTGCTCAACAAGACAATCAGTTAGAGTGGTTCCATTAGCGATGTGCGCGAGTCGTCCTCTGGTGACAGCTGTATAAAGCACTGGTCTTGCTGCTAATCTATCACAGAACCTCAGAACGTTCTTCCCCAGAACTGTCGAGGCTTCGAGAATAAGAAAAACGTTGAAGTTCAGAACTATAATATTATGGCGGTTTCTTTATTCGCTTCAACAGTTTTAACTGAGAACGAAACGAGTTTCTTTTCATCACCGATGGAAAATGGAACTCGTGGAAACCAAACAACCACTCCGAATAACAACCAAAGTTCAGATCAAGACGCCTATCTACACGTGATCGGCGAATACATCTATCTCGTCTCCAGTCCAATCATCGCAATACTAGGTGTCGTTGGAAACTTTCTGACCTTGATGATCATGACTAGTAAATCGTTCCGTTCCACTTCGGTGGCCGTGTATCTGTCGGCAGCGGCCACTTCCGACAGCCTGGCACTGATCCTTGATGCACTGAACAACTGGGTGGTTGCCGTTCCGAAGATCAATCTACTTGGCATTTCTGATGGTTTCTGCAAGTTCCACCGTTTCTTTTTTACTGTCGTGTACACCTACTCGGCCTGGATCGTGACATCCGTTTGCATTGAGCGTTTCATCGTCGTATGGTTTCCTTTCAAAGCGAAACAAATCTGCAGTTACCGAAACACCGTCATCACCGTTTCGGTTATGCCTGTTCCAATCTGTGCTCTTTACCTGTACAACCTCTGGGCTTGGTACGCCGATGGGAGAGAATGTCTCATGGTATCCAGCTGGTACAAATTTCGGTCAGATGTTGGTCCATGGATGAGTGGAATGGCCTATTCGTATTTTCCAGTCATTATCATGGTAATTCTGAATGCTGCCATCTTAGGGAAGCTATCATTAGCGCGCAGTCGTCGCAGGCAGATGTCCATCGATGCTAGTGCCAACGAGAAGAGGGAGACGCGTCTCACGATGACAATTGTGTTGATCTGCATCTTCTACGTGATCATGACGGTCCCACTTAGCATCTACTACACACTGGCTTACAAATATGGACAGGTTTGTTTTAAGATGCAGTTAAATTATTACTGTTTCCGTTAATTCGAGAAAGGTGTGAACAGTTAACCACTTGTTTTAACACATCTCTATAATCAATTTTAAGGGCAATTTGCCGATAATGAAAAGCGGAAAACAAAAATCAGAGCCGTCAGCAACTGGATGATATTAGTTGCAGATTACCTTGCAGCTCACAAATTATTTTAAAATCGTTGACCATGATCTTTGTGTTATGAATCTCAGATATTAAGATTGCAACCATGGGCGTCCGGAGGGGGGGCAAGAGGGGGCAATTGCCCCACTGGATTCTAAAATTGTCTCGTTTTCTGTGTTCATGAATAGCTATTCTTTGCAAAAACATTATTTGCCTCCGTAGAAAAATTTTGCCACCCCCTATAAAAATGTTGCCCTCCCAAGAAAAACTCATGCGGACGCCCATGATTGCTACCTACATGTATAAACAAACTGCAGTACTTTAACCCTGCACACACAGAAACGTAAGTAGAACTAATTGCACTTGAGACAATAACTGCAAAATAGAACTCAAGACTTATTCTGCATCTGTTAAGCTAAGGCAAGAAAAGCAGGACAGAATCAACTCAACATTCCAGGTACTTTTTCAGTTCTTACTTCAGCCCCCAAATTAGAATAGGCACTATAGAATTTTATTTGTAAAATATTTTCTCGCGGAAATGTCGTAATATTAGTTTTCCAATGGTCATAGATAGAGTCAAATGTTTCCTAATATTTTTTACCATTTCAGTTATACATCGTCTGTGTATTGTGCCGCTGCAATTAGGATTAGCCGAAGAATGGTACAGTTGAATGATTTTTAATGCACGACAGAAAGAGAAGCCCTTGCCTAAAACAGGTGCACTGAAGGCACTGCAAACATGTGGTTGGCTGCATATATATATGAGAAACCTAAAAAAATCTGGGGAAATTGTCATCAGTGCAAACCAGTCTAAATTTGTTGGAAAAGTTGCAATTTAAAATAAGACACAGTAGTCCAAATTTAAACTTGTGGAGGGAGGATAAACTGACACAGGGCTGGAATGCTAATTTGTCAGACGTGTTTTAGTTTACGTTCGCAAGTCCTAAGTTCTACCTTGTGCGATCGATCGTCATCATGATTTCCACCTCTAGCTACGACACAACTTTCTTTCTCTATGTCCTGACATCGGATGCGTTCCGAAAGCAGCTACGGAAGCTTCTGTGTTGCTGCTGCCGACGTCAACCAACCGGAGGTGCTGGCTCGCGAGGCACCGGCTTCAGTGGTGTGGTCACCGGAGGAGGAAGAGCCGCCGGGGGCTCTAACATCAGCATTGCGATCAGCAGCAACAGCAATGCGACCAGGATGACGGATGTGACGGAGGATGGAAAGTCGGTCACTACATCCGAACCAAATGCATCAACGACGTCGGAAAATGCAAGACTTTAAATCAGGCCAAGAAACTAAACCTGTGCAGATCGTAGAAATCAAGGACAATCAGTGGCGACGCCGCCAATGTTTTTGGTGCGGGTTTTGCCGTAACACTTTTTTTAGGTTACACGGCAACAACATACTTTTGCCGTACCACTTTTTCTCTGTTAAAAGCTTACACCCTCTAATTTCCCGTACTACTTTTCAAATCGTGGCGCCACCACTGAGGACAATCGACGCTTGTAAGTCCATAGAAACTCAGAACAATGTAATATGGAGCATGTTTTGCTATTCCTTTGTGTTTGGTCGATATTCGTCCAAAATGTCTCGTACTAATTGAGTTTAAAGGAAAATGCCAGACTTTGAACAGTGATTATGACGTTGTGCATACCGATATTTGGTTTCAAAATCTTCTTAGCTGCTGTATTAAGTTGGCTTACCATAATAATTGTCTTTAAAAATACCGAAATCAACTAGCAAAATATCATTATAATTTTTCGCATGAACCACTTTGCAAACATACCCTACTTAATCATAAGATGGAAAAAATTGAGATTTTTAATGACCATTAAATAATTCAATTCTATTAATCATCCGAAGCTGAACTAAATGTTTTCAAACTTCTACCATCGGATGGCTCCTCTGAGCCATTCTTTCGATCGTGCCAACGAATGTACAAGAGGCAGGGCATATTTTAACTGTATAACTAATGGGACAAATGTCCCAGTAGTCTTAGGATTTATCCCAGTAGTCAGGCTGATTTGTCCAAGGCAATGTATATCTAAAGTATGACTAGTGGGACAAATGTTGCAGGAGTTTTAAGATTTGTCCCAGTAGTAAAATTAGTAAAATGTATTGTCGCTTCCCAAGAAGAACATTTTTTAGATGAATTCCTAAAAAAGGTCAACAACTTTTTTGGGAGATGAATTCCCAAAAAAGGTCATCAACCAGACGCCCAACTTTGTCCCAGTAGTGTAAATCTCCTTAAATATGCACTAACAAAAGGACTGTACGCTTGATATTTATATGTTACAGAGAATAGTTGTCAAAGTTCTAGATGCATTTATAAAGCTATAGGAATTTCTTGGTAAACGTAAACGTTTAATTCTCCGAATGCTAACTAAGTTTTCGGTAATTACATAGATGTGTTTTATGCTTTTGTGTTAGGTAATATGAATGCTGTGATGTAAAGCAGGAAAAATTTGTTGTTTTAGCTGAGATGTTAGCTATATAATCGTTTTATTTCTATTGTGACGTAGCGAAGGTTGTTGGCACCCGGTGACAATGTATGCACTTTACACCCTCCTTTTGATCACTAATTTTTTATATGAATGATGCAGGGCACCAATACTACCGTACCGTATAGAAATAAAAAAAATGTAGTAATCGTTTAACATTAAAACAGCTGCTGCAAATGGGCCAATTTTGTAATGAATAGACAACATTCCAAAGCGAATTATTCCATATTTTGGCAGGTTTTTGAATGCCCACAATGATTGAGTTATTTCAACTTTAATTCCCTGTTCTGGCTGACGAACGAATCTTTGTTGGGTAAGTTTCCGTCCATATTCTATCTTAGCTGCCGAAAACCATCTTATTAAGAGACTAGACTGTTAATTTGTCGCCTTATGTAGACGATTGTTGAATGCATATTATGGAACCAGCTTCCTGTGCGTGTTTTTATGACTTCAAGTCATTGGTAGCAATTTTCCAGTCACTAGTGGGACATGTCCCTTTCATATCTAATAGACGCTATATGCTTGGTATCTGATCTGTTGTTACTGAGGTTCATAGAAGACTAATAGACTAAAAGACTCCCAGCGGCTCGGATTGGGTGCTTGGACCGGGTCCTGCGCGCAGCGGCACGCCTTATTGGTCGCATCCCGAGATTTGGCCATGTCACCGAGTACATGCGGGATGTTTTGCATTGGCTTCCTATCCCGCAGCGTATTGCCTATCGGGTCTCTGCCCTAGTGTGGCGCTGCCTTGTGGGTGAGGCCCTGTGTATTTGCGAGAGCATTGCCGCTCCACCCTGAACATCCAGCGCCGTGGTTCCCTGCGCTCTTCTAAGCAGGCTGAGCTTCTAGTTCCTCGCTCACGGACCGCCCTTAGGCAGCGCCGTGATTTTTCCATCGCTGGCCCTGCAATCTGGAATGGGCTCCCTGTAGCGCTTCGCTTGGTCCCAAGCACCCATTCCGCCACATTTTATTCAAATCTCAAGACTGTACTCTTCAGCCGGGGTTGGGTCGGGAGTGCTTCTGAGTAGATAGCCCTGAAGAGGCGCTATATAAATTATCCATATAAATATGCATCACTGGCCTTCACATTTTCCGGATGCTATCAAGCCCGGTACTCAGGACAATTGCCCCTCCCGAACCTCGCTACCCTACTGCTTTTGTGCCACTATATCATCCCCACTCAGTGTGAGGTTAGGCCTGTAGCTTGCTCGATGTATAAGTTAGAATCCAGCTGTGGCGTTTTTACCAAAGAAATATGTATATATATATATATATATATATATATATACATACATTTGCACAGGAAGTCGTCGCATGTCTGGCTTTCGGTAGATACATAGCAGATATATAAAAATATATGTGTGTGTGTGTGTGTGTGTGTGTGTGTGTTTGTGCGTGCGTGTGTGTGTGTGTGTGTCATCTGCTATGTATCTACCGAAAGCCAGACATGCGACGACTTCCTGTGCAAAACAAAACCGTGCTTTGTGTAAACGGTAATAGTATCTAGTAGTCAAAGCTTCAGACTGGTGATGCTAGGGTTATGAGTTTGAATCTCACATATCGAAGACCAGCCAAATCATCACGTTTAATGGACCATCGAGTTGTATATATATATATATATATACATATATATATATACGCAGAATGAATCGATGAAAACAATACTGCTTCGAATAAACTCCTATAGCACTTCCTCAAAGCCGACAATATGACCATATGTTTCTTTGTTATTTTACTAGCAGAGGAAAATTGTTTTGTTGTAACGTTAACTTTGGATGTAATATTTGTAAAGACACTCATTATTATGTTCTGTGAAACCCTGCTGAAGTAATATATAGGCCTATGTTTGTTTTTAACATGTCAAACAAATCGAATTCAGTTCTGAAATACAATAAACAATAACAACGACGACCTGTGTGCAATAGCTGTTGCAATGTTACTGAAACATTTTGTTTCTGGTCTTTCTAGACTAAACGACAATAACGGTGCCCTTTGTCGTTCATGTTACACGTCATTGTTCCAGAGGAGGGGCGAAAATCGCCTACGTTGTTTACGGGCGCTAACCAATTTTGCTACACCACTGTACAAAAGACACAATTATTGCTAACAACTCGGCCAAAGAACAAATCTATCCAGCTTTACATGACAACATTCTGCTCAACTGATACAAACGTATTAAACAGATTCACACAATAACAGAAAACGTAGATTGGCATTCGGGAAAGATACAAAGTTCACTTTAATCTAGAAGTTACTATGGGTTTAAATTATCTAAACCTCAGACAACTAACTAGGCCTATTCCATATAGCAAACAAGGTACTCTTGTATACATCCGCTAGAGCGATCGACAGAATGGCTCTCATGAGCCATCCAATGATAATGGTAATTGCAAATTTATATACCGCCACTTCAAGAGAGACTAATCAGAAACGCTCGCTACCTAACGCAATATAAAGCCACGAAGGAACAAAATGGGTTTCAAGTATTTACGGAAAGAGGTAAAGAGAAGCCGAGAAGCTCATGTCGCAGGTTGTTAGGCAGCTTGTTATGGTTGGCTTATTAATGGTAAAAGTTCGAAAACATCCACTAGGGTTCAGGTGGCTTCATAGAATTAAATTATTTCCTTGTCATTAAGAATCTTAGTTTTGCATCAAATTTTAGATAGACAGGAGTGCATCTGCCTAGTGGTCCACGTAGACAATTATCAAGACGTTGTTCCTATGTGTTAGCAAATTTAATGTAAAACCTTCTTCCCGCACCATAAGCCATCAGAAACGGTGAGTGTGGCGTTTGTATTGATAATTCTTTCGGTAATGCTCAAGCATAATGCTCCAGCTTAATTAAAGAGGCAGTTAAGCAAAGAATATAACAGTTCGAGCTTGCCCTACAAGGTCGGATAACATTTGCGTAACGCATCAACAATGTTATATTTTTGTTTATATGTTATGTTTAACACCAGCAGAGGTACAAGGCAAGGTCATCCAATATCACCAACTACTTTCATCATGCACTTAGAAAGAGTCCTGGACAAGATCAGGGAATTCGATGAAGGAGTATTGATCAGCGGCATAAACATCAATAACCTTTGCTTTGCCGATGATAAGCCTATTGACCTGATTAGAGAAGACGAACAGCAATTGGAACATACAGTTGAAAAGTTGAACGAAGAAGGAAAGAGATATGGCCTAACCATGAATTTCGATAAGACAAAAACAATGGTATTTGGCGAAAAGAATTTAGCAAAAAGAAGATAGGCCTAGTCGTAGACGGAATTCAGTTAGAAAATGTTGAAAAGTTTACATACCTTGGGAGCAATATATGACGTATGATTTAGACAGTAGAGGAAAGAAGTACTGGTCAGAATTGCAAAGGCGTCAGCAGCACTAAAAGCCATGGACAAGATCTGGAAAAGCAAGCCATAAAGCTAAAGACAAAACTGAGCGTCTTGAAAACATGCGTTTTCAGTAGCATGTTATATGGACGCGAGGCCTGGGTAATAACGAAAGACATTGAAGGAAGGATATTGGCCTTTGAGAGAAAATGTTATAGGAAGATAATGAGAATAATATGGACACAAAAGTCAGCAATACAGAACTTTATAGACATATAGGCCTGCACCTCAATGAGAACATGATACAGAAGATAATTTAGAGGAAGCTGGAATTGTTTGGCGACAAATGCAGAATGAGTAATGATAGGAAGATCAAGACATTAGTGTTCGGTATGATGAAATGGATGGTACAAACAAGAGGGGACAACCCCATAAAGAATGGCTCGATGATATCACCGAATGGTGTGGAGCATCACTGCAGGAGCTGAGCCACACCGCATTGGACAGACG
>OY744615.1:31757958-31780458 GCA_963556255.1 Allolobophora icterica | reverse complement strand
CAGTAATTAAGGTGCTTTCCTTGGGCTGACCTTGGGCTAACCTTAACTGACCCCGGGCTGGTTGCTAAGGAGAGGAGCTGGTTGCTGAGGAGCGGGACTGACTTTGAGCTGACCCTGGACTGTGTAGCGCTTACTACGTTATCAAAGTTAATAGTCTACCTTGTTTATTATAAGTGTCCATGTTTGTAAATATGCAGTATTAAGTTATTGTAATCTTAACAAAAGCTAGTTAATTACACGGCACTTATGATAAGTATAGTTTATTACGGCATTCTAAGGATAATAACTATTATTTTACATGGGCGGACAAGAGACAGAATATTTGTTGTTACACTGGCGATGTTGATGAACGATGGTTGCCATAGTAATTGAGGCGGTCAGGCAATTAAAACAAATAGAATGAGAAATTTCGCGATAACTGTAATTAGGCTCTAAAGTTCAGACAGAGGAAAGCGTTAATAGAGAAGAGACTAATGGACGTAAAGACTAATGGACGAGTTAGCTGTGGTCACTTACTCGTTTAAATCTATGGATCTACTCATCGTAGGCCCTATTCATTTAAAAGTTTCTCTGAGTTAGTGGATACCATTCTGCGGAATAAGGTATCGAGTGAACGCAGGCCCGGTTCAAGACATTTGGCGGCCCTAGGCAAAGCTACATTTCAGCAGGCCGTCGACCCATAATATTAATCGCTTTTAGTTCCTTTTATAGCTGACATGATTTACTGAAATTTACGTTATTTATTTTCAAACATTGACTAAAATAATTTTTTTAAATAATGAAAATGGTCTAACCGTCTAGACTAGAGTAAACTGAACTGCTGATTGAACACTTCCGGAAAAACTTATGATTAAAACTTAACGGTGAACCCTACCTTAATAGAACATAATTTATTAAACCAACACTATAATACTTCCATCTAGCGAATAATAATTAAAAAATAATTCAACGTTGTTTCATTTACGAATTTCCATAAAATATTTTTAAATGTTTATTTCGGAAAAATGGAAAATTGGCGGCCTCTAAAAATCGGCGGCCCTAGGCGGCTGCCTAGTTTGCCTAACGGACGAACCAGGCCTGAGTGCACGAGACTAACAGTTTATTGCGATCGAACTTTGCGGAATTTGGTCATTAGTGCGAATGCGAATAACTCAGTTAGTGAGTTCGGAACAAGTTATTTTTCGAAAACATTCGAGATTGGAGTCTTGGACAACGTCTAAATTGGAATACTTCATTCACGGAAACTGCTATGAACTTCATAAATGTTGGCATTGCGATTCGATATTTTCAATACATGAGTAGAAAGTCGATCTACGGAAAGGTTTCCGAAAGGACTTACGCTACTGAGGATAAAGGTCACGTCTAAGGAAGAAACAACCTGTACCTATCATTTACCATGGAGCGCAGATGATTGCCTTTACCACGCGAGCTAAGATTTTAATTTAATGAGTGCCGTAATGGTAGATAGGTCATTGAGTTGTGACACTGAATTATTAGGCTATCCACTATATTTTGCAAAACACTATCAAAGAACTTGGAGACTGTCTGCACTGAATGTGGTGTGAGTAGGGTCTATATCAGTGTATCGCAAACTGTGTGCCGCGGCACACTAGTGTGCCGTGCGAGATTTCAGGTGTGCCGCGAGAGAAACCCAAAATTCGCTAATCTCTTTAATTGACTTTATAAGAAATTATTTCATAAATACAATTTTCGGCTTTTTAATGTTTTCATTTTTAAGAATAGTTTCTCATTCACAGTTATTCGATGTCATGTGATCAAAAGTACAATCTCTAGTGACATTAATCTATTCTATGTTATTTATATGTTCACCCTCCTCTCGACGTCATTATTACGGAGATAGGGCCTACAAGCATAACTGTAACTGAGGCTCTTTTCCTGATCAAGAGTTGTCAGCATTTTGGATCTCAATTCTAAGCCAATATCCAGACTTGAGCACCAAAGCAATCAAGTGTTCGCTGCGTTTGGATCTTCGTATATCTGCGATGTTGGATTTTCTGTTCTAAAAGAAATGAAATCGAAAAAACGAGAGCAACTACAGATTATGATGAATGATGAAATGCGTGTCTGCTTGTTGGCTATCGAACCGCGTCTTGAGTTAATATGCTCTCATAAACAAGCTCATTCATCGCATTAGTGATGATTATTCAATTAAAAATCTGCTTTAGTTTCCATATTACTGGACTAAAATGACAAGCTTAAAATATGACAAACTGAAATAATTGTTGTTGGTTTTTGTAATTTTAATAAATTTTAATTGGTGTGCCGCGATAAAAATTTGCTCTGCTGAGTGTGCCGGGAGTTAAAAAAGTTTGCGAGACACTGGTCTATATAAAATTATAGGCAATATCTTAACAACCAAGGAAGACGGAGCAAAAAGAAACACTACAGACCTGGCCTTGGTTGACCCCGGGCTGGTTACTAAGGAGAGGACCTTGTTGCTTGTGGCTTAGAGGGCATACCACCACATTATTATTGATAATTTTAATATTATCGTAATCATCATTTGAAGATTTATAAAGTAAATAGTACAACTAAATACGCCACAAATCTAACGTGACTCATAAACTATGATATTTGCAATTAGCGAGTCTGGCTTAGGACCTGTGTTGATGCGAAGTTGATTGGACATTGGTCCGAAAATCTCGGAATCCTATTATATGCAAAATGTTGTCTAATATATAGCAAGCGCTGCTGCGCAGTTATAGGCTGGAATTGTGTGGATATATTTATGGGTCCATTTTCCATCTTGCCATTGAATATAACCGATAAATATCTCTACGAGATCCTTTGTTGTTGACGCGTCACGGACATTTATTTCTATACAGGTGCCTCGATTCTTTTACATTATCGGCTACAGAGACTTCCGCTTACTGGTCGTCTACTTCGGACAAGTGTGCGATAATCCGCAGAGGTGACCTATCGACAGCATAATCAGTCAAACGTTGGCGTATCGTTTCCTTTACGGCAAAAGTTGTCTATGGCTTCTTTCACGTACCACGATTTCCACGAACGATCACGAGAACCGTCGCAAACTGTGTATCTGTCATTTGTCACAGCCGAGAGCTTCGTGACGACAGCTTCGTATGTCTTCTTTTCCTCTCGACGTGCAATCGCTTTCCAAAAACACCAGCGATGTTATGGATTAGCACTTCCGGAATAGTACCTTACGTGCACCAAACGTCATGACTCCTCGCCTTTTCAATATCCTTTATTATGCTTCCGGTTCATGTCTGCGATTAATCAAAGTATGAACCTAGTTACTCGAAGCTGGTCTGCACTAGACCTGTACGAGTAATGTAATGTAAATCTCCGAAATTTCTCAGCGCCACACAAAAGCCACGTCAGGGAGACCAGCTTATTCACCGGCGCTATGTCAAATCAAGTCCGCAATAGCCATGTCCGCCTTATCCGTTCCGGTGCCAGGTCAGAGTCCGGGAGGTCAAGCCGAGGAGACAGTAGGCCTGCTTCACATTGGTTTACACGTGTGAGTAGTTTATATCCGTAAATACTGAAATTGCAAATATACTATGCTATGAATCAAGTGTAACTAGTATGCGCAAAAATAAATAAGTACAGTGAACTTGCTTTCCCCATTTGATGTAAAATAACTAGGCCTACTACTCCAGGCAATTGATGAAAATCACCTAGACAGTTGTAGACAGAACATGCAGCAAGCGAGGAAGTATCTGGCTTGGCACGGCCACAGGCACACATGTGTACACTATAAGGATAGGGCCTAAGACATGAAACAGGAATGCGTTTTGTGACAACTCATTCCGGAGATGAAAGATTGAAAGTTGTTCGGAAGACGACAAGAAGAGTAAGAACCCTTTTATAGAACTGGATGTGGGTTTCAATTTCAGTTTCTTCCTCTAGCTCTCCCTCAACCATTCCCTTCTGATCTCTGCTTCTTTCTAGCGCTCTTTCTCCACTCTCCCCTTTTTTACCTTCCCAGAGCCCATTCACTCTTTAATGCCCTTCCCAATATTTAAATCCTCTGCTTCCTCCTCCCTCTCCAAATCTCCTGAAACTGATCTCGTATTTCCCGGCGTCCTCTGCTCCCGCTGTCTCCTTTGCTACCCGTTAACCTGAGACCATTGAAGCAATTGCCAAAAATGTCCTGGACATAGATCGAATAACGATATCTGTCGATTTCTACGACGACCCTATCTTACCTCACAGCGTTCTACAGGAAATTGACTGTAGGTTGCATCCCGTGTTTAGTGACATCTTATTGCTGCCAGGCTCACTTGACCTCATCTGATTTATGCAGATTGTATGCCTTGTGTAGATTATGTAGATTGCCTTCTGATTCAGTAAACATCATTAAAAAAGAAGGTCGTATCTTTCATGTAGAACTAGGCCTACAATTAATCTGTTGTTTTTCAGAAGAATAATTACGTGTTATAAACCATGGCCTAGCAGCTATCTACGCTGAAATTTGTGAAGCAATAGCCTAGTTATTAACGAATTGCAAATTCATTTGTACCTTAGAACTTCTTGAAGCAAAAGCTTACAGTTTGGGTAAGAGAGCTAATTAATATAATTTAATTCGCCTTCAACGCCACTTACTCAGTGATTACGTATATATATATATATATATATATATATATATATATATATATATATATATATATATATATATATATATATATATATATATAGCTATATATATATATATATATATATATATATATATATATATATATATATATATATATATAACTTCTTATTATACAGCTGCTTTGAAAACGCTCGTCAAGGAATACATGACCAAGAATAGCATAACCTTACCCAAAGGACAAAGTGTAAGCACGTACAAATAATAAATATCCAACTATCATTTTATGCGGAGCATCCTAGAATTCCAACCAGAAACTCTACAGCATACACATATCTAAAAACCCATTTAGACTGCAGATAAATTTACCCTATTAAGTGGGGGGCTGTCGGAGCGACAGCGTCTCCGTCAGACACACAGCGCATTTAGTAGGGCCTACTTGGATGGGATAACCTTTATGTATATCAGTGGATGAGTAGGGATACCAGTAAAATCTTAGTTGGTTGAAAGGGTAATTTTGCAGCCAAAGGATCAATAAAAACCTGGAACCAGCCTGAAAGTTTAAATCGAACATATAAACATGCGTTTCAAATTTTCACATCTAGGTCTACCTGTTAAGGTTCGGGCGGGGCAAATGCCCTGAGTACCTTGATAGCACCCGGAAAATATGAAGGCCAGTGAGGCATATTAATCTTGCATAAACCTCTGTAAAAAATGCCCTGAGTACCTGGCTTGATAGCACCCGGAAAATATTAAGGCCAGTGAGGCATATTAATCTTGTATAAACCTCTGTAAAACAGATCAACTACCAAGTATAGGGCCTATGAAAGGGACATGTCCCACTAGTGACGGGCAATAATGCTATCAATGACTTGAAATCACAAAAACACGCAGAGGAAGCTCGCTCCACAATATTCATTCCACAAGCGTCTACACTAGTCGACAAATTAACAGTCTAGTCACTTAATAGGAAGTCTTTCGATCATCATAAGCATTCAAAAACCTGCCAAATGGAATGATTCGTTTGAAAATTTTGTATATTCATAAAAAAATTAACCCATTTGCAGTAGGGGCCTAGTTGTTTTAATGTTAAACGATTACTAATTTTTTTTCTTTCTAGACAATACGTTAGTATTGGTGCCCTGCATCATTCATATTAAAAATCAGCGATCCAGAGGAGGGTGCAAATTGCATACACTGTCACCGGGTGCCAACCACCTTCGCCACACAACTATAGAAATTACACGATAACAGCAAACACCTCGGCTAAAACAACAAATTTATCCTACTTTACATCACAGAATTTTAACATAACCGCATAAAACGGATCTATATAAATACTGAAAACGTACACGTTAGCATACGGAGAAATTAAACGCTCACGTTTACCAAGAAATTCATATAGCTTTATAAACGCATCTAGAACTCTGACAACTATTCTCTATGACAAATAAATAATAACAAAATTTAATATCAATTCGTTGGCGCGACCGAAAGAATGACTCACATGAGTAGAAGTTCGAAAATATCTAGTCGGGTTTCGGATGGCTTAATAGAGCGGTTCTCAAACTGTGGGTCGCGATCCCCACAGGTAGGCCTATTGCCTTACGATTTGCCAGGGTCTGCTGGAAGCCTCAGAAATTTGAATTGCGAAACTTCATGATTTTTCTAGTTATAATTGAAATAATATTGTTGGCCTACTGTAGCTTTGTTCTCTTCTGAAATCTGAAGTAATGTTTAAACTTTAGATTTAGCAGCTGCAATTGAAATTTGTAACTCTTAATTGTACAATGTACAGTCATAGTAAACATTTCATTTACTAAATTTTACTTTTTAAATTGTCAAATTTATTACCAAAAAAAATTACAAATTTTTTGTTGATTAATGATTTATTGTGTGTGGAGCATATGGATTATCAAATGGTGAGAAGTGAAATGCATCATAAATTCATAATGGTTGTAAAATGCAGTGAAGGGAGTAACCCATTCAATTTTATTGTTTGGGGTCATCAAAACTTTGGAAATATTATTGCCTAGAGGTCGCAGCACTAAAGAGGTTGAGAACCGCTGGCTTAATAGAATTGAATTATTTAACGGTCATTAAGAATCTCAATTTTTTCCAACTTATTATTTAGCAGAGCATGTCTGCAAAATGGTTCATTTGGAAAATTATGATGATCTTTGGCTAGTTGTTAGCAACTTTAATGTAAGACTTTCTTCACGCGTCATAAGCCCATAGCGCGTTTACGCATAGACGCACTAGGCGCGCGCCTATAGGGCCCCAAATCTCGGAGGGCCCCAAACGAATGAATATATTTTCTTAATTATAAAAAATGACATTTTTGAATATTGATTTATTTTAGATATAACATGTTTCCTATTTTTCCATTTTGACATTTTTGGGGTCATTGAATGCGATGGAACTAAAGACAAGTATGTAGCACTGCCAGAAATTGACTCCGAAAATGTTAAATTAGACTCTAAAATCATGTTTCCATAGCACACAGTGCTTTACTTATAGCCATTTGAAGATATTTGGCCGTCATTTTGCCCGCCATTTTGTTTTCTGGCAGTACTACATATTTGTCTTTAGTTCCATCGCATTCCTTGACCCTGAAAATGTTAACAGACTTTAAAATCATGTTTCCATCGCATACATATACACCAAAATACCTGATGGATCTCTTCCGGCCTGTGTGCTTCTCGGACTGCTCGAGTCCTCCGCTCGGTGGGGAGGGGGATGCCATCCGTCCCGTTTGCCCGTACTGCTATCATGCAGACCCGCGCTTTCTCGGTGGTTGGCCCGACCATATGGAATGGCCTTCCCCCTGAGCTGCGCCTACATCCTAGGTCTTCCTCTGGTACCTTCTATGACCACCTGAAAACTGCTCTTTTTCGCCGTGCTGGAGTCGGGAGCGCCTCTGAGTAGTTCCCTTGAAGTGGCGCTATATAAATTTACGAATGAATGAATGAATAGCTATACTAATAGCCATTTGAAGATATTTGGCCGCCATTTTGCCCGCCATTTTGTTTTTCCATGCAACCGCTAAAAATCCAGCTTGCTAACCACGATTTTCGTTTTCAGCAGGGTCAAATTAGTCTGGAAACACCTATTATCAAATTGTTAAATGATTTGCTTCTAACAATGTCATTTTGAGATTCCAAGCCTAGTCTAATAATATGTTGAAAGAATTTTTTCAGTGTGCAGGGATTTCAATGCTTGGAAAAGAAATAGGGCTGGTGCTAATTTAGACCAACGAGTATTTTCGAAACTAAACAGTCGAGTGCTTCAAACTCCAGCTCAGTAGCCTTTCAGCAAAGTTAATTAAAATTGCTGACTCTGTTCTTATAAAACGTGTTATCGTATTGCATTTATGACGATAGGAATTTCTGCAATAAACTTTGATTTGATTTGAGCATGAAAGCTAATCAAAATGAATGTCATTAATAAAAAATGAAATTCAGTTGCTTCTGCGGAATGTGCACAAAACTAAATTAAAACTTGAAAGTTTTGAAAACTGAAACTAAAACTAAAACTGAAAAGATTTGAAAACTATAACTAAAACTAAACTGGAAAGTTTAAACAAAACTAAAACTATAACTGAAACTGAAAAATTAACTGAAACTTAAATAACACTGATACACAGTAATTAAGGTGCATTCCTTCGGCTGACCTTGGGCTAACCTTAACTGACCCCTGGCTGGTTGCTAAGGAGAGGAGCTGGTTGCTGAGGAGCGGGACTGACCTTGAGCTGACCCTGGACTGTGTAGCGCTTACTACATTATCAAATAACCTACCTTGTTTATTATAAGTAGGCTATATTTGTAAATATTTTAAATTATTGTGATTATAACAAAAGCTAGTTAATTACACTGCACTTATGATAAATAAGTTATTACGGCATTCTAAAAATAGTAATTATTATTTTACATGGGCGGAAAAGAGACAGAGTATTTGTTGGTATACAGGCGATGTTGATGAACGATGGTTGCCATGGTATTTGAGGCGGTCAGGCAATTAAAACAAACAGAGTGAGAAATTTGGCAATAACTGTAATTAGGCTCTAAAGTTCAGATAGAGGAAAGAGTCAACAGAGAAGAGACGAATGGACGTAAAGACTAATGAACGAGTTGGTTGTGATCGCTTATTCGTTTAAATCTACGGATCTGCTCATCGTATTTAAAAAGCTATCTTCGCATGACCTCTATGGACTGGCGCATCTGGAGCTCTACTTATCGACTGAACACCAAACTGCTGCTCGATGTGTTGCCAGTCCTCTACAGTTGCGAGACCTGGACAACAGCCGACACTCTGAATAGAAAGCTTGACGCCTTTGACATGTGGTGTCTCAGAAGGAACTTGTGTGTTTTCTACAGGGATCCCACCAGCAACCTGACAATCAGGAGGAGAACAGCAAGAGCATCCATCTATATCACAGTTCGGATGCGCCGACAACGCTTCTTCGAAGTTCGGACACGCTGCACGATCCGCAGAAGACGAGGACCACCGAAAAGCCCTGCGAACCGCTATGAACAAGCCTTCAAAGAACTGGAAAAGACAAAGGGTCGACCTAGGACCATATGGGCTATGGTTGTCATCTTAGCCTATAACGACGCAATCAATGAACGCTGCTCGATTGTTAATCGAGTCACTTTGTATTTTAGCGGTTTAATTATAATATATTAAATAACGTAGTAATCGTGTCAACGAAGCAAAGATTATCGACTACTATTATAGGTGGCTAGCAGGCAACGTAAGGCAATAACGCATGCAACGCATGTTGCACATGGCATACAATGTAAACGCAAATGTTAATGTACGGATTTTCTATAGCGACCATATGGCCACGACCTTGCTCATTTTTCAATGAATTGATCGGGTGAGATCCTTCACCACCGCTGCCCGTTTGAATAGGCGCCACGCCATTTAAGGTTTCCGCGTACGGACCGTGCTAACCCGAGATTTAAATTTGAAAGAAGCCACCTTCGGGAAGCGAACCGCGATCCGTATGCTCTCTAACACATAAGCGCATGAGGCGCAGCCTGCGCTCTTACCGATGTAGCTAACTAGGCTGCATGTGTCATCGCATGAGTATGCAGCCGCATGTGTCGTTGAATCACCTGACGCATTCTCATGCACCTTCTTGAAATTTCGGTGCTTGGGAAACCACCATGTGCTCAACAAAGCAATCAATCAGAGTGGTTAGATTATCGATGTGCGCCAGTCATCCGCTGATGACAACTGTATAAAGCAGTGGTCTTGCTGCTAATCTATCAGAGAACCCCAGAACGTTCTTCTTCAGAACTGTCGAGGCTTCCGGAATAAGAAAAACGTTGCAGTCAGAACTATAATATTATGGCGGTTTCTTTATTCGCTGCAGCAGCTTTCACTGAGAATGAAACGAGTTTCTTTAGTTCAACCAAGGAAAATGGAACTCATGGAAACCAAACAACGACTTCGACTAACGAACACAGAAGAAAACGCCTATCTACACGTGATTGCCGAATATATCTATCTCGTCTCCAGTCCAATCATCATAATACTTGGTGTCGTTGGAAACTTCCTGACCTTGGTGATTATGAGTGGCAAATCGTTCCGTTCCACTTCGGTGGCCGTGTATCTGTCAGCCCTGGCCACTTCCAACAGCCTGGCACTGATCCTGGGTGGCCTGAACAATTGGATGAGGGCTGTTCCAATCTGTGCTCTTTACCTGTACAACATTTGGGCTTGGTACGCCGATGGCAGCGAGTGTCTCATGGTATCCAGCTGGTACAACTTTCGGTCAGATGTTGGTCCATGGATGAGTGGAATTGCCTATTCGTATTTTCCAGTCATAATCATGGTCATTCTGAATGCGGCCATCATAGGGAAGCTGTGGTTGGCGCGCAGTCGTCGTAGACATATGTCCATCGATTCCAGTGCCAACGAGAAGAAGGAAACACGTCTCAAGATGACAATTGTGGTGATCTGCATCTTCTACGTGGTCATGACGGTCCCACTCAGCATCTACTACACACTGGCTTACAAATATGGACAGGTCTGTTTAGAAAGAGGCAGTTAAAATTATTAGTGCTTCTGTTTAATTAATTCGAGAAATGTGTGAAACAATCAACCACTTCTTTTAACGCATCTCTATCATCAATTTTTAAGGGCAATTTGCGGACAATGAAAGGCGGGAAACAAGAATCAGAGCCGTCAACAACTGGATAATCATACTTGCAGATTACCCTGCAGCTTACAAAGTATTTTAAATTCGTTGACCATGATCTTTGTGGTACGATTCTGAGACATTTGGATTGCTACCTATATGTCTAAACAAATTGCAATATTTTAAATTTACCCTGCACACACAGAAACGTAAGTAAAACTAATTGCACTTGAGATAACAATTGCAAAACAGGACTCAAGACTTATTTTGCATATGCTAAGCTAAGGCAAGAAAAGCATGACAGAATCAAATCAACCTTCGAGCTGCTTTTTCAGTTTTTACTTTGGCGCCAGAAATAGAATAGGTGCCATAGAATTTTTATTTGTAAAATATTATCTAGCGAAAATGTCGTAATATTAGATTTCCAATGGTCATAGACAGTCTAATGTTTTCTCATATATAAATAACATTACCGTTATACATCGTCCGTGTATTATGCCGCTGCAATTAGGTTTAACCAAAGAGTGTTACAGTTGAATGAGTTTTGTTGCACGAAAAAAAGAAGCCCTTGTCTAAAACAGGTACACTGAAGCCACTGCAAACATTTGGTTGGCGGCATATATGAGAAACCTATAACAAAATCTTTGAAAAATTGTCATCAGTGTATAATGGTCTAAATCAGTTGAAAATGTTGCCTGTACAAATAAAACACAGTTGTCATAATTTAAACTTCTGGAGGGAGGCCAAACTGACACAGGGCTGGTATATTAATTTGTCACACGTGTTGTAGTTTACGAGCGCAAGTCCTAAGTTCTACCTTGTGCGATCGATCGTCAACATGGTTTCCACCTCTAGCTACGACACAACGTTCTTTCTCTATGTCCTGACATCGGAGGCATTCCGAAAGCAGGTACGGCAGCTTCTGTGTTGTTGCTGCCAAGGTCAACCAACCGGAGCCGCTGGCTCGCGAGGCACCGGCTTCAGCGGTGTGGTCACCGGAGGAGGAAGAGCCGCCGGAGGATCTAACATCAGCATTGCGATCAGCAGCAATGCGACCGGGATGACGGATGTGACGGAGGATGGAAAGTCGGTCACTACATCCAGACCAAATGCATCAACGACTCTGGAAAATGCAAGACTTTAAATCAAGCCAAGAAGCTAAACCTGTGTAGGCGAAAGCTCCTGCAGTTCGTAGAAATCAAGGACAATCGGTGGCGGCGACGCCTATGGTTTTGGTGCGGCTTTTGCCGTACCACTTTTTTAGGTTGCACGGCAACAACATACTTTTGCCGTACCAACTTTTCTCTGTTGAAAGCTTAGGTCCTCTTATTTGCCGTACTACTTTTCAAACTGTGGAGCTGCCACTGAGGACAATCGACGCTTGTAAGTCCGTAGAAACTCATAACAATGTAAAATGGAGCATGTTTTGTTGTTCCTTTGTGTTTGGTCGATATTCGTCCAAAATGTCTCGTACTAATTGAGTCTAAAGAAAAATGCCAGAAGTTGAACATTGATTATGACGTTGTGCATACCGGTGTTTGGTTTCAAAATCTTCTTAGCTGCTCCGTTAGGCTGACTTACCATAATCATTGTCTTTAAAAATGCCGAAATCAACTAGCAAAATATCATTATAATTTTTCGCATGAACCACTTTGCAGACATACTCTACTTAGTCACAAGATGGAAAAAATTGAGATTCTTAATGACCATTAAATAATTCAATTCTATTAATAATCTGAAGCCCAACTAGATGTTTTCGAACTTCTACCAACGGATGGCTCCTGTGAGCCATTCTTTCAATCGCGCCAATGAATGTACAGGAGGACTGTAGGCCCTACGCTTGATATTTATATGTTACAGAGAATAGTTCTCAAAGTTCTAGATGCATTTATAAAGCTATAGGAATTTCTTGGTAAACGCAAACGTTTAATTCTCCGTATGCTAACCAAGTTTTCGGTAATTACATATAAATCTGTTTTATGCGTTTATGTTAGTTAATCGGAATGCTCAAGGCCGGCGCCAGAGTATTTGGCGCCCTAGGCGAACCTGTCGCTCCGCGCCTCTGGCAAGTGCGATAACTATATAAAAGTATATATATATAGGCCTAATTAATATTAAATTAATCAAGTTAATATAACCCTCACACAGGAATGCAGCCGAATGCTGCATCTTTAATTTAGTACCATCGATTCGTCGTTCATTGTAATCATATAAGAATCATTATTGCTTCTAAATTAAACAAAAATATGGCATTTGATAAATTTTAAATTTTAAAGTTAGCCATAATTAAAGTAATATAGGCCTAGTCTGGAACTCCATTAGCTATGCAGCCTATGTTGTATTGTCTAACACGTTTAATGGTAATTTTAAATGTAAATATTAATTAATGATACAGTGCACAGTTTCATTTGAACACTTAGTAACTCCTGTGGCTACGTTTACGAAGTCCTAGTCCTACCTACGTGCGAAGTCTATACAAATATAGGCCTAATGTAAATTCAAAATTTGATTTTTCGCGCTTTCTCTTCAGCAAATACAGAGACAGACAGACAGACCGAGACAGAGAGTGAGTGAGTGAGTGAGTGAGTGAGTGAGAGAGAGAGAGAGAGAGAGAGAGAGAGACAGACAGACAGACAGACAGACAGACAGACAGACAGACAGACAGAGAGAGACAGAGAGAGAGACAGAGAGACAGAGAGACAGAGAGAGACAGAGAGAGACAGAGACGAACAAGGCATACTATTTCAGGCATATCTTAGCGCTGGAGTTGGGATTACACGGTTAAAGTGCGCCGTGGTTGTACACCTAAATGAGCTCATGTGCAGTCGAAGCGAACACCCAGTTCGCTTCGACTTGGGGGTCGAACAAGGTCAATTACTCCGATACATCAGGGTAACCTAGTACATGTATAGACAAATACCACACATACAATATACAATACAAATACAATATGGCATGTATCAGATATCATGAGGCATCCCGGCCGCATCAGTCATCATACAGACTAGTTCAGACTGCAGAGAGGCTGAGACATACACGCAGATGGAACAATTAACCAAATTTAAACTTTGTGCGCTTGGAGGGAAATGAAAGAATCGGGCCCTAAAGCAGAATGTGACAGGGGGTGCGTACGCACCTTAAGCGCCTTGTATGGCTAGGCGGCTAGGCCTACGCCTCTGGACTGGCAAAACGGCGGCAATGGTTTAAAAAATATTTCTTTGTGTAGCTTTTCTGTCGCCCCCAGAAATGTGCCGCCCTAGGCGGCCGCCTAGTTCGCCTAGTGGTTAAACCGGCCCTGGGAATGCTGTGATGTAAAGCAGGAAAAATTTGTTGTTTTAGCCGAGATGTTAGCTATATATAATCGTGTAATTTCTATAGTGCTGTAGCGAAGGTGGTTGGCACCCGGTGACAATGTATGCAATTTACACCCTCCTCTGGATTACCGATTGTTAATATGAATGATGCAGAACACCAATACTAGAGTATTGTCTAGAGAATAAAATGTAGTAGGTCATAATCGTTTAACGTTAAAACAGCTGCTGTAAATGGACCAATTTTTAACGAATAGACACAATTTCAAAGCGAATTATTCCATATTTTGGCAGCATTTTGAATGTTTATAATGATTGAGTAATTTGAGTTATTTCAACTTCAATTCCCTGTTCTGGCTGACGAACTAATATTTGTTGGGTAATTTTGCGTCCATATTCTTTCTTAGCTGTCGAAAACTTCTTATTAAGTGACTAGACCGTTAATTTGTCGCCTTGTGCAGACGCTTGTTCAATGCATATTATGGAACCAGCTTCCTGTGCGTGTTTTCATGACCTAAAGTCATTGACAGCATTATTGCCCGTCACTAGTGGGACATGTTCCTTTCATATCTAATAGACGCTATATATATACTTGGTATCTGATCTGTTATTACTGAGGTGTATAGAAGACTAATATGCATCACTGGCCTTCATATTTTCCGGGTGCTATCAGGCCGGGGCTCAGGACAATTGGCCCTCCCGAACCTCGCTACCCTACTGCTTTTGTGCCACTATATCATCCCCACTCAGTGTGAGGTTATAGCTTGCTCGACGTATAAGTTAGAATCCAGCAGTGGCGTTTTTACCAAAGAGGCGAATGAGTATCATCTGGCAGTGTTTTTTTTTCAGCCGGAACGCGCCGGAACTGGGTTCCGGCATCTTTTTTCAGCTACTAAAAAATAATTTATTTATCTTAATAATAAAAACAAAAATTTATTAATATATTTTAATTTAATTTCCGTTTGTGAACTGTTTTCGGTGTTTATTGAGACACCTCCTAAACCCCCAATCCAGGTTTTCTCGGGATTTAAGTCCTTCCATAATTGTTCAGTTTCGGAAACTATTGTTCAGTTCCGGAATCTTTTTTCTAAAAAAAAGCACTGCGTCTAGAGCACATGTACTCAACTACAAACCTTTGGCTTTTCGTGTAACTGATCAGATTGATCAATTTGCAATCAAATGGCTGTACCTATGATTTAGATTTTTGCCTCGTGTACTATGTAAAATATTAAATGGTAGATGTTATATGTTTCGACATGAACTTTTCAGAATAGTTCCAGGTTTTGACTGATCCTTCGGCTGCCAAAATACCTTTTCAATCTTCTAAGATTTTACTGGTAGGCCTACTCATCCAATGATATACTCTCGCCCATCCAAGTATCGTGTCGTATCTAGAAATTTATAAAGCGCCTCTCAGCACAGAAGCTCCGCGGGGAAACAATAATGTCTTTAGTGAACGCGAGACCGATAAGGAAAAGCCAGTTATTAGTTTGGCCCTGAGCAGGGGGGGGGGGAAAGGACGTTCTAGATTGTTGAACCCACAACAGCAAACGCTCGTAATCGTAATCGTAATCTCCAATTTTCTAAAGCGCCACTGTAAAGCTGAGCGCAAGGTGCCAGCTTATTCACGAGCGCTGCGACGTATCCGAGGGGTTGTCCAGAGATCGATGTCCATTGGTGTTGATGAACGATGGTTGCCATGGTAATTGAGGCGGTCAGCCAATTAAAACAAAAAGAATGGGAAATTTGCAATAACTCTAATTAGGCTCTAAAGTTCATAGAGATGAAAGAGTTAGTAGAGAAGAGGCTAATGTACGAGTTGGATGTGGTCGCTTATTCGGTTCAAATCTACGGATCTCATCGCATTCATTTAAAAGGCTATTCGCGCATGACCTCTCTGGACAGGCACACTTGGAGCTCTACTTATCGACTGAACACCAAACTCCAGCTCTATGCGTTGCCAGTCCTAATCTACAGTTGCGAGACCTGGACTACAACCGACAACTTGAATAGAAAGCTTGACGCCTTTGACATGTAGTGTCTCAGAAGGAACTTGTGAATTTTCTACAGAGATCCCACCAGCAACCCGACGGTTAGGAGGAGAACAGCAACAGCATCCACCCATACCACAGTTCGGATGCGCAGGCAACGGTTCGTCGGACACGCTGCACGATCCGCAGATGACGAGGACCACTGAAGAGCCCTGCGAACCGCTATGAACAAGCCTTCAAAGGATTGTAAAGGACCTAGGACCATATGGGCTATGGTTGTCAGCTTATCCTATGACGACGCAATCAGTTATCGATGCTCGATTGTTAGTCGAGTCACCTTCTATTTAGGCGGTTTAATTATAAAATATCAAATAACGTAGTAATCGTGTCAACGTAGCAAAGATTATCGACTACTATAGTAGGCCAGCAGGCTACGTAAGGCAATAACGCATGCAACGCATGTTGCACATGACATAAAATGTAAACGTAAATGTAGGCGATTTTCAATAGCTACCGTATGGCCTCGACCTTGCTCATTTTTCAATGAATTGATCGGGTGAAATCCTTCACCACCGCTGCCCGTTTGAATAGGCGCCACGCCATTAAGGTCCCCGTGTACGGACCGTGCTAGCCCGAGATTTAATCTGTGAAAGAAGCCACCTTCGGGAAGCGATCCGCATGCTCTCTAACGCAGAGGCGCATGATACGCAGCCTACGCTCTTACCGATGTAGCTAACTGGGCCAGAATATGCAGCTCCGTGTGTTGTTGAATCAACTGACGCATTTTCATGCATCTTCTTCAAATTCGGGTTCTTGGAAAACCACCGTCTGCTCAACAAAACAATCAATTAGAGTGGTTCCATTAGCGATGTGCGCGAGTCGTCCTCTTGTGACAGCTGTATAAAGCACAGGTCTTGCTGCTAATCTATCACAGAACCTCAGAACGTTCTTCCCCAGAACTGTCGGTGCCGTAGCGAATCGCCGAATCCCGAATCGCCGAAATGGTATTGCCGCCGAATCGCCGAAACTATTTTGTGAAGAATGGCCGTATCGCCAAAAATGCTCTTCGTAGCGAATCGCCGATTCGCCGAAATCGTATTGCCGCCGATTCGCCGAAACTATTTTGTGAAGAATGGCCGTATCGCCGAAAATGCTCTTCGTAGCGAATCGCCGAATCCCGAATCGCCGAAATCGTATTGCCGCCGATTCGCCGAAATTATTTTGTGAAGAATGGCCGTATCGCCGAAAATGCTATATATATATATATATATATATATTATATATATAGTATATACTGACCAATACATATATATATGTAGTATATATATGATGTAATCTTACTGCGTACTTGTCAGTTTGAATTAATAAAGATTATTATTAATTATTATTATTATTATTATTATTATTATTATTATTATAATTAATTATTATTATTATTATTATTATTATTATTATTATTATTATTATTATTATTATTATTATTATTATTATTATTATTATTATTATTATTATTATTATTATTATTATTATTATTATTATTATTATTATTATTATTATTATTATATACGGGTCAATGTAGGCATGGACGCAACATCTTTACTTTCCGCCCGCCAGATTCTGTGCACTAGCTTTCGGGATATCGAACTCTGATCACTTTCGGCGATTCGGGATTCGGCGATACAAGTCGGCAGTGGTTTTCGGCAAATCGCCCGCTTGGTAGAAAACTGCTTTCGGCGATTCGGCCGATTTTGCAGTTTAAGGGCTTTCGACGATTCGGGATTCGGCGATTCGAGTCGGCAGTGGTTTTCGGCAAATCGCCCGCTCGGTAAAAAACTGCTTTCGGCGATTCGGCGGATTTTGCAGTTTAAGGGCTTTCGGCGATTCGGGATTCGGCGATTCGGGTAGACGCCGAACTGTCGACGCTTCGAGAATAAGAAAAACGTTGAAGTCGGAACTATAATATTATGGCGGTTTCTTTATTCGCTTCAGCAGCTTTCACTGAGAACGAAACGAGTTTCTTTTCATCACCGATGGAAAATGGAACTCGTGGAAACCAAACAACCACTCCGAATAACAACCAAAGTTCTAAAGAAGACGCCTATCTACACGTGATTGGCGAATATATCTATCTCGTCTCCAGTCCAATCATCGCAATACTAGGTGTCGTTGGAAACTTTCTGACCTTGATGATCATGACTAGCAAATCGTTCCGTTTCACTTCGGTGGCCGTGTATCTGTCGGCAGCGGCCACTTCTGACAGCCTGGTACTGATCCTGGATCAGTGTTTAATCTAGTCCCCCTCTTCTGGGAGGGGAAACCAGGTTTCTGGGGGACCCCAACCAATTTTTCAGACTTTTCCAACTTTCGTCCAGACTTTTTACAACTTTCATCTTCGAAAAAAGTTGATGACCTTTTTTTTTTTTTAGTCATTCGTCCCAATTTTCCTTTAGGATTTACTCTCTCAAAAAAGTTGATGACCATTTATCCTGGGGGGGAAATTGCCTCCTCAAAACTTCTCTACATTATAATATTGCCGGCCTCTGGGGGGAAACATCAATCCTGGGGGGATATTTACCCCCCCAAAGACGTCTAGGTTAAACACTGATCCTGGATGCACTGAACAACTGGGTGGTTGCCGTTCCGAAGATCAATCTACTTGGCATTTCTGATGGTTTCTGCAAGTTCCACCGTTTCTTTTTTACTGTTGTGTACACCTATTCGGCCTGGATCGTGACATCCGTTTGCATTGAGCGTTTCATCGTCGTATAGTGTAGGCTACACTATCCATAGCGAATCGGATTATAAGAACAATATATTAATATTAAAACATTATTTAGGTTCGAGTGTTTGACTTACGACTTACGAGTAGGCCCTAACGAGTTACGATAGAGTTTAGACTGTTGAGTGTTGACAATTTTTCAATTTTACAGCTAATAACAGATTTACGAACAGTTTGTTTACAGTTTGAAATTGTTTAACGTCAACGATTTCGTCACGAAATAATTAGAATTTGTATAGCGCTACATTTCAATGAATAACTCCTTAATTCCGTAATTCCACATTTCAATAAATAACTTCGTAATTCCGAGGCCCTTTATCAAGTGAGGCCTGGGGCCAACTGGCCCCGGTGGCCCCCCTGTCCTAGGCCCTGCCTACACTATACTATATATAATTACTTTCTTAGTCTCTTAGAGCAGTGGTGTAGCCAGGATTTGGAGTTTGGGGGGGGGCAGTGTAGAAAATGAATGGGGTGATGGACGAATTCGAGCGGAACGAGGCCGACGAGTGCACGATTAGGGGGGTTTGTTTTTAACTTATTAAATTGACATTTAATCTACATTAAAATATTTTTAACAATATCAGTCAATTTGACAAAATTGACCACATGGTCAATTTTATTGAAAAAATTGCAAATATTCCCCCTAACTATTAGTCTATTATATTATATATAAATATTATTTTAATTTAATCTCTTACAGAAAGATGAAGAGATCATTCGAAAGTGGACATGAGAAACGACAGAAATTGGCTCAACAAAAGGAAGCTGCTTCAGCAAGCCAAAAAATTTCAAATTTCTTTGCACATCCTGATAATAGTAATAGGCTCAGCCAGACTCAAGATCTTCGAGAAATAAGTAAAGGTCTTGAAAATTATTTGTGGCCCTGGGCCTCCAAATCCTGTCCTAGGCCCTATATATATATATATATATATATATATATATATATATATATATATATATATATGTATATATATATATATATATATATATATATATATATATATATACATATACTTTGTATCTGATCTGTTGTTACTGAGGTGCATAGAAGACTAATATGCATCACTGGCCTTCATATTTTCCGGGTGCTATCAAGCCCGGTACTCAGGACAATTCCCCTCCACCGTAATTATTCAGTGTTCAAATTAACATATGTTATCGAAAACGTTTAATCGTCAAAAAGTTTATTCCAACAGGGTGAACTTTAGACAATCCGGGTAGCGAAGTCGATGATCAGCCGCGACTTGGAGTAGGGATTGGAATTGGTCCTCATCGTGAGTTATGAGTTTGTTCAACTTCTGCACAAGGACTACATCTCGTTCAGCATTGTCATTTGTGACAAGAAGCTTGTTGACTATTGATATGCCTTGCCTGTAATCATCTCTGTCCGCCCATATTTCAGGGTCCAGACATAAGAAACCGGAACCAATGTGCAGGCTGCTAAGAAGATCACAAGTGTTTGGAGTTACAAAAGTCCTCCAAGTTGTGCTGTGAGGCCTTGCTTGATCCTGATTTGATTCGTTTTGAACCAAGTGGAACAGATTGCTTGGACGGTAATGCAGTCGCCATTTTCCGTTTTGTCTCGCACGACACTTTGGGATCGAAAAGAGCAAGACCCACTAAATATTCTGACAGGTACCACAAGTGGTGCTCAAGCTTCTTGCACGTAGCAGTTGCAATTTTGTCATCATACTGCTTGTAGCTGTAGGGATCCTGAAGCAGTTGAAGGTCATTGCGAGGAGCACTGGCAGCTAGTGGTGCTGTAAACCAGGCTTTCAGAAAAATGATGACAGCAAAGACACACATCTGACGGAGGCCTTTCTCTTCAAATGCTGTAAGCTTAAATTGTGATCGGAACATCCAAACTTTTAGTTAGTATCTAACTTTCGACATCCACCTCGCATGGTGCATCGCACCTGGTGCCATGAAGTTGATTCCACGTACGGGTGAACCTCCGAGAAGGATCGCTCGATGAATTCACGGTAATCATCTCGCACGGACTCATGAAGCAACTGGTTTTGAGCAAATTCCAGTACTTGCTGCATCACTCTGTCATGGATTTCATCTAGTTCTGTACCTGTCTGATACTTTATCTAATCAATAAAGGGCCACGCTTGCTGAAATCTTTTAAACAGCAGAACCTTTGGAGCCGATGAGGGGCAAGGCTTGCTGTAAATTCGGCTCCTGCCAATAGCTCAATTATATAATGGTGGCGGCATGCAAAGTACAGTAAATCCTTCCCAAGCTTTTGCTCAGTTTCAACACAGGCCCTAATGTTGATGCCTGCATTTGAGCTACTTGTGTCAAAGTACATTCGAACTACACGTTCTTGGACACTCCACTCCTCCAGTGAAAAAGGCCATTTTGTTTTAAAATGTTGAACTGTTCAGTGTTCATAAAATGAAATATCACCAGAAATGCGTTTAAGTTGGTGTAAATACATTACACAAATTGTTTATACTCTCTATAACCTTCAATAACCTTGCAGATTGCAGTTACTTCGATGGATTTATTATTTCACAGATTCTTAAAAATTCTAATTAATTCAATATTTAAGTTTTGAAACCAATGCTTAAAAGAATATTTAACTACTTGTTGGTTGATATGTAGTTACTGAACATCTGAAATGACCAAAATGTAAAGTGACAATTTCACAAATAATATTAGTTAACTGTTTTATGAATGTTTCATTTATTGAAATTTCGGTATTAAACCAAAATGTATTAAACCCAATTAAACCAAATGTCGAATTGCCATAGCTGTGCGCTCCATGATAGATGCTAGGGGCAGGTTGTTTCTTCCATAGTAATTTAGACGCGTCAGCCAATTAAAACAAATAGAATTGGAAATTTGACAATAACTGTAATCAAGCTCTAAAGTTTAGAGAGAGGAAAGAGTTAATAGAGAAGACTAATGGACTTAAAGATCAATGGACGAGTTAGCTGTGGTCGTTTATTCGTTTAAATCTATGGATTAACTCATCGTATGCATTTAAAAGTCAATCTTGAGTTAAAACGGGGTGACTTTGGCCTTTTTTTAACTTGTTTTAATGATAAAACGATAATGTGACTGAATATGGCTGACTTAACAATTAGATTAGATGTGCATAGGGTTAAAGAGAAAACGTATAAAGCAAACATTTTTTGGTAATAACAATTGAACACTTTTTTTTACTTTTGGGGTGGGCCAAAGTCACCTCATCAGGTGGGGTGACTTTGTCACACAATAGTTTTTCAGTTATTAGACAAAGTAAACCTGTTACTGGGGTCACTTTGGCCCGAAGATTGTGTTTAAAAAAATATCTAAGCTTAAAACTAACACTAAGTGACAATGGTACCATACCGGTAGGCCTACTGGCACGACTAGAACGAATTGGTACCGTATGCACCGACCAGTCAAAATATCCTGAAAAGTGAAATTTTAGCAAATACATTACTTAATTTTAAAATAAACATTATATAAACATCGCTAGGAGTACTTTACAATATGGCCAAAGTAAAATTTTAGCAAATGCATTAATTTTAAAATAGAAATTATATAAATACTAGCTGTAAACCCGTGAAAAATCACGGTATATAAAAAACAATTATTAATAACGTCATATTATAGGCCTATAGCCGTCGTCAAGACAACCGTCAAGACAACCGTCGCCAAGGCGGCAGTATAGTGACGTCACAATAGTGTTTGTT